>OW052186.1:42686467-43243453 GCA_932526625.1 Rhingia campestris
TTGCGAAGATAGAACAAATCAAGATTGCCAAGGTTACAAAAAAGAAATTTTGCAATTAAAACATCAAATATATAACTTAGAGAAGAAAATAAAAAAAAAACATGCGAAAATAAATCATATTGCTTTGAGGCGGAAAATAAATACCTTAAAGGTAGGAAGTTTGTCACAAAAGAAGAGTTATTGAACAGCCACAAAATTAATTTCAATATCAACTGATGCATTGCCTGTGGTAAACGAAAATTCAAAAATGTTTGCAAAAATGCTTCTGAATTAGAACAAAACCTACTCTATGTTGCTGCTTTATATAACTTCATGAGGAAACTCATGACTTCCATCTTACTCATCCTACATCTTTATACGAGTGCATGGAAATAAAACATATTTCGACAGGGTTTCACGAATAGGTTGACGAATTACCTGAAATGAGTAAAAATGTAACACTTATTTTTGATGTGATATCGATTGAGGAAAATGATATGTATAACAAATTTAGGGACAGAATTGACGGATTTGTTGACTATGGTGATGGAAAAAGAAAACCAATAAGAGGAAAGACTATTTGCGTTTTCATGATAAGGGGGCTCTGCTCCAATTTTAAATATGTTTTAAACTATGTTGTTTGTTCGGCATCTTGTCCAGTTTTAGAATTAAAACAACAAATTTGCTTGGATGTTTGTGCAAAGCTGGGAATATTTGTTCGGGCACTCACTTGTGACCAAGGTTCCACAAGCCGAAGCCTATTTTTAAAACTTGGACACAAAGAGGAAGTAAATGAGAATATCGATAACAATTGGTTTGTTCACAAAGGCAAAAAGATATACCTTTGTTTTTATGTGCCTCACTTAGTGAAGTCCATCAGAACAAACCTAATATCTTCAGATTTTTTAGTTTCTAATGGAGATATTGTAAGCTGGGACATTTTAAGGGAATCATTTGCTATTGATTTTCAAAATCTCGTAAGAGCATCTCCAAAAATCAGCCAAGCACACGTGGATCCTACAAATTTTCAAATGATGTCTGTTAGCTTAGCTACTCAAGTATTTTCACAGTTTTTTTTTTTTTTTTTTTTTTTTTTTTTTTTTTTTTTTTTAAATTCATTTTTATTTTTCTTTATCTTATAACTAACTTACATGCTAGACAAAAATTAATAAAAACTAGCCTACTTATCTACTAACTTAACTAACTTACTTATCCTCTGCGGATATCCTAAATTAAACAATAACAACTTAAAAAAACTAATGCCTTTCGGCCTTAAATCTAATTAAATTATTTTACAATAAATTTATCTTTTTGTTTACCACAGTGTATCATCATCAATCTTAGCAGTGCTGGAAGCTTCTGCTTTTTCAAAAAAACATTGAAAGTAAGGTCAAAGCAAAAGAAATTTCAAAAAAATTGACAGAACGTTTGATATTTTAAATGGCCACCCACCGTTAGTAAGAAATAAAATAAAGAATTCTTAAATGAAATGAAAGATTTCTTTGCGTCATTTCATCTCACTAACAACACAACAGTTCATTGTTTTAAGGGACTGATTTTGACCATTACATCTTTAATTTCTTTGGCCGATGATCTTTTACCTATTATTCCGATTTTTCTTTTCTTTATTTGAATAAAATGAACCAGGATCCTACTTACCTAAGTGGCGCTACAGTCCGGGATGAACATGGGCCTCAACCAACATGTCTCTCCAATTAGCCCGGTCCTTAGCTAACTGCCTCTAGTTGCGCACTCCAAGTTGGTTGAGGTCGGTTTCTACTTGTGCGCGCCACTTAAGGCGAGGTCTTCCTCTACTGCGTCCGACGTCTGGCTGGGAATCGAAGACTGCGAGCCGGAGTATTGATGTCCATTCTTTCTACATGTCCTGGCCATCTTAAACGTCCAATGCGGAGTTTTTTGACCAGGGGTATGTCGCTGTACAGCTCGTATAGTTCGTGGTTGAATCTTCGTCTCCATAGCCCGTCAACGCAAACGGGACCGAAGATTTTCCGAATAATTTTTCGCTCGAATCGACCAGGATTTCTTCATCCGCTTTTGATACGGTCCGTGTTTCAGCGCCGTAGAGCAGGACTGGGATGATCAGGGTCTTATATAGGATCTCCATAGTAGTTCGAGTGAGGGCTTTACTACTAAATTGCCTTCATAGCCCGAAGAAACAGCAATTGGCAAGAGTAATTCTTCGTTTGATTTCTGACGAGATTTTGTTGTCAGAGTTAATAGCGGAGCCGAGGTAGACAAAGTCCCGTACTACCTCAAAGTTATATCTGTCAATGGTGACGTTCTGTCCAATTCGTCGATGTTGTGTGTCCTTTCGTGTTGACAGCATATACTTTGTCTTACCCTCATTTACTGCTTAACCCATTTTTGCCGCTTCCTTCTCTATACTAGCAAACGTGGCTATGACATCACGTTGAGTCCTACCAATGATGTCAATATCGTCGGCGTATGCTAGTAGTTGCACCGATTTTTGGAAAATTGTGCCTCTGGTGTTGGCTTTGGAGTTTTGCACAATCCTCTCAAGGATCAGATTAAAGAAGTCACATGACAATGACAGCGCATCGCCTTGCCTAAATCCTTTTTTGGTATCGAATGTGTCGGTGAGGTCGTTTCCGACCCTGATGGAGCAGCGAAAATTCTCTATCGTCATCAACGGACGAGTTTGGGCGGTGTACCAAAACTAGACATGGCTCTGTACAGTTCGTCTCTCTAAATGCTGTCATATCCGGCTTTGAAATCGATGAATAGGTGGTGGGTATCGATTTGGACTTCTTGAGTTTTTTCCAGGATCTGCCGAAGTGTGAAAATTTGATCGGTTGTGGACTTTCCTGGCCTAAAACCACACTGATAAGGGCCAATAAGGTTGTTGGTAAACGGTTTCAGGCGTTCACATATTACGGCAGATAGGATCTTGTAGGCGATGTTGAGGAGACTTATGCCTCTGTAGTTGGCGCAGTTCAGAGGGTCTCCTTTTTTGTGGATCGGGCAAACGATGCTGAGGTTCCATTCTTCAGGCATATTTTCATCCGACCAGATTTGGCTTATGAGTTGGTGGATGTTGCTTACCAAGTCATCTCCGCCAGCTCTATAAAGCTCAGCGGGAAGGCCGTCATTTCCGGCGGCCTTATTAAGCTTGAGTATAGATATAGCTATCCTCACTTCACTTAGGTCGGGTGGTTGGCAGTTTTCGCTGTCGTTGCCAATATTGAATGGATCGTTCTACCTGACAGCGGAATGTTGTTCGTCATCGCCGTTTAACAGTCTGCAGAAGTGGTTCTTCCATATCCTCAGCATCGACTGTGTCTCAACTACGATATTTCCTTGTTCATCTCGACAGGATTCTGTCCGAGCCTTGTATCCTTGGCTTTGACGTTTTACACTTTGGTAAAACTTGCGAACATCGTTCCTGGAGTGGCACCTCTCTATATCCTCGATCGCGCGCTTTTCTTGCTCTTTTTTCTTCTTTCTGAAAAGCCGATGTTCTTCCCTTCTTCTTTAGCTATAGAGCTCAATGGCAGCTCTCGTCTTCACCTGCAGCTTAGCCTTGTAGGCCTCGTTTTTGGCTGCGAGCATCTGTCGGCGTTCATCATCAAAGCAGGGGTTTCTTGCTGGTGGCCGCGAGAAACCTAGCACATCAGTTGCGGCTGATCTTATGGCTTGTTGGCATCGTTGCCATTGTTCTTCGACATTAGATGCTATTGGTATGTTGTGAGTCGAGAGGTTAAGGGATACGCGTTGCGCGAAGGTCTTGGCGGTCTCTGGCGATTGCAGTCTTTCGACATTAAATTTTTTCACAGTATTTCTTTTTTTTGTGGCGTGGTGGATATCCGCATCCTTACTTTGGCTACAACAAGGTAGTGCTCCGAGTCGATGTTGGCCCCTCGGAATGTTCGGACATCCAAAATACTGGATGCGTGCCTCTTGTCTATCGCAATGTGATCAATTTGGTTGACTGTTCGTTGATCTGGAGACCGCCATGTCCCCTTGTGTTTATCGAGGTGAGGAAACCGTGTGCTGGCTATAGTGGCATTTCGGTCCGTAGCGAAGTCAATTAGCCTAAGTCCGTTACCAGACGTGTTGTCGTGTAGGCTATATTTTCCGACAGTACTGCTAAAGATGTCTTCTCTTCCTACCTTTGCGTTAAAATCTCCCAGCACGATGTTAACATCGTACTTTGGTAGTCGCTCATAGGTTTTGTCGAGGAGCTCGTAGAAGCAATCCTTAGTTATATCATCCTTTTCCTCCGTCGGAGCATGAGCGCATAAAGGAACAAAATGAACAAAAAAGTCATTCTCAACACGTACGTTCTCTTTCTAACATCGAACTACATACTTTTAGAGGTGATTATTATCATTACCGCAGCTTTCATGATCTCTTCACATCAATGATTTGTAATACTAAAGAACTCTCAAATGTGGAAAATTTCCATTACCTCAAAACCAGTTTAAAAGATAACGCCAATATCTCTGTCTCCAGTGAAAATTTCACTCGTGCTTGGGATACTCTCGTATCCAGTTATGCAAATAAACGGTTACTCGTTGCCACTCATTTAGACAAAATCTTTAAGATTCAACCAATTCAATGATGAATTGCAAGTGAATTGAAAAAGCTCCTAGCTGTAGTCAAAGAATCTCTCGGGGCATTGAATTTACTTGGTGCTCCTACTCGATACTGGGACTTTATCATCGTACTTCGACTGGATCCATCATCTCATGAAGCTTGGGATGTTCATCGCGGTGCCTTAACGAGCCCTGCCTCATTCGCTGAACTCGAATCATTTCTTGGAGGTAGAATACGTGCTCTCGAAATTGTGGAAACCAGAAGTTCAATTTCCTCAACCAATAAGGCCAGTAGGTCTAAAAATCAATCATCGAGGAACTATTCTGCAAAAATACACGTTGCTTCATTTCCCAACTCAACCGGGGCATCACAAATGTCTCATCGTAACGCTTCATTGTAGAAATGTTCCATGTGCAATGTGTTGGACAAGCAGATATGTAGTGCTCCTTACATATCTGCTTGTCCAACACATACCAGCTTAAAACCAAATCAACGCAATGAATTTCCCTCATCGAATATCAGTTTGCAGTTCATCAAAGCGGTGTCTCTTATGTGACAAACATCATCACACCTCAATTCATAGAACCCAATCAATCGACTACTCACTCAACACAGTCCACTGCATCAATGTCATCGAAATCGAATACTGATGCAAACAATTAAGTAAACAATAAACAAAAAATAGCTAGTGCCGTGTCTCCATTGGCTTTATCTCATCAAGCAATATCGAAATGTTTTACAGAACGTGTTTGTACTGTATTTGCTCTCATTCGAATATGCTCTGAAAGTTTGGAACTTGAATTTCGTGCTCATATCGATTCAGGTTCTCAACTAACAATTATCAGTGAGTCAGCAACACAACAACTTCATATGAAACGTCATCGGGCATGCATCCACTTTATGGAGTTGGTGCTCATTTATCTGGGACAACAAAAGAAATTGCCAACTTTACGCTCAAGCCTCATTTCACTTCAGGACTCAAATGGGATGTATCAGCTTACATACTACCGAAACCTACAGCTGATTTACCTTCATTTGAATCAGACCAAGGTTATAGGTCTCATCTCCACGGACTCACTCTCGCTCACCCATCGTATCTTCATCCAGGCCAAATAGATCTCGTTATTGGAATTGATCTCTACTCTCAACTCATCGAACCAGAACTCGTAAAGCGTCCCCCAGGAACACCATTTGCTAGGCGAACGGGTCTTGGTTGGATAATCTCGGGTCCGGTCGATGGACTTCCTCAAACTCAGCCAAGTACTACTACAATGCAGATCTATCAGTGTTCAACCGACAATTTCCATACGTGTTCTCTGCAGATATGGAAAAATATTTAGGCAAATCTTAATTCATGAAGAAAATTTGGATTTCCAAGGCATCTTATGGTCACCAACTCTAAATCCGAATATAAGCTTACAACAGTAACATATGGTCTTTGCCCTGCCCCATTTCTCGCTAATAGGGTCATTCAACAATTAGCAACTGATGAAGGTCATCGATTTCCGATGGCAGCAAATGTACTTTGCCATGGAACCTATGTGGATGAATGTTTTGATGGAGCAGACTATTCTTCTCAAACTTCTCAAATGATTCCGACATTCTCTCAGATCGTTCAGCTTACCATCTTGCAACTTCAATAAACAAATTCATCTATGGAAATCCTCTCTTCAAAACATTGGGAATTGCTTGGGAATCGACAAGGATAATTCACCTCCAACAAAAATGAAGGTACTCTCTCGAATCGCACAACTATTTGATCCTCGGATGGCTGACTCCAGCAACTATTCGTGGAAAAATATTAATGCAATCTCTCTGGCTTGACAAAACTGGTTTAGACATCGAACTCTCGGATTCACTTTGATCTCGATGGAATGATTTCATCAATCAACTCGAAGAATCACTCTTATAAGCATACTACAAAGTGTATGAGCCGCATATTTAGAGATTCGTTATATTTATATTTCGTCAATATAAAGGCTTATGCCACGACCACTTTTTGGGGGCATTTTTAGTAAAAAAAACATTTTGGGACTCTATTCGGGCTCTTGTGCAATAGAAGTATATGGCCTCTCGGATGCTTCTCAAGATGCAATTGCAGCTGTTGTTTATCTTCGGGTACTCAGGACATTCGATGACATCCAAGTAACTTTAATATCATCGAATATCCTATTGACCAAACGAAGACGAAAAAGATGACAATTCCTCGCCCCGTGTTATGTGCTGCTGCAATGTTAACCAAATTGGTGGTTGATTTGTGCAAGACCCTAAATATTCAAGACGCTCCAGTTCATTTGTGGGCAGACTCATAGGTTGCGCTCACGTGGATAAAATCTCATCCTTTTAGTTGGAAGGACTATGTACAGAATCGTGTTATCATCATTCAAGATACTCTTCCTGTGTCTGGAAAAGAAAATCCAGCCGATTGTGCCTTGTCATCGTCGCTGGTGGACGGGGCCTCGTTGGCTCTCTCGACATTCATCTTCATGGCCATCAACTGTACCACGATTGGAACATAATATCGATTTAGAAGAAAGGGCTCAAATATCTACTACTTACGCTGAAAATCCTCAAATATGGGATTTAATAGACCGGTACTCTAACTTAAATCTTATCATCAGAGTTACAGCCACTTGCCAACGTGCAATAAATATACTCAGGAAGAAAGCTCTCACTCTAAGAAATCAACTATTAACAACAGAAGAACTTGAAGAAGCTCGTCTTAAAATCAGTGCATAAAAGCACCTTCTCATCAGAAATCTCAACATAACAAGGGGTCATCACATTTCAAATAAGAATCCATTTAAGCAATGCTCTTTTGGATCCAGACACTAAAAACCCTCTCATCTTACCCAATAATTCATCATTCAAAAAATTCATCATAAGACACGCTCACATGAAGGCGCTACATGGCGGAACGTAAGTTACCATGGCATTTCTTCGTAGAACCTACTGGATAGTAGGTGGTAGAACTCCAATTCATCGGGGAAACAATGCTCACATATGAGAAATTCTCAACTCTGCTCGTTTAAATTGAAGCTCGCGGCCATTATATCCGCTATCGGATGACCCGGAAAACATCGATGCTCTTACTCCGGGACATTTCCTCATTGGATCAGCTTTGAATACCATTCCTTAGCCATCCAATCCAGATACGACTCTAAGGTCAAGACTCTCTCGATTTCAACATTTTATACCCTATCCCATAAGGGGGTATATTAGTTTTGATACATAGTTTGTAACATAGAGAAATCATTTAGCTACATATAACTCAAAAGTATATGGATCGACTCAAAATCATTAGCTGAGTCGATTGAAGAATTTGCTAATATGTTTGCTGCAGAGGATGGGAAATATGGCCGTTCACACTCGGTCCAATCGACACTGGAGATGCTAGACCAATTCGTCAGCCTGCAAGGCGGCTGCCATTATCCAAGCAGGCTGAAGTTGCAGAAATGGTTGCAACAATGGAGAGGACGGACTGATAGAAAATTCCAATAGTCCTTGGGTATCGCCAGTAGTACTGGTTAAAAAGAAAGATGGCAGCAACCGATTCTGCGTTGACTATCGGCTGCTCAATGATGTCACCAAGAAGGACAGTTACCCTCTACCTAGGATTGATGACACACTCGATACTCTAAAGGGATCCGAATGGTTTTCCACACTGAATCTGAAGAGCGGCTACTGGCAGGTGCAGATCCACCCTAAGTACAGGGAGAAGAAATGGCTTGTGACAGTTCAAAGTGATGCCATTTGGTTTGTGCAACGCTACTGCAACTTTTGAGCGACTAATTGAGTGCGTTTTGCCAAGATTAACGTGGAAAATCTGACTGGTGTACCTGTATGATGTAATCATTTGAAGAACACCATAACAACATGCAGGAGGTCTATTTGACTTCAGAGTGTCTATTTGAAGCTTAATCCCAAGAGGTGTGTACTCTTCAGATCTGAAGTCTAACATTATCTCGACTAGTGGAGTGAGGACCGATCCCGGAAAGGTTGAAGCTGGCTTACATCAACTCACGGAGAAAGGAAAGCAATTTAAATATTCAAGGAAGTTTAATAATGCTTTTCAAAGACTTAAACTCCAGATATTGCAAGCCCCGATACTAGAATACCCGGCGGTGAAAATACCTTCATTGTCGATGCCGACGCACGTAAAAAAAAAAACTCTAACGCTAACGCACTGTCTCGTCGACCATGCGGAATGAACTGCAAGCACTGCACCTACCAAGAGGAGAAGGAGCTCATCACCACCCAGCGAATAAGAGCAGCCCAACAATATTTTGACGACTGAAAAGATCAGAGAAGCACAGATGGAAGACCGTGACATTGAACCGAATCGAATCGTAGTCCAACTCTTAAGGCTTATTGGGCACAATGGGATTCTCTTCACGTACAGGATGGTGACTTGAGAAGAAAATGGGAGTCCTCCGACGGAAGGTAATTTGTAAAACAGCTTGTCGTTCCACGGTCCATGGTCAAAGATGAACTACGGGAGCTACATGGTGGAGTATAGGGAGGATATTTGGGAATCAATAAGACTTTAGACAACGTTGGGGCATCGTTCGAAAGAAAAGCAATAGATATCCATCGTTCCAAAGTGAAATTTTGGGTTCCACATTTCACTTTTACCGATTTCAATTTCACATTTTTCGAAGTTAAAAAAAATGAATTTCCATGTTCCACAATTTGGTTTTATCGTTTTGTGTGTGATTTCAATTCGATCATTTTAGTATCTGTGAAATTGTTGGGATGAGCTGACGTGATTGAATATGTAAGTGAATAATATCTGAGTGTACTAATGTTGTTTAGATTTTGAATAGATATACTAAACGATAATGTATTTTACCATTTTAAACACAAAAATAATTCCCAGGAGGCAAAATATATTGAATTTATGGAGAGGCATAAAGATCTTGTCGGAGGATTTATGAAAAGAGATCCAGTTGCAGCGGACGCATTGTTTTTGAAAAGATACTATTTTTTGATCAGACTCACAATAAGTGCATTAACTGAGAGAAGTATTCTTTTCTGCCTTCGATCTCGATGACCCCAGGAATAAGAAATTCGTCAATGAAATGTTGTTTTGATTTCCGTTTTTCTTCATCCGACATCTTGACCATCTTGGAAAAATGTTGTTCTCCAAAACATTGAGAACTCTTCAATATCTTTGATACAGTGCAACGGCCCAAAGCAACATCAGAATCTTTTCCAATTGATCTTAGAAAGCTTCTTTCGCTAAGGAAACGCAAAACTGAGGTGAACTGCAACACACAAAAAATCTTTGATTGTTTTATGTGTGGCGCAAAAGTTTGCAGCAATATTTGGAAAGCATGTTTATTAACTCGATAATTTGACATAAATCTTAATGAAATAACAATTTTTAATTTTCATTTGAAATTTATTTATTTCAGTTACGCAGCATCTGCAATTTCTAAAGGATTAGAAAGGGGTCTTATCGTACACCTTTCTATTTTTCCTCTGCGTACTTTTGTTTTTTCAACTTGCAACACCGCAGCAATATAAATAGCACTCAATATTTCATAATTTATTATTTATTTTATAAAAATTAAGCAGAATTTGTAAACAAACAAATTTATAAATAGACATAATTTTGCAATGTCCCATATGACAGATAGTATCAGCTATCTTTAATTTCAACGAGTGATTTCGAAAACTTTGCGAAGTTATGAAATCGGTAATTTCACTTTCATTTCACTCGATTTCTGGAACCTAGCTGTATTTCACTGCCCACTCAACATGCTAAAAACCCACCAGCGACAACATTGACCAGTTTCTTCTTGATTTGCCAAAGTCATCCGTTTGTACTTACGTTACTTTACTCAGAAAGCAAGGCGATGTAGTTTCTGGTCATCCGGATGCGCGTTCCACTGAAGCCCTATTCCGTATTTATACAGTTCATCCAAAGAATCATGAATGCTTTTATTTTCTACTATTCTAGGGATTCATATGAATCACTTCGAACCACAATGTTGTAGTGTCGCCAACATTTCGTTCTATATGTCAGGAGCTCAATTTGCTTGAAAACGATACGCATTGGGACACGAAAATAGCTGAAGCAACTGTTTCCCCATCAACAAACCAGATACTCGCATTATTTGCGATCATTATTTCCACATGTTTTCCATCGAATCCACGTTAATTTCGGGATACAATGATGACATTTCAGAAGACATTTTGCACCTAGTTCGTGTCCATTTAGAGAATCCCAATCTTGAGATGAATGAAGGGATGTACAACCTGGCTTTGGTTTTTGTAGAAGACATGTCTTAGGTAGTCAGTTTGTTAGTCAGGTAAGGAATGCCAACGTCAGATCGTGTGATAAACGACGCTTTCGAAAGAAAGAGCTCCTGGTGGCACTTACAAGCCATTCCATATCATTGATTTCGACTACAGTTCGTGCAAGATGGCTGTAGCAGTTGCTTCTTCTGGAAAAGCGGCTACGCAGTTGGAAAGCTTCCGAACCGCTCATTCAGCATTGAAATTGCCATTAAACCTTCAAGCGGTTGAAGAACCAATAAGTAACATAGCGAAACATTCAGCAATGGCGAAATTTTGGTAGCAAACAAAATCATTATCTGGGAACAATGCACAATGTCGCATAATCGTGCGTTAGAAGCTCTGAATCGGACTTTAAAAGATCTGCGTAATGACGCAAGAAGTTTTGGGCGTGCATTGATTTGACTGTCAGGCGATTTCCGACAAACTCTACCAGTAATACTCCGATCGATTGCTGCCGATGAGATCAATGCTTGTCTCAAATCATTGACATTGTGTGAAGAAATTTCAGCTGATGACAAACATGCGAGTTGCATTGCTTAACGATTCATCTGCCGAAGTGTTCTCCAATCAACTCCTAACTATCGGTAATGGTCGTGTTCCTGTCGACGCATCGAATGGATTGATTTCGTTAGCGCCGAATTGTCAAAATTTCAGATCAACGAAAGAGGAGCTCATCAATAAAGTGTTTCCGAACATCATTGCTAACCACAAAAACTACGATTGGTTGAGTGCAAGAGCAACTTTATCGACAAAGAGCAAGGATGTGGATCACTTAAACTGCACAATTCAAAATCAAATTGTTGGTTCCCTGCATTCCTTCAAATCTATCGACTGTGTTGCAAATCTCAGAATTGCTATAAAAACCAAACACGACATGAAAAAAATCAAAACAAACAGTCATCCCACGGCTGGACGAAAATGCGGAATAGTCAAATCAAAGTTCAAAAATGTCGTAGTGTTGTCCCCTTCGCACGAAACAATAATGGCAGCCACCCGAGAAAAGAATTGTAAGAGAGGTAGATGGGTCAACACCTAGAAGCAGGCTCCCAAAGTTCAACAGAATTTCAATTCCGTTGAACTTAAAAATTAGGAGGAGACTTTCGTAGCTGCGGTTCGTGACTGTCTAAACTGACGCATGTTTTGCATAGTAGAGAAAACACTAACAGTGAGAGGAAGCATAAAGTGGTTCCTCAGAAATAAAGTGAAAACAAGTAACTTTTGTCCAAAAGGACTTTTATTTAAATATTCATAAGGAATTATAAAAGAAACATATGAGAGGCTACAATCCGCTATGCGGATCGTTGAATACCCTATCCCATCCCATCCTTAAAATTAATATCCTCAAAATATAGGCCTTATGGCGATGAAATACAGAAAATGACATTGTCACAATATATTGCTCAGACAGTTTATCAAAATCTTTTGTGGTTCGACAAAAAACAACGTATTTCTATTGCTAATGCCTTGGGATGGGGTATACAAATGGTTTTTGTAAGAAAACGCCCCCAAAATGTGGGCGTAGGTGAAAATGATTTATAGACAAAATGTTTCTATTCCCATTTCGGAAGTATTTGCATCAAAATTTTTTTCGAAAGTTTTAAAATTTAGACAAAAAGCGTTTTTTACTAAAAACGCCCCCAAAAAGTGGGCGTGGCAAAAAACTTAGTATGAACGAAATATAGATATTAGGATTATCTAAATATGCTACTCAGACACTTTTTTGAAATTCCTTACGGTTTGGCCAAAAAATAAGTTTTCCTAAAAAGGGGGCGTGGCAGTGGGCGGATTTCAAAAATTTTTACACTTGTTCTAGTGGCACGGACGAGGAACCTATATACCAAATTTCATTATCCTAGCTCAAAATTTAAGGCCCAAAAACCGCTGACGAACAGACAGACGGACGGACGGACAGACAGACATGGCTAATTCGACTCAGCTAGCGATTCTGAGTCGATCCATATACTTTGAGGTATATGTAGCAAAATTATTTCTCTATGTTACAAACTAAGTATCAAAACTAATATACCCCCCTATGGGATAGGGTATAAAAACTAGTGCCTTATAGCAAGATACAACTGGAAAAAGATCCACGAATCGGAAAGAAAAATTGATGAAAAAGGAAAAGGTAAAATAATAGAAAATATGAATAGTCTAGTGAAATTGAATTAATGTGTTTTCTTAGGCCTAGAACATAACAGAAGCGGAACAACATGGTTGTCCGCGGAAGTTAAAAGGACCACAGCGAGGAGAATTAAAAAGCTGTTCTCCGAAAAGAAAACACAGAAATCCCAGAAACGGTAGTGGAAGTAGCAGAATTGATAGCGGTGCAAGTAGCGACACTCCTGTTCAAATACCGCCAGTGCTGTTAATACCCTATCCCATAGGAGTATATTAGTTTTGATATTAAGTTTGTAACAAAGAGAAATAATTTCGATACATAAATGTACCTCAAAGTATATGGATTCAGAATCGTTAGCTGAGTCGATTAAGCCAAGTCTGTCTGTCCGTCTGTGTGTCACCGATTTTTGGGCCTTAAATTTTTAGCTAGAGTGTTGACGACGAAGCAGAACAATTGTAAAAAAAATTTAAATCGAGGATGGGATGGGATAGGGTATTCAACGATCCGCACAGCGGATTCTAGCCTTCTCATATGTTTTTATTATAATTTTAGCTAGAATCTGACAGATTCAATTTAAAATCCAATACTAATTTTATTCGGAAAGATAAGTCTTTTTTACGTAAAAGTAAAAGAAAAGAAATTTGTTAAATTTATGCACACTAAAATTTATCTTTGAATATAAGTCATATACTTATATAGTAAGTGAGCAAGGGTAGTCGTAACAAAAATTTTAAAGTGAATTACAGCAATTAAATAGAATTTAACACCGAAAATCGACCTGGATGCTGGATGCCACTTCATCGTCAGTTGCGGACGAAAGGGTGAGTCAAGAAAAGTTTGTTATTTAGCTTTTTAGTTGGGAAAGGGAAGGAGGAAAATATTCTAAGAATATAAGAATAAGCACCAATAGTCTGGCATGACAATTTTTTTTGTAGCCGAGTTTGGGGACAAGATCCTACGTCCTCCGGCGAGTGAACAAGGCGGGTTCCAGCATGCCAGTAGAGGCCCCCAACGGACACGTAACAACTGTGTACCAAACGAAGACGAAGCAGCCAACTATCCAACTGGGTTTTTAAATACATTGGATGTGCCTGGCTCCCCACGCACAATTTACAATTGAAAGTTGATTCAGTCTTCATCATGATTCGCAATCTCAATCAACCAAAATTACGCAACGGAATGCGTTTAGCGGTTACAAAACTCATGAGCAATGTGATTCACGCGAGAGTACTAAAAGGAGAGTTCAAAGTTGAGGAAGTTCTCATTCCGAGAATTAGAATAATCCCAACCGATATACTATTCGAGTTTAAGCGAATCCAATTTCCAATTCGTATCGCATTTTCCATGACAATCAATAAATCACAAGGCGAATCATTTAGTGTTTGACGCCTGAATCAGGAGAATTAATGTTTTCCACACGTTGAACTGTATGTCGCAAACCCATCCGCTTTGATTGTTTTCGCACCCGACACCAATACGAAAAATATCGTTTATCACAGAGTGCTTTAATGAGGGAAATACAATTCGAAATCGATTATAAAATAAAATTATCTATAGCTTATACCCCTGAGGTAGATTTTAGCGCGTTAAACATGTTGTATGCTGTTTGACTAATCTAAATTAAATATGAAATTTAAACAAAATCGTTACAGCCATTTCGTCTGCAGTTGATAAAAGATGCACGGACAGAATTGGCAGAATTATATAGATTTTTTTTTTCGACTAATGGAATACAATCATTGTTCGTTTGTTTTTAGAATACAATAAAACCAATAGAATTCAAAGAAATTAATACTTTATTTTATTCTACTTTCAACAAATATTGGACGGGACGAAGTCCGTTGGGTCAGCTATAATTATTCAGTAATTTTAACCAAAGTAACGTTTGACGGTAAGGCTTCATGGGAACTAGTCCGAAGAAACTTGATTCAGTTGAATGTTAACAACCATACCAAACGCATTGCAATAAAATTATAAATCAGCTAATACGTCGAGATTTACTGTCGGGCTGTTATAAGGAATATTTTCTTTTTGTCATCCAAATTTTTCATGTAAAACTCAACTTTAAACAAGGGTAAATAACTGAAATTATTCATATTTTGTTAATTATATTTATATATATATATATATCTTTATTTATGTGTATATTTTTTTCCGAACATACTCCTTAGAGCTAGTTTCCAATATTAGTAGTATTAATTTATTTATATTAAGAATTACCAAAATGAAATAAGAATGTAATTCGAATTGTTATGGGTAGGAAACTGAAGATGATACAGCTGTGCAAAGATCAACCATTACCCTTAAATATTATAAGTTATATTCCAGCATATCGACAAGCCTCTTGATTTCATGTCTGCAAAGATAAAAAAAGTTTCAAATCAGTCCAGAATTATCATGATTATTATATAAATAGGCTATTACTTTTTGCTTTTGTACAGATAGTAGCCAAATTATTATTGTCATGCAGTTTTTTGTAATCTTTTAAAAGTTGGACTTGATGTTTATTTCTGTTATAAGTAATAAGCAGATGAATGGGGTGGGATGATGTGTCCTCACACTAAGGCACGTAGTTCTTTTACAGTATGGCAGCGGACGAATACCTAATATAAAATCAACGATGGCGTATGCAGACCCAGGTAGGATGGACAAAGTGAAATACCTAAGTGAGCTGCTTCGACATAATTCAGAAAATTTAGATTTTCATCGCATTTTTCTAGCTATAGTTTACAATGGCGATCGCTAGGATGAGGCCATACATTTAGCAATCGATTTTGACCTTCTATTCACCTATTTGAAATTTTGTACCCGGAAACGTTTACTACCTGTGATACATTTTAGGTTACATTAGATACATATTTTCCATTAAAGGGTAAATAAGAAAAGACCGTTAGAATTTTACGAGATCAAACAATGAACTACTTGAAAAACATATAGAAAGATGGACCACGACGACCACGAGGATGACGACATTGTTGCAGGTGTTCACGTCAGCGATTCGGCATTGATTTTTATACCCTATCCCATAGGGGGGTATATTAGTTTTGATGCTTAGTTTGTAACATAGAGAAATAATTTTGCTACATATACCTCAAAGTATATGGATCGGCTCAGAATCGCTAGCTGAGTCGAATTAGCCATGTCTGTCTGTCCGTCCGTCCGTCCGTCCGTCTGTCTGTTCGTCAGCGGTTTTTGGGCCTTAAATTTTGAGCTAGGATAATGAAATTTGGTATATAGGATCCTCGTCCGTGCCACCAGAACAAGTGTAAAAATTTTTGAAATCCGCCCACTGCCACGCCCCCTTTTTAGGAAAACTTATTTTTTGGCCAAACCGTAAGGAATTTCAAAAAAGTGTCTGAGTAGCATATTTAGACAATCCTAATATCTATATTTCGTTCATACAAAGTTTTTTGCCACGCCCACTTTTTGGGGGCGTTTTTAGTAAAAAACGCTTTTTGTCCAAATTTTAAAACTTTCGAAAAAAATTTTGATGCATATACTTCCGAAATGGTAATATTAACATTTTGTCCATAGATCGTTTTCACCTACGCCCACATTTTGGGGGCAGACAGACAGACAGACATGGCTAATTCGACTCAGCTAGCGATTCTGAGTCGATCCATATACTTTGAGGTATATGTAGCTAAATTATTTCTCTATGTTACAAACTAAGTATCAAAACTAATATACCCCTATGGGATAGGGTATAAAAAGAGGACTCGTAAACGGACTAGGTACAGTAATAATATTTATAACTGGTAACATGGACGCAAGTGACGCAGAAGATTTAAACAGGAAAATTGACAATTTAAATTCAAACAAACAAAACCTTGACGACAAAATTAATTCTGAGATCATGCTTAATTCACAAATTATCGAAAGGTTTGAAAATATAACAAAACACATTAATTCCGGACAAGACATAATAGGGATATAATTGACACATTTTCAAGAGCAATTCAATCCGTTCATGCAATATCTCAATCAAATAAACCTCAATATTGACCTCCTTACAAACCATTTAACAAACATAGCTGAAGCAATAGTCTTAGCCAAAATTAATATAATACCCAAAATGATTTTAAAACCTAATGAACTTCAAGAGATCCAAAACCTTTTCACTACCCAAAATTTCAAATTAAAATCGAATGAGCACTTATGCGAATCACTTGAAATACAACCATACTACAACGAATCCAAAATAATCTACAATGTCCGCATCCCAATTATATCACTAGAAAACAATTCCCTATTCCACATTATACCAATCCCCATTAACAACACGAAATTAATCATTACAAAACCATATGTTATAATCAATAAATTAAATATTAAACATTATGACAATCGGCCCTATCGAGGTATCCTTCGGAGCGGAAAATTCTCCGATTTTGTACGACTCGGAGGATTCTTGCTTCGAGGTATTCTTCCGAAAGGCTGTTCGGAATATTTCTCCGACATTATGTAACGCGTTGCGTTGAAGTGCGTTCAGGTGCATTTTTCTTGCAATTTTGTTCAGCTGAGTGGCATTCTTTTTCCGATTTCCTCCGACACAAATTCTTCGCGGAATTTATTTACGAATTGTAGTGAAGTGAAGCCGTCGCATTTGTGTAGTATTTTTTTCGGATGACACATACCTCGAATGAAATTTAAACCTCCGACTAAGTATACTTTGCGGAAAATTATCCCCTCCGACGGATACATCGATAGGGCTGAATATCTGCCCAGAATAGAGAATATTTTCATTTGCAAACAACCTGATCACATACAGTCAACACAAAAATCATCATGTATAGGAAACATAATGAAAACCCAACCAGCTAACTGCCCTCTTAAGGGAACGGATGAGACTATACAGATAACACAACCAGAACCAAACTATATCATGCTTCTTCATGTTCCTGCAACACAAATAAATACAACCTGTAACAACCCCCAACGAACCATAGAAGGCTCCGCATTATTACACTTTAGCAACTGTAAAGTAAACATATGAGAAGGCTACAATCCGCTGTGCGGATCGTTGAATACCCTATCCCATCCTATCCATAAAACTAAAATCCCCAAAAAAGGGGACATGGCTAAAAACACGATGTGGATAAATAGAAAAAATGATATAGTGACAACAAATTCTTCAGACTGCTTACAAAACACTTTAACGGTTCGACATAAGACAAGGTTTTCTCTTGCATATGTTATGGGGTAGTGTATAAAAATGGTTTTTATATAAAAACGCCCCCAAAAAGTGGGCGTGGGTTAAAATGGTATATAGACGAAATGTTCATATTAATAATGTTAATGATTCTGCATCAAAATTTTTTTCGAAAAATTTAAAATTTGACCGAAAACAGTTTTTTATTGAAAACGCCCCCAAAAAGTGGGCGTGGCAAAAAACTTTATATGGACGAAATATAGATATTAATATTGTCTAAATATGTTGTTCAGAAACTTTTTTAAAATTCCCTACGGTTTGGTCAAAAACTGAGTTTTTCTTAAAAGGGGGCGTGGCAGTGGGCGGATTTCAAAAATTTTTACACTTGTTCTGTAGGCAGAGACGAGGATCCTATATACCAAATTTCATTATCCTAGCGCAAAATTTAAGGCCTAAAAATCGGTGACGTACAGACAGACGGACGGACGGACGGACGGACAGACAGACATGGCTTAATCGACTCAGCTAGCGATTCTGAGTCGATCCATATACTTTGAGGTATATGTAGCAAAATTATTTCTCTATGTTACAAACTAAGTATCAAAACTAATATACCCCTATGGGATAGGGTATAAAAATCAATGGTCTCTTATGAAAACAACCCCAACAAATACTGGGATGAAATTCATATATTTCCGACATCAAACACTAGAATCCATCCAGAATACATAATAGAAACATTAAATTTAAAAAAATTCACCGACTACCAATTCAGAAATAACCAAACAATTGGCATTCTAACAATCTAAACTCAGAAACGAGACATCTATATCATAATATCATTTATTTCCTTTATATGCATTTCATTAACACTAACCTAATTTGCAGAAGAAGAATCTGTATCAATTTAGAAGATCTCTATAAAGATCGGTCCTCAGCACCTGTTCCATCACTTTGGCCATCACTTTATTTCAAAGGGGGAGAGTTACATTCCCACAGTCACCATAAACCCAATTACCAGATGTCTACCAATAACCAACCCAGCTATTCCAGGAATTACTAATAAGCAAGAAATAAATATAGCGCATTGTAAGCGATTATAATGTCAACATTTAAATTCTAAGAAATAAATCATGTTCAAAGCACACTTACCTTCAGACTAAGAGAAATAAATATAATTCAGTAATAAATCGAATGTCAAACTTTGAAGTTGCGTTTTTTTTATCAAGCTCCCACACTGTATACATAGCTCGCGCAATATGTTTGCACCATACTATATTAAAGAAACCCCATATAATACATATGAGAAGGCTACAATCCGCTGTGCTGATCGTTGAATACCCTATCCCATCCCATCTTTAAAATTAATATCTCCAAAAAGTGGGCTTTATTAGCCTATAATATAGAAAATGACATTGTCACAACAATATATTGTTCAATCAGTTTATCAGAATATTTTGTTGTTTGACAAAACACATCGTTTTCCTCCTGCATATGCTATGGGGTAGGGTATACAAACGGTTTTTGTAAGAAAACGCCCCCGAAAAGTGGGCGTGGGCTAAAATGATCTATGGACGAAATGTTTCGATTAATATTACTAATTATTCTGCATCAAAATTTTTTTTCGAAAATTTTAAAATTTGACCGTAAAAGGTTTTTTTTTATTAAAAACGCCCCCAAAAAAGGCGTGGCAAAATAGCCTTCTCATATGTTTATGGTTGCGAAACTCATGGTGACAGTTTTATTTTTTACATTTTTATAACATATTGATGACTTATGTTAATTCAATAACATCATTTACAATGTTGAGTGTGTAGGTACGGAAGAATTACCATTTGAACAAATTAAACAGTGAAACACAACTGCTAAAATACATTTGATTTTTTTTTTTCAACTTGCAATTGAACCTTTGGTAACCCTGATGCTCAGCCGTCTGTGTATACAGAAATAAAAACATATGAGAGGCTACAATCGTTGAATACCCTATCCCATCCCATCCTTAAAATTAATATCCTCAAAATATAGGCCTTATGGCGATGAAATACAAAAAATGACATTGTCACAATATATTGTTCAGACAGTTTATCTTTTGTGGTTCGACAAAAAACAACGTATTTCTATTGCTAATGCCTTGTGTGTCAAAACGGCAGCAGCATCGAAAAGCAATCAGCACATACATACTGTAGAATGCGGCAACATTAGGCTATGGAACGATGTACTGTGCGAGTGTGTATGTAACATAGTAACAACTTTGCTTTGAGTTTGCTTTTATTTTGATGTTTATTTAATTTACGAGCATACTGATATCCTTTTTGAACTTAACAAGAGGAGGTCGAAAATAGAAATAAAAAAAAAATCAAATTAATAAAAACAATTGTTTTACTTTTCCCGATATAATGAATACGCTGAAGAAGCAAAGGGTAAGTTTTTTTTCTAAGAGCTAAAGTTTACAGTTTAGTGGTTCTACTAACTGACTATCGACATGGTCCTACCGAACCGGATTGAACTGGCTGATCCATGGATAGTGGGTTTTGGAAGTTGCACATTCCGAGCTGTTGCGACTGGGATTTCTATGCTAACGATGCACATGACGATTCATAAAATAAAGTTAAGGGTAATTTGGTTTGTGTGGGGAAGCGGTTTCACATGGTTACATGCAGTGTGGATGCTAAAGCTTTTCGTTATTTGTATTTTGTTTCATGATATATTTATATTTTTGCCTGAGTATTATCTGGAATACCACGAGACTTACACATTTTGATTTCCTTAAGGAACTGAAGCGACGATTGAATGATGACGCTGTTGTTCGACCAAGGAAAAGTTTAATGGAGATTTTACGCAGACGAAAGCTGATTAAAAATGCAGGAAAGAAAAAAAAAAAACAGGTACAATTTATTTGAGGATGAATAAATAATTGGTTATGTTATGGGTCACAAAATGCGTGTCCATAATAAATGCGGTCCGGCTTCACAATTGCGTGGTCATAGCCAAATGCAGAATGACTTATGGGCTACAAATGCGTGACCATAATCAAAGCAGGGGGTTTACGGGTCACAAATGCGTGATCATAACCAAAGACAGAATGCGGCTTATGGGTCACAAATGCGTGACCATAACCAAAGGCAGATTAATGAACAGTATTATTTTACAGGAACAAAAAAGCAGCAAGCCGGTTGTGAGTGTCCATCCGATTCAGAATCGGAAGTTGAATCCGTGGGGATGGCATATACTGGGCCATGGGCTCCATCGCTCGATTCCCAACAAAGCAGGAATGATAATAATAGCACATCATTTCCAGTGCAAAAGAAACGTCGTACAAGCCAAGCAGCGGTGCGAAGGTCATATGAAGGACGAAGGAGTCTGGCGGCTGGTGCAAAATTAAATTGGCTGCGCTTCGTCGAGCGTTAGATTACACGCAGCAAACGGAGTTCATAAACGCTGATGAGCACGCAATTCAGACGAGACTGTAGATGCTAGAGGCCTGCTGGAATGAATATGACCACGAGTGTCATCAATGGTTTTCGATGGGGAACGCGGTCAATCATACATACCTGGAACAGGGTGAAGAAATTTATCTTACTGCCAAAGCAGCATTGCGATCACGTTTGGCTGTGTTCATACCTCAAGTTTCAAATCAAATAAATAAATAAGACAACATTGTTTTGAAAATTCAGTGGAGTGATATGCCGAATCAGGATAAATTGCCGACATTTGATGGGGATTTTGCGAGGTGGGCGCCATTTCGCGATGCATTCTTTGAAGAGGTGCACAATAACAATAAATTGTCGAACGCGCAGCGTTTACGAAGGCTATGGGCAGCTTTGGAAGGCCCAGCGAAGCGTGCAGTTGGTGAATGGTCAGTGGCAGACGATGGTAATTATATGTTGGCATGGTCCTCTTTACGACAACAGCCATCAAACAATCCGATCCCACATGCAAGAAGTCAGTGCCTTGCTACCAGTACGTGACCAATCATTTGAGTACTTGCGCGATATTTTGGACACTTTACGAGTGAATCGACGGCATTTACTATCATTGCTTTCAACGGAGCAGCTTGTCGATTACCTGTTTCTGCACCGCATTGAACAGTTATTAGACGCAGAGGGAAGGCGTGAATGGGAAATGCGCCGACGTGTAAACGAGCTGCCCACACTGAAGGATATGTTTTGATTTTCGGAGCAGCGTGCAAACTGCATTGCTAGTTTATCAATCAGTACAAACAAACCACGCCCGGCAGTTGGTAATTTACGCGATGAATTGCACAGTTCTCTTAGGTCTTCAACCAGTACAGCGCAGCGCACCTCAGGGTCAGCGTAATCGACACCAGTAAATGGACAAGACCGGCGCCCAATGGCGGTTATTGATGGCAAGCGTTCGCCGAACAATTGCAGGTGTTTCAGATGTGAGCTTCCGGGGCATGCAATGTTTCACTGTGCCTAGTTCAAAGAAATGCCATTGAACGATCGTCGGGAGTTTGTTCAGAAGAAGCGGTTATGTGAATCCTGCTTTAGTCCAAATCATTTGGCAAAGAACTGTCCCAGAGAGGCATGCCCTCGATGTCCCGGTCAAAAGCACAACGGCACTATCTGCCCAGGCAACATCCGATCAAAATCTGAAGCCACTGTCGCACAGACAAGCGTCCCTGTTGAAACCCAATAGCCGTCAGCACAGGCGATTGGATGCGGTGACCTCGGTGTATCCAATGCTTTCGTTTACAATTCGCAGTTGTTGGAAAATCAGCAAAATGAAGACTCTGATATTAGGTTGGCTTTGCTGGCGACAGCACAGGTGCGGTTGAGAGTCGGTCCATTTACTACGCAGCCGATTCGAGCGATGTGTGACTCTGGCTCTCAGGTGAACCTTAACGCAATAAAAACAGTTGAGGCGAAGTTACTGCCAACGAAACAATGCAGTATACGGATTGTGGGAGTTAACAGCGTGTCAAAGCATGCAGTCACAAGAAAGGTTTGCTGCCAATTGCTTTTCCGTTGCAGTGAAAATCCAATAGCAGAGATTGGATTGCTGGTGGTACCTGAATTATCCATAAATTCATTACCAAACACTCTTGTACCTGCTGATTGGGCTTCAGAAGATATTCGAAAGGATTTGGCGGATCCAGTTTTCAATTTACCGGCACCGGTCGAAATGCTGCTTGGTGCTGGTGTTTGTGCAACGATTGTGCAAGACGTCAGTTCTACGAATGATTTCGGTATCATTACTCAAGGCTCGCGACTAGGATGGTTGATCTATGGTGGTGGTGTAGGGTTACTGGAAGTCGCACGGGTGTGTTCGGCATTTGGACCTGCAAAAGAAGAACAACTTACAACGCTACTCATCGATTCTGGGAAGTAGAAGAGATTCCCGCAGGCAGAATACGAACAACGGAATAGGAAGAGTGCGAACATTTTTTTTGAGGCATTATTATCGGACGACTACAGGCAGGTATGTGGTGGGCATTCCATTTCGCAGCGATATCGACGAAATAGGACCGTCACGCGATATTGCGCTGCGGCGTCTGCATGCCTTGGAGCGTCGTTTTGAGCGTGAGCCAGCATTGCGCGAGGAATATGTTGCCAGTATCAACAAGATGTCGAAAGCAGGTCATTTGCTCGAAGTGAACCGGGAGCCAAGTGGATGGTGCTACTACATTCCACATCATGCGGTCACACGTAAGTTCCGAGTCGTTTTTGATGCATCTTGTAAGACAAGTCATGGCATCTCGCTAAACGAGGCGCAAATGATCGGTGAGAAATTTCAAGAAGATTTGTTCGACCTCATCTTGCGGTTTCGCACGCATCGAATTGGAATAACGACTGATGTTCAGAAGATGTATCTGCAAGTCGGAATCACCGAGGAACAGTGGGATGTGCAACGAATGGTTTGGCGACCAGATCCAGAAGCCGACGTTAAGGAATACTGGTTGACAAGAGTGACATTTGGAATGACTTCGGCGCCACACTGCGCAGTACGTGCCATGATCCAGTGTGCACGAGACCAACAAGGTGAGTTTCCACGAGGAGCACAAGGAGTTGAGAAGGATTTCTACATGGATGATGGCAAAACTGGCGCAGACAATGAAGAGGAAGCGCGTACGTTGTGCAACGAGATGTCTACTATACTACGAAATGGTGGTTTCCTGTTAAGTAAATGGCACTCGAATGGCGTCAACGTCGTGCCAACGCAATCGTCAGAAGCAGTACAGTTGGGAGAGTTCGATGACACTACAGTGCTTGGCTTGCGATGGTTGCCCAGAACCGATGAACTGACATTTAAATTTCAGCCACAACCACCAGAAGAGAAGCAGAAGATGACCATGCGTAATATACTTAGCCAGATTGCACAGTTGTTTGATCCAAATGGGTATTTGGGTCCAGCGATTGTAAGAACGAAGATCATCATGCAACGCATCTGGAAAGCAAGAATTGGCTGGGACACACAGGTGCCGGACAAGATTGGAAATGATTGGATACGATTCCAGACTCAGTTGCCGAAACTTGCAGGCATCCGAATTCCTCGTTGGATTGGAACTTCATCAACATGCAGTTTCACACTTCACGGATTTGCCGACGCATCCGAGTCGGCTTATGGAGCCGTCATTTACGTCAGAGTTGAACAGGGCGTGGAGTCGAAGTGCACACTACTCACGTCTCGGTCACGTATGGCACCTGTCAAAACTGTCACTATACCGCGGCTGGAATTGTGTGCTGCCGTGCTGTTAAGTGAACTGATAAAGGTTGTAAGAAAGGCGTGTAAATTTGAATATGTTCGTACTGTGCTATGGATCGACTCGTCGATAGTTTTGCACTGGATGGAGAAAGAAGCAATCAATTTATTACACCCCAGAATTAACCGCTTTGCGGCATGGAAAAGCCAATTACTTCGGCTAAACCCAGTGATCGACGAGGAAGAGGCACCCGATAATACTGCCCGATGTAAGTCACCTGGCTCAATTGCTCATCAGGGATGATCACGAACAGACACTGCATGGGGAATTTCAAATAATGGCGGCAGCCCTGAGACAACGCTTTTGGATCACCAATCTACGACGTGCAGTACGCATGCGAATTTCACGTTGCATTCCATGTGTGCGGCAAAAACAGAAACTGTGCCAACAAATTATGGGGAGTGATAATGGGACATGTTTTGTCGGAGCAGAAAAGGAATTGGCGCAAATGGTCAGCAGTTGGTCGCAGATTGATTCGGATGCATATAAAGAAATGCGACGATTGAGGGTGAAGTGGCATTTTATAACGCCATCTGCACCACATCAAGGCGGTCTATGGGAATCGAAAGTGAAGGCGTTTAAGCGTTTCGGCGGAGCAAAATCGAATCGTCACCTCCAAGTGGTGCCCGCTGGATAGCCGTAAGGTGAACTAACGACGATCGTGGGATTCATACATTGGATCTATAAGCTGTGATACCTGGGTTATCTGAAAACCAGCACACAAATAAATATAAATCCAAGAGCGTCTGTCACATATTGTGCCGCACACTGGTCAGCGTCTGACCCCAGAGGGGCGGCTGTATAAATACTGTGAGTAGAAGAAAGTTTACGTTAAAAAAATAAGGTAAAATAATAATGATGGCAATGGAAAAAACAAAAAAATTAAATACCCCAGGTGGCAGACCAGTTAAACTGGTAAATCCACCCTCTTCGGAGGTCGGTCCTAAGGATTCTGGGGAGGACCATTTATTGCTTTTAGAAATTAATCGCGGAAGGAGTTCAAAAACATTAAGAACTCCACCAAAACAAAACATACCAGGGGTTACTACATCAAAAATCCCAACGAACAATCTAAATGATTTAGTAGCATCATATGAAAAGATCACCAGTGCAAGTCAGCAGTGTTCCGTCAATAAAATGAAGGAGAACCCTCAAGTTGCTTCAAGTAATTACTATACAGAATGACAAAACGAAATTATAGCCAGGAAACAACTGGAAGTATTAGTAAAAAGTCTTCAAGAAGATGTTAAAAAACTCAAAGAGAAAGTTATTTTGCTTGACAATAAAAGCCTAGAGTCTGTTGAGAAAACCCAAAAAAATATTGAAAAGAGTTTCAAACAGATGAAGATGAACTTTTCCTTGAAACTGAGGGAAAAAAACAAAAGCGCAAATCAAAGAAAAGGAAAGCAGATGGTAGCCCTGAAACAAATAGCCATGAAAATGCATTAAGATTAGAAAATGTAAAAAAATTGAACTCAACAACTGGAGGAAAGAGAGATGTGACAATCCCAGTTGCACCCCAAAGAAAATTGCACAAACAAACGGCCCCGCCACCGATCAGGATCTCAGGATTAACGAGGTTTGGTGAGCTCAAGAGTATCATTGATAGATGCACAAAAAAGATTGTAAATATACGTCGTACAATAAAGACAATTGGAAAGTCAATGTCGAAGACCCCGATGCATATAGAACTATCACTGAAGAACTGAGCAAACACAAAATTCAGTGGCACTCCTATGAAAATAAAGCTACAAGGTCCATAAAAGTAGTGGCGAGAGGTCTGCATACCTCATGTGATTCCAAAGAAATTGTTGAAGACCTTGCTCAAAAAGGCTTTCAAGCTCTGGAAGCCAATAATCTTTATAAAAATGAGACAATTAAAGACCCCACTGGGGAGCCAAAGACAAAAAAGAGGGGTCTACCATTATTTATGCTGACCTTTGACAATAAAGAAAGTCTCGAAAAGATCTATAGCATTAGATCAATTTTGGGAATAGTTGTTAAAATTGAACCTTTACGAAAACCAAACATTGTTCCACAATGTAAACGTTGTCAAGCTTTTGGTCATACACAAAAATATTGTAACCGTGACTTTGCTTGTGTTAAATGTGAAGGAAAACAAAAAATAAAAATTGTCCCATCAACAAAGAACAGGATGCAAAATGTGTGAACTGTCAGGGCAATCATCCAGCAAGCTATAGAGGATGCCCAGTTGCTAAAAAGTTTCAAGACAGTAAAATTAAACACAAAACTAACATTACTGGAAAGAGGTATAGAAACAGAACAAATACTAAGGCAGTGGTTGAAAGTAAACCTAAAATCGAATCGCCTAAAGTAATCGTTCAAAATAAAAGCGATGAAAATAAAAAAACTTATTCACAAATTGTGAAGAATGTGCGAAAGAATGAAGAATCATGTATAAGGGAAATGCTTGAACTTATCCTTAAAAGAATGGATAATCAAGATTTAACAATAAAACGGCTAAGCGAAGAAGTCGCTCTCAAAACATAATGACAGACAAAACACTGAAAACATGGAATGCAAACGGTCTTCTTCAGCACATATCTGAATTGAACGTATTTCTAGACATCGAACATATAGACGTCTGCCTGGTGTCCGAAACACATTTCTCAAAAGGACACAGTCTTGAAAATAAAATACCAAATTATATATGTTACCACGCTCCGCATCCAGCTGACAAAGCTAGAGGAGGATCGGCGGATAAGAAAGAGCTTAAAACATTATGAAGAAGCTGAGTTCACTAATGAAAATATGCAAGTAACTACAATAAGTATTGGTATAAAAAAGAAAGAGCTCAAGATATCAGCAATATATTGCACCCCAAGGTGCTCTCCAACAGAAGAACAATATGCAGAACTCCTAAAGCTGCTAGGACATAACTTTCTTGTTGGTGGTGACTTTAATGCCAAACATAGCCAATGGGGATCTAGGCTTATTTCAACAAAAGGCAAAAGGCTTTATCAAGCATGTCGCAAACACAAATGTGAATTCTTTTCCTCTGGATCGCCTACATACTGGCCATCAAATCCTAACAAAATACGAGACCTTATTGACTTTTTCGTAGCTAAGGGAATTAAACGGAATCATATAAGTGTCGAAGGTACTAATGACTTATCGTCAGACCATACCCCAGTTATCTTGTCACTAAGCGAAACGGAAATCGAGAAAAAAAGTAATCCAAAGCTTGTGAACAAAAGAACAAACTGGACACAATTCAGAGAAAAACTTGAAAGATTTGTTAACCTAAGATCTCCTATGGAAACAAATGGGCAAATTGAACATGAAGTGGAACAATTCATTGCAGATATTCAACAGGCGGCAGAGGAAAGCACTCCAATTAGTTCCAATAGAAAAAATCCAGAAACTAAATACCATGTTCAAATAATGGAATTAATAAAAGCAAAAAGAAGAGCTCGAAGAAAATGGCAAACTACGAGGTTCCCCGATGATAAGACAGCTTTTAACCGTCTTAACAATGACCTTAAAAAACGAATTCGTGAATTCAAAAATTAATCACTTAGCAGTTTCCTACAAAATCTAACGACGGATGCGTCTACCGAATACTCCTTATGGAAAGCATCTAAATACCTGAAAAGACCGCAGTTACAGAACGCACCATTAAAATCACAAGACGGAAAATGGATCGGAAACCCGAAACAGAAGGCTGATCTCTTCGCAGAACACCTTTCGAGGGTTTTTAAGCCGTTCCCATCAAGTGCTCCAACTGAAGAAATACAATTCATGATAGAAACGACGAATGCGAAATTCCTATTGTCACACTCAATGAAGTAAAAAGCGTATGTCAACATAAATTGTCGAACAAAAAAGCACCAGGGTACGATTTAATAACTGCTCATGTTTTGAAAGAATTGCCACCAATAGCTTTTCAAAAATTTCAATCTATATATATAAATATGAAACCCGTTTTCCGTTGTCACGACATAACATGAAAACGGCTTGACCGATTTGGCTGATTTTTTTTTGTAGTTTTCTAATACTCTGTACAAGGTTCTTACGGAAAAAAATATTGAGAAAATCTCTCAGGTCAGCTTTAAGAAAATAAATACTACTAACACTAAAATACTATTACGGACCCTAAAACGAAACAGTACCCGGCAGCTAGTTTATTATAAATGCATGTCTTATGCACCGATATGTGCCGCATCACTGGAAAATTGCTGAAGCCAGTGTAATACCTAAAATAGGAAAACCTCCAACTGACGTTTCTTCTTACAGACCAATATCGATTATACAAATTCTGGCAAAAGTTTTCGAAAAATTGCTACTGAAAAGACTTAGCAAAATTATAGATGAAAGAAGACTCATTCCGAATCACCAGTTTGGATTCAGGAATAAACATTCCACGATTGACCAAGTGCATCGTATTACGGATGTTATAGAAAAGGCACTGGAGGAAAAACAAGTCTGTTCGGCTCTATTTCTAGATGTTGCTCAAGCCTTTGACAAGGTTTGGCATGAGGGACTTGAGTATAAAGTACATAGGGATTTACCAAGACAGTATTATGAAATACTAAAATCATATATTTCAGACCGACTCTTTAGGGTTAGATATGAACAAGAATATTCAGAACTTAAGGAAGTCGAAGCAGGTGTTCCGCAAGGAAGTGTCCTAGGACCAACCCTGTATCTGTTATATACTAGGGATATTCCAGTGGATAACAATGCTTTCATGGCTACCATAGCCGATGATACAGCAATACTGGTGCCTGAAAATAACGTTTTGAAAGCAACAGAAAAACTGCAGAATGCAGTCAATAAAGTTCAAAATTGGACGGAACAATGGCGTATCAAACTCAATGAGACAAAATCCACTCATATAAACTTCACTAATAAGAAGATAAACAAAGTTCCCTTATTCATTAACCACCAAGCTGTACCTTACGCAAATATGGCTAAGTACCTTGGAATGAATTTGGACGCGAAGTTAAAGTGGAAAGAGCACATCAAAAAGAAAAGAGAAGAACTGAACCTAAACTATAGAAAAATGTACTGGTTACTGGGAAGAAACACAGACCTTTCCATCCAGAATAAACTCGTGCTATATAAGCAAGTGCTGAAGCCTGTTTGGACGTATGGCATCCAATTATGGGCCTGTACTAAGAAAACAAATACAGAAACCATACAAAAATTCCAAAACATAGTCCTTCGTGGAATAGTAAATGCCCCTTGGTATATTTGAAATAGCACCGTGATCTACAAATCAACATGGTTACAGAAGAAATTAAAAAAAACACGCTATATCACACAATCAGCGTCTACAAAATCATGAAAACTCCGAGATGGAGAGAGTCCTAAATGTACGAAACAACATAAGGAGATTAAGAAGAACCAAGCCTCATGAGCTTATGGCCTAATTATATGGGAAAATATTACATTAGTAAATCTTCCCCAAAGCGATTAAAATAAAATAAGAAAATAAAATCTGTCGTCGATCTTTCATAGATTGGTACTGATTTTCGGGTGGTTTTTGTGCGGTAAAATCCCACACTACTTGATACCGAAAACTATCAAGTGTCTTTTAAAGATTTCCACCAACAAAAAAAAAAAAATCTGCACCACATCAAGGCGGTCTATGGGAATCGAAAGTGAAGGCGTTTAAGCATCATTTCCGTCGAGTCGTCGGGCAACAGAAGCTTACCAGCAGTGATTTTCAAACACTTCTGGCACAGATAAGTGCTATATTGAACTCACGGCCACTCACAGCGCTTACGGATGATCCAGACGATCTAAATTTCTTGTCACCTGGACATCTGATCAACGGAAGACCGCTGAAGCAGCTGTTCGGAGAGCGAATCGACGAAACGCCTAAGAATGCATTGCGTCGGTACGCAATCACCCAGCATTTGTCACAATCGTTTTGGAAGCAGTGGCACCAAACATATTTGAACGAGCTTCAGCAACGTCCGAAATGGAAAACGGCGAGAGAGAATTTGAAGGTGGGTAATTTAGTGCTGATCAAAGATGAGAACGCAGCGCAAACCTTTTGGGCAACTGGTAGAGCTACACGGACGATTCCTGGGACGGATGGTTATGTACGAAACGTCGAATTGCGTGTAGCGGGCAAGAAACGACGAATGATGCGGCCGGTACAAAAATTAGTTTTGCTGCCGTTGGACCAAATTGAAGAATCCGCCGACTCATCAAGGGGGGAATGTGTCAAAACGGCAGATGCATCGAAAAGCAATCAGCACATACATACTGTAGAATGCGGCAACATTGGGCTATGGAACGATGTACTGTGCGAGTATGTATGTAACATAGGGTGGAAAAGCGGCAGCCAACTTTGATCAAGGAGTTTGCTTTTGTTTTGATGTTTATTTAATTTACGAGCATACTGATTTCCTGGCATTAGCTTTTTGAACTTAACAAGAGGAGGAGAAAATAGAAATAAAACATATGAGAGGCTACAATCCGCTATGCGGATCGTTGAAAACCCTATCCCATCCCATCCTTAAAATTAATATCCTCAAAATATAGGCCTTATGGCGCGATGAAATACAGAAAATGACATTGTCACAATATATTGCTCAGACAGTTTATCAAAATCTTTTGTGGTTCGACAAAAAACAACGGTTTTCTATTGCTAATGCCTTGGGATGGGGTATACAAATGTTTTTTGTAAGAAAACGCCCCCAAAATGTGGGCGTAGGTGAAAATGATCTATTGACAAAATGTTTATATTACTATTGCGGAAGTATTTGCATATAATTTTTTTTTCGAAAGTTTTAAAATTTGGATAAAAAACGTTTTTTACTAAAAACGCCCCCAAAAAGTGGGCGTGGCAAAAAACTTTGTATGGACGAAATATAGATATTAGGATTGTCTAAATATGTTGCTAATACACTTTTTTGAAATTCTTTACGGTTTGGCTTAAAACTACGTTTTTTCTAAAAGGGGGCGTGGCAGTGGGCGGATTTTAAAAATTTTTACACTTGTTCTGGTGACTCGGCCAAGGATCCTATATACCAAATTTCATTATCCTAGCTCAAAATTTAAGGCCCAAAAATCGGTGACGAACAGACAGACGGACGGACGGACGGACGGACAGACAGACATGGCTAATTCGACTCAGCTAGCGATTCTGAGTCGATCCATATACTTTGAGGTATATATAGCTAAATTATTTCTCTATGTTACAAACTAAGTATCAAAACTAATATACCCCTATGGGATAGGGTATAAAAAAAATCAAATTAATAAATACAATTGTTTTACTTTTCCCGATATAATGAATACGCTGAAGAAGCAAAGGGTAAGTTTTTTTTCTAAGAGCTAACGTTTACAGTTTAGTGGCTCTACTAACTGACTATCGACACCATGGGATGGGGGTATACAAATGGTTTTTGTAAGAAAACGCCCCCAAAATGTGGGCGTACGTGAAAATGATCTATGGACAAAATGTTAATATTACCATTACGGAAGTATTTGCATTAAATTTTTTTTTGAAAGTGTTAAAATTTGGACAAAAAACGTTTTTTTACTAAAAACGCCCCCAAAAAGTGGGCGTGGCAAAAAACTTTGTATGGACGAAATATAGATATTAGGATTGTCTAAATATGTTGCTAACACACTTTTTTGAAATTCCTTACGGTTTGGCTTAAAACTACGTTTTTCTAAAAGGGGGCGTGGCAGTGGGCGGATATCAAAAATGTTTACACTTGTTCTGCTTCGTCAGCCAGAGAGTCTATATACCAAATTTCAACACTCTAGCTCAAAATTTAAGGCCCAAAAATCGGTGACACACAGACGGACGGACGGACGCACGGACAGACAGACATGGCTTAATCGACTCAGCTAGCGATTCTGAATCGATCCATATACTTTGAGGTATATGTATCGAAATTATTTCTCTATGTTACAAACTTAATGTCAAAACTAATATACCCCCTATGGGATAGGGTATAAACATGAGAGGATAATTTGAATTTCGCATACACTTCATGCTGCTAAGTTAGATCCATCTAACTCATAAACGGAAAATATATTCTATAACAAAATATTATTCGTTTCGGAAATAAATTATCACTTCGCAAACAAATCAATATAAAAACATATGAGAGGCTACAATCCGCTATGCGGATCGTTGAATACCCTATCCCATCCCATCCTTTAAATTAATATCCTCAAAATATAGGCCTTATGGCGATGAAAAACAGAAAATGACATTGTCACAATATATTGATCAGACAGTTTCTCAAAATCTTTTGTGGTTCGACAAAAAACAACGTATTTCTATTGCTAATGCCTTGGGATGGGGTTTACAAATGGTTTTTGTAAGAAAACGCCCCCAAAATGTGGGCGTAGGAGAAAATGATCTATGGACAAAATGTTTATATTACCATTGCGGAAGTATTTGCATCAAAATTTTTTTCGAAAGTTTTAAAATTTGGACAAAAAACGTTTTTTACTAAAAACGCCCCCAAAAAGTGGGCGTGGCAAAAAACTTTGTATGGACGAAATATAGATATTAGGACTGTCTATATATGTTGCAAACACACTTTTTTGAAATTCCTTACGGTTTGCCTTAAAACTACGTTTTTTCTAAAAGGGGGCGTGGCAGTGGGCGGGTTTTAAAAATTTTTACACTTGTTCTGGTGACTCGGCCAAGGATCCTATATACCAAATTTCATTATCCTAGCTCAAAATTTAAGGCCCAAAAATCGGTGACGAACAGACAGACGGACGGACGGACGGACGGACAGACAGACATGGCTAATTCGACTCAGCTAGCGATTCTGAGTCGATCCATATACTTTGAGGTATATGTAGCTAAATTATTTCTCTATGTTACAAACTAAGTATCAAAACTAATATACCCCTATGGGATAGGGTATAAAAACATATGAGAAGGTTATAATCCGCTGTGCGGATCGTTGAATACCCTATCCCATCCCATCCTTCAAATGAATGTATCCATAAAGTGGGCGGTGATAAAACTGAATGTGGATGATATATATAAAATTACATTGTCACCACATCTTGTTCAAACAGTGTATCTAAAACTTTGTGGTTCGACAAAAAAAAACAAGGGTTTTCTAATGCATATGACGAAATGTTTATGTTACCATAACCAATGATTTTGCATCGAAAGATTTTTCGTATTTATTAAAATTTTGCCGAAAAAAATGTTTGTACTGAAAACGCCCCCAAAAAGTGGGCGTGGCAATAAACTTTATGTGGACGAAATATAGCTATCATCACTTTAGCTCAAAATTTAAGGCCCAACTTACAGACGGACGGACAGACCGACATGGCTATATCGAATCAGCTAGCGATTCTGAGTCGATCCATATACCATAACTAATATACTCTATGGGATATGGTATAATTAATCAAGTTTTTGCTAATCGTGGTCTACTTTCGCGAAGTCGTCTTATGAAACTCGACGAAGCAAGGCATGATTTTGTAAAGCTGCAAAATGAACTGTTGGAATTAATCGATACTGATGGCTACCAGTGAAAAAATAGTCAATAGAACTGCTTCTCTACCTTCAGTCGACTCAGAAGTTGCAATACCTCCTAAGTCAGTAAAGCTGTCATATTTAAAAATGCCTTCTTTCAGTGGGCTTTATAAAGACTGGGCAGTATTTCAGGACATGTTTTTATACCCTATCCCATAGGGGTATATTAGTTTTGATACATAGTTTGTAACATAGAGAAATAATTAAGCTACATATACCTCAAAGTATATGGATCGACTCAGAATCACTAGCTGAGTCGATTTAGCCATGTCTGTCTGTCCGTCCGTCCGTCCGTACGTCACCAGTTTTTGGGCCTTAAATTTTGAGCTAGAAGGATGAAATTTGGTACACGTGCTCTTTGTTGCTCCCAGCAGAACAAGTGTAAAAATTTTTGAAATCCGCCCACTGCCACGCCCCCTTTTTAGAAAAACGTGTTTTTTGGCTAAACCATAAGGAATTTTAAAAAAGTGTCTGAGAAAGGTAGTTAGAGAATCGTAATGTCTATATTTCGTCCATATCAAGTTTTTTGCCACGCCAACTTTTTGGGGGCGTTTTTAATAAAAAAACGTTTTACGGTCAAATTTTAAAATTTTGGAAAATTTTAGCCCACGCCCACTTTTTGAGGGCGTTTTCTTACAAAAACCGTTTGTATACCCTACCCCATAGCATATGCAGGAGGAAAACGATGTGTTTTGTCAAACAACAAAAGATTCTGATAAACTGTTGGAACAATATGTTGTGACAATGTCATTTTCTATATTATAGGCCCATAAAGCCCACTTTTTGGAGATATTAATTTTAAGGATGGGATGGGATAGGGTATACAACGATCCGCACAGCGGATTGTAGCCTTCTCATATGTTTATACCCTATCCCATAGGGGTATATTAGTTTTGATACTTAGTTTGTAACATAGAGAAATAATTTTGCTACATATACCTCAATGTATATGGATCGACTCAGAATCGCAAGCTGAGTCGATTAAGCCATGTCTGTCTGTCTGTCCGTCCGTCCGTCCGTCTGTACGTCACCGATTTTTAGGCCTTAAATTTTGAGCTAGGATAATGAAATTTGGTATATAGGATCCTCGTCTCTGCCTACAGAACAAGTGTAAACATTTTTGAAATCCGCCCACTGCCACGCCCCCTTTTAAGAAAAACTCAGTTTTTGACCAAACCGTAAGGAATTTTAAAAAAGTTTCTGAACAACATATTTAGACAATCTGAATATCTGTATTTCGTTCATATAAAGTTTTTTTGCCACGCCCACTTTTTGGGGGCGTTTTCAATACAAAACTGTTTTCGGTGAAATTTTAAATTTTTCGAAAAAAATTTTGATGCAGAATCATTAACATTATTAATATAAACATTTCGTCTATATACCATTTTCACCCACGCCCACTTTTTGGGGGCGTTTTTATATAAAAACCATTTTTATATCCTACCCCATAACATATGCAGGAGAAAACCTTGTATTTTGTAGAACCGTAAAAGTGTTTTGTAAGCAGTCTGAAGAATTTGTTGTCACTATATCATTTTTTCTATTTTATCCACATCGTGTTTTTAGCCATGTCCACTTTTTTGGGGATTTTAGTTTTATGGATAGGATGGGATAGGGTATTCAACGATCCGCACAGCGGATTGTAGCCTTCTCATATGTTTATACCCTATCCCATAGGGGGGTATATTAGTTTTGATACTTAGTTTGTAACATAGAAAAATAATTTAGCTACATATACCTCAAAGTATATGGATCGACTCAGAATCGCTAGCTAAGTCGATTAAGCCATGTCTGTCTGTCTGTCCGTCCGTCCGTCCGTCTGTACGTCACCGATTTTTAGGCCTTAAATTTTGAACTAGGATAATGAAATTTGGTATATAGGATCCTCGCCGGTGCCTACAGAACAAGTGTAAAAATTTTTGAAATCCGCCCACTGCCACGCCCCCTTTTAAGAAAAACTCAGTTTTTGGCCAAACCGTAAGGAATTTTAAAAAAAGTGTCTGAGAAGCATATTTATAGAATCGTAAAAATTTTGATGCAAAATCATAGGCAGTATTAATATGAACATTTCGTCAGAAGACCATTTTAACCCACGCCCACTTTTTGGGGGCGTTTTCCTACAAAAACCATTTGTATGCACTACCCCAAGGCATATGCAATACAAAAACGTTGTTTTTTGTCGAACCACAAAAGGTTTTGATAAACTCTCTGAGCAATATATTGTGACAATGTCATTTTCTGTATTTTATCGCCATAAAGCCCACATTTTGAGGATATTATTTTAAAGATGGGATGGGATAGGGTATTCAACGATCCGCACAGTGGATTGTAGCCTTCTCATATGTTTTTATTATCAACTCGAACCCAAATCATAGTTGCACAGAACAACTAAAGTTCTTACAATCGTATCTTCGTGGAAGCGCCATGACCCTTGTTAAGTATATTGTTATTGCATGCACAGACAGCAACTACATTGAGGTATGAGATCGCCTGAAAAAAGTTACGACCAGAAACCTCTCATCGATCAGTGGTTCATACATTCGTTTGTATCCTTACCACCGTGTTCATCCCCCAATCTTCAATCGCTTGGCAATTAACGAGTTAGACAGCAACACTACCAACCCATGGCTTATCTATCTTTTTATCCAAAAACTGAAGTACGAAACTAAGCGTGCTTGGGACACGCCAAGATTGTACTATCGATGAGTTCCTGGAATTTCTTCAAACACGTTGTCGCTGTTTAGAATCGTGCATGTCGGTCTCTCGCAGCAACCAAGTAAAAGTGGTTCATACCAATTTTGCTGAATCATCATCAGGCTTCAAAATGTGTAAAGCAGTCCACACTCTTTCGCATTACCAGGACTTTAAATCACTAAACATCGCTTCCCGCAGGGAATTCGTAAAAAAACAATATGCATCCAACCAATGTTGTCCCACACTCGGCCAAGGATCCTATATACCAAATTTCATTATCCTAGCCCAAAAATCGGTGACGAACAGACAGACGGACGGACGGACACACGGACGGACGGACGGACGGACAGACAGACATGGCTAATTCGACTCAGCTAGCGATTCTGAGTCGATCCATATACTTTGAGGTATATGAAGCTAAATTATTTCTCTATGTTACAAACTAAGTATCAAAACTAATATACCCCTATGGCATAGGGTATAAAAAAAAGCCCCCAAAAAGTGGGCGTAAAATGGTCTATAGACGAAATATTCATATTAATATTACCAATGATTCTGCATCCAAATTTTTTTTGAAAAATTTAAAATTTGACCAAAAACATTTTTTTACTGAAAACGACCCCAAACTTTATATAGACGTAGTATAGATATTAAGATCAAAATATATTGTGTTCAGAAACTTTTTCAAAATTCCTTAGATACGGTTTGGCCAAAAACTAAGTTTTTTTTAAAAGGGGCGTGGCAGTATGCGTTTTTTTTTAATGTTTACACTTGTTCTGTAGGCACGGACGAGGTTCCTATATACCAAATTTCATTATCCTAGCTCAGAATTTAAGGCCTAAAAATCGGTGACGTTCAGACGGACGAACGGACAGACAGACAGACATGGTTTAATCGACTCAGCTTGCTTAGTCGATCCATACACTTTGAGGTATATGTAGCTAAATTAATTCTCTATGTTACAAAATATGTATCAAAACTAATATACCCCTATGGGATAGGGTATAATCAAAACAAAGCCACCGTCGAAAAAAGGGTACGTCACCCGGGGTTAAGATTTGCATGTAATAAATTCATTACTTCTTTAATGGTGTTAGTTTTGTGAGTGTATGTGTAACTTTCAAGTGGTGATGGGTTCTAACTGAATGCATGAATGTACACTTACAGTCATGAAATTACCCGGTATGTCATACTCCGGCGATAATGCTACTGAATAGATAAATCAAACCAAAAAAGGGTATGACGATTCCACTGAAAAAGGATATTGTTAATTAAAATAAAAATTGATACCTATTGGCTAAAATTTGAAAAAAAAATTAACAAAGATACCGTCCAAAAAAGGGTACGTCAAATAGAAGAAACTTGACGACAGACATAATATAATCGCAAAGTGCAGACGTGTAAAAGTGAAAGCAATACCCAAATGTCAAATTTACATTCATGGATTTGTCGACCTAACTAGCAAACAATATGTTTCTAACAATCAGCCTGCAAGGAAGGGCTCTCGTGTTCAGACACATCAACACATATAAATACCATGAGAGTTGAATTTATTACATGCAAATCTAAACCTTGAGTGAAACAAAAGCACAGATAAGGTGTATGCAAGGAAAAAAGCCGCTGCATGGTTGCAAGTAGAATATAAGTAGAGTATATGCCAGAGCTGCTCTGACATATTCGGACAACAGGTTGTCTAGGAATTTCAAGGGTTAGTCAGGCCCCTTGAACAGAGATGGTGGCGGATGAACCGAAAGGCCAACGGCAGCGCTCAATCCCGTAGTGGATACTGATGGCCCCGTGTCCTAGGGGTATCTAATAAATTGGAACTGGCCCTCCAGGTTGGGGATTGTGCTTTGGGTTAACTACCCACCCACAGAAAAAAAACATGTTTACGAAGCAACCAATAGCCTCGGAAAGGGCTGATTTTATTGTTGACGACCCTGCTAAACGAAAAAAGGACAACGACGTTCGTATCTGCACCTGGAATGTGAGACCATTAAACAGGAGAGGTGCAGGCGAACAACTAGCGGAAGCCCTAAACTGCTACAAAGCAGACATTACTGCCATCCAGGAAATACGATGGGATGGGCCGGGCAAAAAGAGGATGAAAAACTGTGACATATACTACGGACCGTGTTAAAGTGAGCAGAAACAGCGACTATTCGGATGTGGATTTGTTATAAGTGCCAGACTTAGGCAAGAAGTCTTATGTTTCCAAGACATTAGCGAACGCATAGTAACAATCTGCATCAAGGCCAAATTCGCCAACATAAGCCTTATATGCGCTCACGCTCCGACGGAAGAAAGAGATGATATAGCTAAGGACTGCTTCGACGAGCTCCTCGACAAAACCTATAAGTGACAACCGAAGTACGATGTTAAAATCGTGCTGGGAGATTTTAACGCAAAGGTAGGAAGAGAAGACATCTTTAGAAGTATTGTCGGAAAACAAAGCCTACACGACAACACGTCTGGTAACGGACTTAGGCTAATTGATTTCGCTACGGAACGAAACGCCACTATAGCCAGCACACGGTTTCCTCACCTCGATATCCATAAGGGGACATGGCGGTCTCCAGATCAACGAACGGTCAACCAAATTGATCACATTGCGATAGATAAGAGGCACGCATCCAGTATTTCGGATGTCCGAACATTCCGAGGAGCTAACATCGACTCGGATCACTACCTTGTAGCAGCCAAGGTAAGAATGCGGATATCCACCACGCCACAACAATCCAGAAATACTGTGAAAAAATTTAATGTCGGAAGACAGCAATCGCAAGAGACCGCCAAGACCTTCGCACAACCCCTTAACCTCTCGACTCACAACACACCACCAGCATCTGATGTCGAAGAGCAATGGCAACGATGCCAACAGGCCATTAGATCAGCCGCAACTGATGTGCTAGGTTTCTCGCGCCCACCAGCAAGAAACCCCTGGTTTGATGAGGAATGCCGACAGATGCTCGCAGCCAAGAACGAGGCCTACAAGGCTAAGCTGCAGGTGAAGACGAGAGCTGCCATTGAGCTCTATAGGCAAAGAAGAAGGGAAGAACATCGGCTTTTCAGCAAGAAGAAAAAAGAGCAAGAAAAGCGCGCGATCGAGGATATAGAGAGGTGCCACTCCAGGAACGATGTTCGCAAGTTTTACCAAAGTGTAAAACGTTAAAGCCAAGGATACAAGACTCGAACAGAATCCTGTCGAGATGAACAAGGAAATATTGTAGTTGAGACACAGTAGATGCTGAGGATATGGAAGAACCACTTCTGCAGACTGTTAAACGGCGATGACGAACAACATTCCGCTGTCAGGCAGAACGAACCATTCAATATTGGCAACGACAGCGAAAACTGCCAACCACCCGACCTGGGTGAAGTGAGGATAGCAATATCTAAACTCAAGCTTAATAAGGCTGCCGGAAATGACGGCCTTCCCGCTGAGCTTTATAAGAACGGCGGAGATGACTTGGTAAGTAACATCCACCAACTCATAAGCCAAATCTGGTCGGATGAAAATATGCCTGAAGAATGGAACCTCAGCATCGTTTGCCCGATCCACAAAAAAGGAGACCCTCTGAACTGCGCCAACTACAGAGGCATAAGTCTCCTCAACATCGCCTACAAGATCCTATCTGCCGTAATATGTGAACGCCTGAAACCGTTTACCAACAACCTGATTGGCCCTTATCAGTGTGGTTTTAGGACAGGAAAGTCCACAACCGATCAAATTTTCACACTTCGGCAGATCCTGGAAAAAACTCAAGAAGTCCAAATCGATACCCACCACCTATTCATCGATTTCAAAGCCGCATATGACAGCATTTATAGAGACGAACTGTACAGAGCCATGTCTAGTTTTGGTATACCGCCCAAAGTCGTCCGTTTGTGTAGGATGACGATAGAGAATTCTCGCTGCTCCATCAGGGTCGGAAACGACCTCACCGACACATTCGATACCAAAAAAGGATTTAGGCAAGGCGATGCGCTGTCATGGGACTTCTTTAATCTGATTCTTGAGAGAATTGTGCAAAACTCCAAAGCCAACACCAGTGCAACTACAAGCATACGCTGACGATATTGACATCATTGGTAGGACTCAACGTGATGTCATAGCCACGTTTGCTAGTATAGAGAAGGAAGCGGCGAAAATGAGGGTAAGACTAAATATATGCTGTCATCACGAAAGGACTCACAACATCGACGAATTTGACAGAACGTCACCATTGACAGATATAACTTTGAGGTAGTACGGGACTTTGTCTACCTCGGCTCCGCTATTAACTCTGACAACAACATCTAGTCAGAAATTAAACGAAGAATTACTCTTGCCAACCGCTGTTTCTTCGGGCTAAGAAGGCAATTTAGTACTAAAGCCCTCACTCGAACTACTAAGGAGATCCTATATAAGACCCTGATCATCCCAGTCCTGGTCAAAAAACTCCGCATTGGACGTTTAAGATGGCTAGGAATGGACACCAATACTCCGGCTCGCAGAGTCTTCGATTCCCAGCCAGACGTCGGACGCAGTAGAGGAAGACCTCGCCTTAAGTGGCGCGCACAAGTGGAAACCGACCTCAACCAACTTGGAGTGCGCAACTGGAGGCATTTAGCTAAGGACCGGGCTAATTGGAGAGGCATGTTGGTTGAGGCCCAGGTTCATTCCGGACTGTAGCGCCACTTAAGTAAGTAAGTAAGTATATGCCTTTTGTAGGAAAGGCCCCCCAAAAGTGGGCGTGGGTTAAAATGATGTATAGACGAAATGTTCATATTATCATATCCAATGGTATTGCATCAAAAGCTTTTGAAAATATTTAAAAAATGTACCAAAAACGCCCCCAAAAAGTGGGCGTGGCAAAAAACTTTATATAAACGAAATATAGATACTGCAATTCTCTAAATATAATGTCCAAACACTTTTTCAACATTCCTTACGGTTTGGCCAAAAATTACGTTTTTCTAAAGAGGGGCGTGGCAGTGGCGGATTTCAAAAATTTCTTGTTCTATTGAGAGGCTGTGTACCAAATTTCATCATTCTAGCTCAAAATTTAAGGCCCAAAAACTGGTGACGTACGCACGGATAGACATGGCTAAATCGACTCAGCTATCGATTCTTAGTCGATCCATATACTTTAAGGTATATCTAGCTAAATGTTTTCTCTATGTTACAAACTATGTATCATGACTATATAGGGTATAAAAAGACGTTTATTTAAAAAGTGGACATGGCTAAATACACGATGTGAAATGAAGAAAATGACATGGTGACAACAAATTCTTCAGACTGCTTTTAAAAAACTTTTACGGTTCTACAAAAGACAAGGTTTTCTCCTGCACATGTTATGGGGTAGTGTATAAAAATCGTTTTTATATAAAAACGCCCCCAAAAAGTGGACGTGGGTTAAAATGGTCTATAGACGAAATGTTCATATTTATATTACTAATGATTCTGCATCAAAAGTTTTTTCGAAAATTTGAAAATTTGACCGAAAAACGTTTTTTATTAAAAACGCCCCCAAAAAGTGGGCGTGGCAAAAAACTTTATATGAACGAAATACAGATATTCAGATTCCCTAAATATGTTGTTCAGAAAGTTTTTCAAAATCCCTTATGGTTTATCCAAAAAATACGTTTTTCTAAAAAGGGGGCGTGGCAGTGGCCGGATTTCAAAAATGTTTACACTTGTTCTGTAGGCACGGGCGAGGATTCTATATACCAAATTTCATCCTTCTAGCTCAAAATTTAAGGCCCAAAAACTGGTGACGTACGGACGGACGGACAGACATGGCTTAATCGACTCAGCTATCAATTCTGAGTCGATCCATATACTTTGATTATTTCTCTATGTTACAAACTATGTATCAAAACTAATATACCCCCCTATGGGATAGGGTATAAAAACTAACATATGAGAGGCTACAATCCGCTGTGCGGATCGTTGAATACCCTATCCCATCCCATCATTAAAATAATATCCTCAAAATGTGGGCTTTATGGCGATAAAATACAGAAAATGACATTGTCACAATATATTGCTCAGAGAGTTTATCAAATCCTTTTGTGGTTCGACAAAAAACAACGTTTTTGTATTACATATGCCTTAGGGTAGAGCATACAAATGGTTTTTGTAGGAAAACGCCCCCAAAAAGTGGGCGTGGGTTAAAATGGTCTACTAACGAAATGTTCATATTAATACTACCAATGATTTTGCATCAAAACTTTTGTCGAAAATTTTCAAATTTGGCCAAAAAAGGTTTTTTTTTAGAAAACGCCCCCAAAAAGTGGGCGTGGCAAAAAAACTTTGTATTGACGAAATATAGATATTACGATTCTATAAATATGCTTCTCAGACACTTTTTCAAAATTCCTTACGGTTTGGCCAAAAACTGAGTTTTTCTTAAAAGGGAGCGTGGCAGTGGGCGGATTTCAAAAAAATTTACACTTGTTCTGTAGGCACGGGCGAGGATTCTATATACCAAATTTCATTATCCTAGCTCAAAATTTAAGGCCTAAAAATCGGTGACGTACAGACGGACGGACGGACGGACAGACAGACATGGCTTAATCGACTCAGCTAGCGATTCTGAGTCGATCCATATACTTTGAGGTATATGTAGCTAAATTATTTCTCTATGTTACAAACTAAGTATCAAAACTAATATACCCCTATGGGATAGGGTATAAACATAGTTACGAACAACGAGCGAAAGCCCTAAACTGCTACAAAGCAGACATTACTGACATCCATGAAATACGATGAGATGGGCCGGGCAAAAAGAGGATGAAAAACTGTGACCTCTACTATGGACCGTGTTATAGTGATCAGAAACAGCGACTATTCGGATGCGGATTTGTTATAAGTGCCAGACTTAGGCAAGAAGTCTTATGTTTTCAAGAAATTAGCTAAGGCATTGCAACAATTCGCATCAAGGCCAAATAGCTGTAGATTACTTCTATGAGCTCCTTGACAACTTGACAAGACCTATGAGGGACTACCGAAGTACGATGTTAAAATTGTGTTGGGAGATTTGAGCGCAAAGGTAGGAAGAGAAGATATCTTTAGCAGTATTGTCGAAAACACAGCCTACACAACAACACGTCTAGCAACGGACTTAGGCTAATTATCTTCGCTACGGAACGAAATTCCACTATACCCAGCACACAGTTTCCTCCCCTAGATGGAAGGGGACATGGCGGTCTCAAGATCAACGAACGGTCAACTAAATTGAAATTGTCCGAACATTCCAAAAGGCTTACTCGACTCGTTGCAGCCAATGTAAGAATATGGATATGCACCACACCTCAACAAACCAGAAATACTATGAAAAATGTAATGTCGAAAGACTGAAATCACAAGAGACCGCCAAGGCCTTCGCGCAACGCGTATCACTTAACATCTCCATTCACACCATACCACCAACATCGACTGTCGAAGAACAATGGCAACAATCCCAACAAGCCATTAGATCAACCGCAACCGATATGATAGGTTTCTCGCGCCCAAGAGCCGGAAACCCCTGGCTTACAGAGGAATGCCGACAGATGTTCGCAGCCAAGAACGAAGCCTACAAGGCTAAGCTGCAGGTGAAGACGAGAGCTGCCATTGAGCTCTATAGGCAAAGAAGGGAAGAACATATAAAGCCGGTGGAGATGACTTAGTAAGTAACATCCACCAACTCAAAAATCCAATCTGATCGGATGAAAGTATGCCTAACGAATGGAACCACAGCATCGTTTGCCCGATTCCAAAAAAGAGAGCCTATGAACTGCGCCAACTCATAAGTCTCCTCAACATGGCCTACAACATCCTATCTACCGTAATATGTGAACACCTGAAATCGTTTATCAACAACCTGATCGGTCCTTATCAGTGTGGTTTAAGGCGAGGAAAGTTTACAAATTATCAAATCTTTACACTTCGGCAGATCCTTAAAAAAAACAAGAATCCCAAATCGCTACCACCTATTCATCGATTTCAAAGCCGCATACGAAAGCATTTATAGAGACGAACTATACAGAGCCATGTGTAATTTTAGTATACATACAGGCAAATTGTTTGTCCGTTTATACGAAAAATCTACATGAAACGATTTGCTCTCGTTAAATGCAATTCGCCAGGATTTTGTCCATTCATTAACCTCGTTAATAGCGTCCTGTACTTCATATTTGTTTCCTCTATTGATGCCCCAACTGCTAGTATAGCAGTATCGTCAGCAAACGTTGCAACTATTGAATCGTTTGTTTTTGGATTATCACGTGTAAATAGGAGGTACAAGAGTGGTCCAAAGACGCTTCTTTGTGGTACTCCTGCCATTATTTCTTTGAACTTTGAATATTCGTTTCCAAGTTTCACATGGAAGAGTCTATGCTCAAGATACGAAACGAGGGTTTTATTTAATTTTTCATGCAGAACATCTCTTAATTTATATTGAAGGCCTCTATGCCAAACCTTGTCAAAAGTTTGCAAAACGTCAAGAAATACGGCTGAGCAAATTTTCTTTTCTTCGAAAGCCTTCCATCGGTAATTCGATGTACTTGCTCCACAGGGCTCAGTGGCGCGATGGTTAGTGCGATGAACTGCCGCGCAGAAGGTCTGGGTTCGATTCCCAGCCGTAGCAACACCTAAATGATTTTTCACTGGCCCTCCTCTCGTGATGAACTGACAAATCATCCGAGTAGTATCAATTGTCAAGAATAGCTTACTCAACATAGCCGTTCGGAGTCGGCATAAAACAGGAGGTCCTGCCATCGTGCAAAGTACACACGCACACATGAATGGTTGTGAGAAAGCTAGGCCCTGGGTACTAACGAGCCTGTTGCGCCAAAAATTTGTTTTTTTTTGTATTTAAAAAGTGGGCTGATTTTAAATATGTCTGCATTTGTTCTGCTTTGTTGAACATGCAGTCCATATAGCAAAATGTTATCCCTCTAGCTCAAAAGCTTAAGCCCAGAAATCCGTGACAGACATTGCTGGATCAACCTCGAGTCTATGGATTTGGAGTTGATCCATACACTTTACGGTGTATCTATTAAAATTATTTCGCTATGTTACGAACTAAATGTAAAAACTAATGTACCCCTATGAAAAGAAACAAACAATATAATAACGGGTGATTTTTTAAGAGGTTTAGAACTTTTTTAAAAAAAAAAAACACAAAAAATTCGAAAAAATGAATGAAATATTTATTTGAATCGATAGTTTGAACCTTGCAATTTAATGTTTAAAGATAATTTCATGCAAATGTTGACCGCGGCTGCGTCTCAGGTAGCCCATCCGCTGAGTCCAATTTTGGCATACTCTTTCACACATATCGGCCGGTATCTCACGAATGAATGCATGGATGTTGGCTTCCAGTGCGTCAATCGGAGCGGGCTTGTCCCTATAGACATTAGCCTTGACATACCCCCACAAAAAATAATCTAATGGTGTCAAATCGCACGATCTAGGCGGCCAATTGACCGGCCCGAAACGTGAAATTAACTGTTCACCAAACTCGCCTCGCAATTGCGCCATTGTTTCGCGTGCTGTGTGGCATGTGGCACCGTCTTGTTGAAACCACATATCATGCAAGTCAAGAACTTCCATTTCGGGCAAAAAAAAGTTTGTTATCATCGCTCGGTAGCGTTCACCATTGACAGTAACGCTGCGATTCGCATCATCTTTGAAGAAATATGGCCCAATAATGCCGCCGGCCCATAAACCGCACCAAACAGTGGCTTTTTCGGGATGCATTGGTAGCTGTTGCAATGCTTCTGGCTGATCTTCACTCCAAATGCGGCAATTTTGCTTATTTACGTACCCATTCAACCAAAAATGAGCCTCATCGCTGAACACAATTTTTCGATAAAAAAGCGGATCCTCGGCCAGCTTTCCAAGAGCCCATTCACCAAAAATTCGGCGTTGTGGTAGGTCGGCTGGCTTTAGTTCTTGCACCAGCTGTATCTTAAAAGGCTTTACGCCCAAATCCTTCCGCAAAATTTTCCACGTAGTGCTGTAACAAAGGCCTAACTGCTGGGAACGGCGCCGAATCGACATTTCGCGGTCTTCTGTCACACTAGCTGATACGGCCGCAATATTTTCTTCACTACGCACAGTACGTAAACGTGTTGGTGGTTTAATGTCCAACAAAGTAAATTTGGTACGAAATTTGGTCACAATCTTCCGAATAGACTGCTCAGAAGGTCGAGAATGCCGATCATAAAATGGAAGCAGCGCGCGATGAACATTTCGAACCGAGCACGAATTTTGATAGTAAAATTCAATAATTTGCAAGCGTTGTTCATTTGTAAGACTATAAATTGCAAACCAAACTGAAGCTGTTTGACAGTGACACAAGGTACTAAACACACGTCAGCTGTCAAAACCAGTGTTGCCAAAACCAAACCAGCTAAAAAATCACCCGTTATAAACCCAAATAGGATTTCGCTCAGATCACTCTTGGAAAACAGATCATTAAAGGCTTATAAATACACTAATAATTCTACGACATAAAAAAACACATATTAGAAGGTTACAAGCCGCTGTGCGGGTCGTTGAATACCCTATTCCATCCCATCCTTAAAATTAATATCCCCAAAATGTGGGCTTAATGGCTATAAAATATTTAAAATGGCGTTGTCACAACATATTGTTCAGACGGTTTTTCAAAATATTTTATTCTTTTCTCGTGCATATGTTACGGAGTAGGGTATACAAACGGTTTTTGTAGTAACACGCCCCCAAAAAGTTGGCGTGGGTTGAAATGAACTAAGGACAAAATGTTCATATTATCATAACCAATGATCCTGCTTCGAAAGTTTTTTCAAATATTTTAAAAATGTACCGAAAAAGGTTTTTTTTTACTAAAAACGACCCCAAAAAGTGGGCGTATAAAAACTTTATGTAGACGAAATATAGATGTTGAGATTCTGTAAATATGTTGTTCAGACACTTTATTCAAAATTCCTTACGGTTTGGACGTGGACGGATATCAAACAATTTGACACTTGTTTCGCTCCAAAGCACAAGAATCCCATATACCAAATCTCATTCTCCTAGCTCAGAATTTAAGGCCAAAAAATCGGTGACATACAGACCGACGGTCGGACGGACAGACATACATGGCTAAATCGACTCATTCGATTCTGAGTCGATCCATACACTTTGATGTATATCTAGCAAAATTATACCTCTATGTTACAAACTATGTATCAAAACTAATTTACCCCTATGGGATAAAGTATAAAAATATATGTTTAAAAACAAATGCTTAATCAGTTATTATAACTTATATATTTGTTATTAGTATTTTATTTAAACAAAGCACTATTCACCCATAATTTTGGACAAAATGTCATTATTGACACCACCAACTTTAAATTAGTTAATGAATTCATCAACATCTACCTAAAGAATGACAAGTTGAGCGATTAAACAGTAATTTACATCCAAAATCCAATCCCAGCCTTCACGTTCGAGAAGACAATGAAGACTGAATGAAACTCCATTTTTATACCCTATCCCATAGGGGGGTATATTAGTTTTGATACATAGTTTGTAACATAGAGAAATAATTTTGCTACATATACCTCAAAGTATATGGATCGACTCAGAATCGCTAGCTGAGTCGAATTAGCCATGTCTGTCTGTCCGTCCGTGTGTCCGTCCGTCCGTCTGTCTGTTCGTCACCGATTTTTGGGCCTTAAATTTTGAGCTAGGATAATGAAATTTGGTATATAGGATCCTTGTCCGAGTCACCAGAACAAGTGTAAAAATTTTTGAAATCCGCCCACTGCCACGCCCCCTTTTTAGAAAAACGTAATTTTTGGCAAAACCGTAAAGAATTTTAAAAAAGTGTCTGAACAGCATATTTACAGAATCGTAATATCTATATTTCGTTCATATAAAGTTTTTTTTTGCCACGCCCACTTTTCGGGGGCGTTTTCAATAAAAAACTGTTTTCGGTCAAATTTTAAATTTTTCGAAAAAAAATTTGATGCAGAATCATTAACATTATTAATATGAACATTTCGTCTTTATACCATTTTAACCCACGCCCACTTTTTGGGGGCGTTTTTATATAAAAACCATTTTTATACACTACCCCATAACATATACAGGAGAAAACCTTGTCTTTTGTAGAACCGTAAAAGTGTTTTGTAAGCAGCCTGAAGAATTTGTTGTCACTATATCATTTTTTTTATTTTATCCACATCGTGTTTTTAGCCATGCCCACTTTTTTGGGGATTCTAGTTTTATGGATAGGATGGGATAGGGTATTCAACGATCCGCACAGCGGATTGTAGCCTTCTCATATGTTTTTTTTATAATTTGCCCGCACTATCCATTATATGCTTTAGTACAATGCGAGTGTTAACGAAATTCGGGATAAGAAGAAAGGAGGTACCTTTGCACATCGCGAATGCCACGACGCTTGGACTGAACGACTAGACGCAATATGGAAGAGAAGGGAAGGATGCCTTGTTCCTGGCTGAGACCATCAATAAGACGGGAGCCCGTTAAATAAGTATGTATAATAATGGTAATACACATATTGTCTATATAACCAATTTCTCAATTTAAGGGCATTTTTTCCAAGTTGTGTCTGACCTCGAGTTGTGTATTTTCATTACAATAGTCCAATTTTAATATTACTTTTTTGAAGATATGGGGAAAATTGACAAGCTTGTTAGCATTTCAATTGGTGTTTATTAGTAGGTTCGGCACAATTATGTAGTTTTGTCTGAATTATTGTTTCTTAATTTGCAGGCGGAATAAAAGTAATGGGATGATTTGATGCAATGCTTTCTTCACCTAGCGGCAAAAAATACAATACAAGTACTATCGGTTGGAATGGTAAAATCAAAATTAAGAATGTTGAAAGCTTAATCCTTTTTATGGGGTAATTAAATTTAATTTAATTTAATTTAATTGATATAAAAATTATAAAACGACGACTATGTACACTTACATTCTTAATGCCAATTGTTCGGTAGGTTGCATTGATTTGGATATTTCCTCAGTTTTCGCCATTATTGTGTACATGCACTTAATATTTGCATCCATGTTATCTGTCAGTTTATTGACTGAATTTTTGTGGATTTCTACGTTGTCAGCTGTGATTGACGAAACCTTAAAAAAAAATATAACAAATGTAAAATAGAATACATGTAAAAAGCTCATTCTTCATCGCGTTTTTGATTCATCTGTTTGTTATTAATATCACTATAAGTTACTATTCTTTTGCTTGAAGAAATACGCATTGAACTGAGATATCTTAAACATACAGAGTGAAGTAGATTGTAAAGATTCTCTGTGAGATTGTCAACAGAAGCAGCCAGATACTGTGCATCGATTTCAATATCGCTTAGCACATTTGAATCAATTAGGGTCCATTGCGATTGAATAAAATGTTTCGGTAAAATTCCCGTTGAAGTCGAGGGAGTACTGTTTTTAGATGTCGCATTGGGTTGATTTATATCTGTAAAGAAAATAGATTTTTGATTTGAATTTCCATATTAATGTTCAATAAGCAAATAAAACATATGAGATGGCTACAATCCGCTATGTGAAATGTTTAATACTGTATACTCACTACATCCTCAAAACAAAGTCCGCAACAAGTGGGAGTGGCAAAAAAAGCTTTATATAAGCGAAATACAGCATATTTTAATTTTTCACTATCAGATCTGTGTCGTAGCAAGCTTAAAACAAGCAGCGTTTACGAGCAGAAATTTGCCACAGCATAAAATATGCATCCACAGGCTCATCAATTAGTGTATTTGTTACTGGGACATAACAGAATATAGAAGTTATTAAGTTTAGCATCACTAACAAAATCAGTAAACGAAGAAATTACAATTTAGCTATACATATTATTAACAAAACAAAAATTTACATACACTTATACCGACTCTAGCATGCAATTGTGCTGGATATTTTTTAATCTACTTTTACTAACATGCAGTTCAACTACATCGGTATTTTTGTTGTAAACTCATGCGACTAATAGCCTCATGCATACCATAGTTGTGTGTATGGCTAGCAGTGGCGAGGCGTCCATATAACTCGATTCCTACCGAGTTACCTTTTAAAATTCTACTTTTCAACAATTTTTTATTTCTGATGGAAAAAACCAGTTATGAAGCAGATTGCGATGAGTAACTTAAAGTAATTTTGAGTGTAATTATTGATGTGCACAAAAAAAGAAATTAAAAACATATGAGAAGGCTACAATCCGCTGTGCGGATCGTTTAATACCCTATCCCATCCCATCCTTAAATTAATATCCCCAAAATGTGGTCTTTATGGGCATAAAGTATTGTAAATGACGTTGTCACAACATAATGTTCAGAAGGTTTATCAAATTCTTTTATGGTTCGACAAAAAACAACGTTTTTCTATCGCATATGCCTTGGGATAGGGCATACAAATGGTTTTTGTAAGAAAACGCCCCTAAAAAGTGGGCGTGGGTTAAAATGGTCTATTGACGAAATGTTCACATTAATACTACTAATGATTGTGCATCAAAACGTTTTTTCGAAAATTTTAAAATTTGACCCGAAAACGTTATTTTTTATAAAAAAAAACGCCCCCAAAAAGTGGGCGTGGCAAAAAACTTTATTTTGACGAAATGTAGATATTACCATTCTCTAAATATGCTGCTCAGACACTTTTTTAAAATTCATTACGGTTTGGCCAAAAAATACGTTTTCCTAAAAAGGGGGCGTGGCAGTGGGCGGATTTCAAAAATGTTTACACTTGTTCTGGTGGCACGGACGATGAACCTATATACCAAATTTCATTATCCTAGCTCAAAATTTAAGGCCCAAAAATCGGTGACGAACATACAGACGGACGGACGGACGGACAGACAGACATGGCTAATTCGACTCAGCTAGCGATTCTGAGTAGATCCATATACTTTGAGGTATATGTAGCAAAATTATTTCTCTATGTTACAAACTAAGTATCAAAACTAATATACCATTATGGGATAGGGTATAAAAAATCAAATTACCAAATTCAAAAAAAAAAAAATATATGAGAAGGCTACAATCCGCTGTGCGGATCGTTGAATACCCTATCCCATCCTATCCATAAAACTAAAATCCCCAAAAAAGGGGACATGGCTAAAAACACGATGTGGATAAATAGAAAAAATGATATAGTGACAACAAATTCTTCAGACTGCTTACAAAACACTTTAACGGTTCTACATAAGACAAGGTTTTCTCTTGCATATGTTATGGGGTAGTGTATAAAAATGGTTTTTATATAAAACCGCCCCCAAAAAGTGGGCGTGGGTAAAAAAAAGTCTATGGACGAAATGTTCATATTTATATTACTAATGATTCTGCATCAAAAGTTTTTTCGAAAATTTTGAAATTTGACCGAAAAACGTTTTTTATTAAAAACGCCCCCAAAAAGAGGGCATGGCAAAAAACTTTATATGAACGAAATACAGATATTCAGATTGTCTAAATATGTTGTTCAGAAAGTTTTTCAAAATTCCTTATGGTTTGGCCAAAAAATACGTTTTTCTAGAAAGGGGGCGTGGCAGTGGGCGGATTTCAAAAATGTTTACACTTGTTCTGCTGGGAGCAACAAAGAGCACGTGTACCAAATTTCATCCTTCTAGCTCAAAATTTAAGGCCCAAAAACTGGTGACGTACGGACGGACGGACGGACAGACATGGCTAAATCGACTCAGCTATCGATTCTGAGTCGATACTTTGAGGTATATGTAGCTAAATTATTTCTCTATGTTACAAACTATGTATCAAAACTAATATACCCCTATGGGATAGGGTATAAACATATGAGAGGCTACAATCCGCTATGCGGATCGTTGAATACCCTATCCCATCCCATCCTTTAAATTAATATCCTCAAAATATAGGCCTTATGGCGATGAAATACAGAAAATGACATTGTCACAATATATTGCTCAGACAGTTTCTCAAAATCTTGTGTGGTTCGACAAAAAAAAACGTATTTCTATTGCTAATGCCTTGGGATGGGGTATACAAATGGTTTTTGTAAGAAAACGCCCCCAAAATGTGGGCGTAGGTGAAAATGATCTATGGACAAAATGTTTATATTACCATTTCGGAAGTATTTGCATCAAAATTTTTTTCGAAAGTTTTAAAATTTGGACAAAAAGCGTTTTTTACTAAAAACGCCCCCAAAAAGTGGGCGTGGCAAAAAACTTTGTATGAACGAAATATAGATATTAGGATTGTCTAAATATGCTGCTCAGACACTTTTTTGAAATTCCTTACGGTTTGGCCGAAAAATAAGTTTTCCTAAAAAGGGGGCGTGGCAGTAGGCGGATTTCAAAAATTTTTACACTTGTTCTGGTGGCACGGACGAGGATCCTATATACCAAATTTCATTATCCTAGCTCAAAATTTAAGGCCCAAAAACCGCTGACGAACAGACAGACGGACGGACGGACATGGCTAATTCGACTCAGCTAGCGATTCTGAGTCGATCCATATACTTTGAGGTATATGTAGCAAAATTATTTCTCTATGTTACAAACTAAGTATCAAAACTAATATACCCCCCTATGGGATAGGGTATAAAAACATATGAGAAGGCTACAATCCGCTGTGCGGATCGTTGAATACCCTATCCCATCCTATCCATAAAACTAAAATCCCCAAAAAAAAGTGGACATGGCTAAGCACACGATGTGGATAAAATAGAAAAAATGATATAGTGACAACAAATTCTTCAGACTGCTTACAAAACACTTTTACGGTTCTACAAAAGACAAGGTTTTCTCCTGCATATGTTATGGGGTAGTGTATCAAAATGGTTATACCCTATCCCATAGGGGTATATTAGTTTTGACATTAAGTTTGTAACATAGAGAAATAATTTCGATACATATACCTCAAAGTATATGGATCGATTCAGTATCACTAGCTGAGTCGATTAAGCCATGTATGTCTGTCTGTCCGTCCGATTTTTGGGCCTTAAATTTGGAGCTAGAGTGTTGAAATTTGGTATATAGACTCTCTGGCCGACGAAGCAGAACAAGTGTAAAAATTTTTGAAATCCGCCCACTGCCACGCCCCCTTATAGAAAAACGTAGTTTTAAGCCAAACCGTAAGGAATTTCAAAAAAGTGTCGGAGCAGCATATTTAGACAATCCTAATATCTATATTTCGTCCATACAAAGTTTTTTGCCACGCCCACTTTTGGGGGCGTTTTTAGTAAAAAAACGTTTTTTGTCCAAATTTTAAAACTTTCGAAAAAAATTTTGATGCAAATACTTCCGCAATGGTAATATAAACAGTTTGTCTATAGATCATTTACACCTACGCCCACATTTTGCGGGCGTTTTCTTACAAAAATCATTTGTATACCCCATCCCAAGGCATTAGCAATAGGAAACCGTTGTTTTTTTGTCGAACCACAAAAGATTTTAATAAACTGTCTGAGCAATATATTGTGACAATGTCATTTTCTGTATTTCATCGCCATAAGGCCTATATTTTGAGGATATTAATTTAAAGGATGGGATGGGATAGGGTATTCAACGATCCGCATAGCGGATTGTAGCCTCTCATATGTTTATACCCTATCCCATAGGGGTATATTAGTTTTGATACTTAGTTTGTAACATAGAGAAATAATTTAGCTACATATAAATCAAAGTATATGGATCGACTCAGAATCGCTAGCTGAGTCGAATTAGCCATGTCTGTCTGTCCGTCCCTCCGTGTGTCCGTCCGTCCGTGTGTCCGTCCGTCTGTCTGTCCGTCCGTCCGTGTGTCCGTCCGTCCGTCTGTCTGTTCGTCACCGATTTTTGGGCCTTAAATTTTGAGCTAGGATAATGAAATTTGGTATATAGGATCCTTGGCCGAGTCACCAGAACAAGTGTAAAAATTTTTAAAATCCGCCCACTGCCACGCCCCCTTTTAGAAAAAAACGTAGTTTTAGGCCAAACCGTAAGGAATTTCAAAAAAGTGTGTTTGCAACATATTTAGACAATTAGGATTGTCTAAATATGTCTATATTTCGTCCATACAAAGTTTTGTGCCACGCCCACTTTTTGGGGGCGTTTTTAGTAAAAAACGTTTTTTGTCCAAATTTTAAAACTTTCGAAAAAAATGTTGATGCAAATACTTCCGCAATAGTAATATAAACATTTTGTCCATAGATCATTTTCACCTACGCAAACATTTTGGGGGCGTTTTCTTACAAAAACCATTTGTATACCCAATCCCAAGGCATTAGCAATAGAAATACGTTGTTTTTTGTCGAACCACAAAAGATTTTGAGAAACTGTCTGAGCAACATATTGTGACAATGTCATTTTCTGTATTTCATCGCCATAAGGCCTATATTTTGAGGATATTAATTTAAAGGATGGGATGGGATAGGGTATTCAACGATCCGCATAGCGGATTGTAGCCTCTCATATGTTTTTATACCCTATCCCATAGGGGGGTATATTAGTTTTGATACTTAGTTTGTAACATAGAGAAATAATTTTGCTACATATACCTCAAAGTATATGGATCGACTCAGAATCGCTAGCTGAGTCGATTAAGCCATGTCTGTCTGTCTGTCTGTCTGTCCGTCCGTCTGTACGTCACCGATTTTTAGGCCTTAAATTTTGAGCTAGGATAATGAAATTTGGTATATAGGATCCTCGTCTCTGCCTACAGAACAAGTGTACAAATTTTTGAAATCCGCCCACTGCCACGCCCCCTTTTAAGAAAAAGTTTTTGACCAAACCGTAAGGAATTTTAAAAAAGTTTCTGAACAACATATTTAGACAATATCAATATCTATATTTCGTCCACATAAAGTTTTTTGCCACGCCCACTTTTTGGGGGCGTTTTCAATTAAAAACTGTTTTCGGACAAATTTTAAATTTTTGGAACAAAATTTTGATGCAGAATCATTAACATTATTAATATGAACATTTCGTCTATATACCATTTTAACCCACGCCCACTTTTTGGGGGCGTTTTTATAGAAAAACCATTTTTATACACTACCGCATAACATATGCAGGAGAAAACCTTGTCTTTTGTAGAACCGTATAATTGTTTTGTAAGCAGGCTGAAGAATTTGTTGTCACTTATCATTTTTTCTATTTTATCGACATCGTGTTTTTAGCCATGCCCACTTTTTTGGGGATTTTAGTTTTATGGATAGGATGGGATAGGGTATTCAACGATCCGCACAGCGGATTGTAGCCTTCTCATATGTTTTCTTACTAACCATCAATTTTCTTTAAGGTATTGCATTTGCATCTGCCAAAAAAAGGTTTCTTTCGAAGCCAATTTTATTATCCTTTAGGTTCATTGTAAAATTTGGCTTTATTTACTTGAAGTATAACAAATTGGCTTGAATTGTTTTACTTATATGCGAGTTGCAATACACAATATAATTTCAGAAAGCGTTTGCAGGTGTGCATATTTTTGCCGACTTACCATATAACATTTTCCATGCCACGCCACTGATATGTAAGTAGGTAGTCTGCGCTTGCTACTTTTTGTCTTTTCCTTGAGTTTTCGTCTGCGTTGAAGCAAAGAGCACAAGCACAAGAGTAAAATTGAAGAGAGCTTACCAACACATTCAAATGCATTTACATGAAATTTGAGTTGGTCGGTCTGGGACACCTACCCTTAAGTTTCAGGAGTAAAGTCTCTTGTACTATGTTTGTTTGCGATATTCTGAATTATCATATTAATTCACCGAAATTGATTTCTCTTATTAATTTGTATGCTCCCAAAAATCGCTTCTTTGTTATCCTCGAACTCTCATAACGCACGAGCACCACGCTCGCAGTATCGCTTTACACAACTTGTTATTGCTGCGCGAATTAGATGGTCATCTACCGATTTTTTAAACTTACAGACAACTTTAAAAAAAAAACAATATTTTAATTTAAAACCATTGAATATAAACAATTTTTAAAATCAACACGGCACAAGCAAAGATCAATTTTGATACATGCATAGGTATGGTTTTTATGCATGTTTTATTTAGTAAGCATACATATTTAGCATACACAAATTAATGGAGAAGTTAGGTTTAAAGTTCTGTATGGACCGTCATCTTGTCAAGAGCAAAGCGAAGAATTAATTTCATCGGGCTGAATAGGTAATAGTGATGGTTGGGTGCTGTAGAACGAGGGTAGACTCTGATTGGCGTTAACTTGGCAATGCCCAGTGTTGCAACTCTGACTACACATCAAATGTGCTTATCTTTGCCTCCAAGTGGTAACCATCGGGTACTGGTCTCATCCAACCGGATTTGACTTGCTAAACGATAATTGCGAGTGTTGATAACACGACGAAAAACAGCAACACTATAAACACCCTGGTGAGAATGGCACGGAAGAATACCCGGCCTGCTGTCACAGGCGAACCTAGATGAGCTGCTCTGACATATTCGGGCAACAGGTTGTCTAGGAATTTCAAGGGTTAGTCAGGCCCCTTGAACAGAGATGGTGGCGGATGAACCGAAAGGCCAACGGCAGCGCTCAATCCCGTAGTGGATACTGATGGCCCCGTGTCCTAGGGGTATCTAATAAATTGGAACTGGCCCTCCAGGTTGGGGGTTGTGCTTTGGGTTAACTACCCACCCACAGAAAAAAAGCATGGTTACGAAGCAACCAATAGCCTCGGAAAGGACGGATTTTATTGTTGACGACCCTGCTAAACGAAAAAAGGACAACGACGTTCGTATCTGCACCTGGAATGTGAGAACATTAAACAGGAGAGGTGCAGGCGAACAACTAGCGGAAGCCCTAAACTGCTACAAAGCAGACATTACTGCCATCAAGGAAATACGATGGGATGGGCCGGGCAAAAAGAGGATGAAAAACTGTGACATATACTACGGACCGTGTTATAGTGAGCAGAAACAGCGACTACTCGGATCAGAGATAAGGGAAGTAAAGAGATACCAAACTTCTGGATTTGCCTACAAGCTAAATTCACCCATTATTACTTATCTTACACATACTATCACATTTTCAAACAAGTGTGCGTGAGATAAGTTATTCCCCACATTTTTTGCTCAAAATTTTTCGATTTTCCCCCGCCAACTCACCGACCTCACCAATAACCTTCCCAGGAAGAGGTGGAAATTCACAACGGCATTGAGTTGCTTTAGCAATGTCACCATCAATGAGCGCATCCAACAGAAATTTTTGAAATAAGCACCGCGTTCAGCATTCCGAAATAATTTTATAAAATCGTGAAAACGTAAATCCAATGTGACAAAATAAACTAACTTAAAATTTCGCAAAAAACCTAAAGAAAACGTAAAAGAATATCTATTTATTTATTTATTTATGATTGAAAAAATATTAGAAGCATAAAAATCTACGGGGAACAATAAAAAAGAATTCTGATTTTTCGTGTGCTTATGATTCATAAATACTGCTATTCGTTATGTTTTTGAATTTTTATTGCATTATGTAACAAAGACGGAAATCTATTACAGTAACCTGGTCAAACTAACCATGTTTTTTTAATAGTGAAGTAAAACCAGCTATCGAAAATGCCAACAAAAACAATCAGCATCTGCCAGTGACATTTTTGCTTTCAATTAAAATAAAAAAAGATGTCCACTAGATGAAATTGAATAGTTTGAAGAACTTCTTATTAATAAAGAATAAATTCCCATGTAATAGATGACGTTTAGTAACGTTTATTAATACGGCTCGTAGAGGATTATTAAATTAATACATCCTCTAGGAAATCATTTTGTGAACAAATTATTATTACATTTAAATAGTTTGTTTCCGTCCTAATCGAGGAGTTGAATACATTCAATTCATTTTATTTGAAAACAAATATTTACTTTACTGACTACGTTCAAAAACATATGTTTATATTCACCAATCGATAAAATTCTGAAGCTGTCAGTTTATTATTTTGTTTGTTTACATTTGTTTGTTTACATTTCACTTAAATATCGTTCTTCTTGAACACGTAGTCTCATGATTATGAGGGATTCCAATTTTTTGTGATGTAAGCTAGACAAATGCAAATAAAGTCCAGATAAAGATAATATATCACAAATCAAAGGAAAAACATATGGAAGGCTACAATCCGCTGTGCGGATCGTTGAATACCCTATCCCATCCTATCTGTAAAACTTAAATCCCCAAAAAGTGGACATGGCTAAGCACACGATGTGGATAAAATAAAGAAAATGTCATGGTGACAACAAATTCATCAGACTGCTTATAAAAAACTTTAACGGTTCTACAAAAGACAAGGTTTTCTCCTGCATATGTTATGGGGTAGTGTATAAAAATGGTTTTTATATAAAAACGCCCCCAAAAAGTGGGCGTGGGTTAAAATGGTCTATGGACGAAATGTTCATATTTATATTACTAATGATTCTGCATCAAAATTTTTTTTCGAAAATTTTAAAATTTGACCGAAAAACGTTTTTTATTAAAAACGCCCCCAAAAAGAGGGCGTGGCAAAAAACTTTATATGAACGAAATACAGATATTCAGATTGTCTAAATATGTTGTTCAGAAAGTTTTTCAAAATTCCTTATGGTTTGGCCAAAAAAATACCTTTTTCTAAAAAGGGGGCGTGGCAGTGGGCGGATTTCAAAAAATTTTACACTTGTTCTGCTGGGAGCAACAAAGAGCACGTGTACCAAATTTCATCCTTCTAGCTCAAAATTTAAGGCCCAAAAACTGGTGACGTACGGACGGACGGACGGACGGACAGACATGGCTAAATCGACTCAGCTATCGATTCTGAGTCGATCCATATACTTTGAGGTATATGTAGCTAAATTATTTCTCTATGTTACAAACTATGTATCAAAACTAATATACCCCTATGGGATAGGGTATAAAAACGTACCATATTTTCTGGGGGTGATGATGTTTTCAACTGGTGTTGTCTTTGGCGACTCACTTTTTTCTTTTAACAGCCTGATCAAAATTTCACATCCATTATTTATATTCGTCTTGTATTGGTCTGCTTGTGTACAATACTAGCTTGCACAGATGGATGATTTATTGGGTGACTGGTGTTACTTGTGTGGCTACAAACGTATGCAGTTTTTTTTTGCACTTTCTTATATATTTATGGGGTTTACTTTTCATTTACTTTTCCCAATATTTTTTTTTTATTAAAATTGTTAGATACACAACCAATTGTAAGTCAACAAATAACAATCGCGAAAAAATAAAAAGTGTGTGAATGTCGATTGAAATGTCAAAACAAAAATAAATCCACCACACTACTTAACAGCTGTTAATGAAAGTGTGCAAACCTAAAATTTTTCGTTTACTGAATTCTTTCAATTGGAAATACATGTATTCACAGACAGGAGTGCATTGGTGGTGGATTACAACAAAAACAACAAACTCTTGCGGGGATTCAGGGTGAGAGAGGTAGAAGTTTGGTATCTCTTTACTTCCCTTATCTCTGACTCGGATGCGGATTTGTTATAAGTGCCACACTTAGGCAAGAAGTCTTATGTTTCCAAGACATTAGCGAACGCATAGCAACAATCCGCATCAAGGCCAAATTCGCCAACATAAGCCTTATATGCGCTCACGCTCCGACGGAAGAAAAAGATGATATAGCTAAGGATTGCTTCTACGAGCTCCTCGACAAAACCTATGAGCGACTACCGAAGTACGATGTTAAAATCGTGCTGGGAGATTTTAACGCAAAGGTAGGAAGAGAAGACATCTTTAGAAGTATTGTCGGAAAACAAAGCCAACACGACAACACGCCTGGTAACGGACTTAGGCTAATTGATTTCGCTACGGAACGAAATGCCACTATAGCCAGCACACGGTTTCCTCACCTCGATATCCATAAGGGGACATGGCGGTCTCCAGATCAACGAACGGTCAACCAAATTGATCACATTGCGATAGATAAGAGGCACGCATCCAGTATTTTGGATGTCCGAACATTCCGAGGAGCTAACATCGACTCGGATCACTACCTTGTAGCAGCCAAGGTAAGAATGCGGATATCCACCACGCCACAACAATCCAGAAATACTGTGAAAAAATTTAATGTCGGAAGACTGCAATCGCAAGAGACCGCCAAGACCTTCGCACAACGCGTATCCCTTAACCTCTCGATTAACACCATACCACCAGCATCGAATGTCGAAGAGCAATGGCAACGATGCCAACAGGCCATTAGATCAGCCGCAACTGATGTGCTACGTTTCTCGCGCCCACCAGCAAGAAACCCCTGGTTTGATGAGGAATGCCGACAGATGCTCGCAGCCAAGAACGAGGCCTACAAGGCTAAGCTGCAGGTGAAGACGAGAGCTGCCATGAGCTCTATAGGCAAAGAAGAAGCGAAGAACATCGGCTTTTCAGCAAGAAGAAAAAAGAGCAAGAAAAGCGCGCGATCGAGGATATAGAGAGGTGCCACTCCAGGAACGATGTTCGCAAGTTTTACCAAAGTGTAAAACGTCAAAGCCAAGGATACAAGGCTCGGACAGAATCCTGTCGAGATGAACAAGGAAATATTGTAGTTGAGACACAGTCGATGCTGAGGATATGGAAGAACCACTTCTGCAGACTGTTAAACGGCGATGACGAACAACATTCCGCTGTCAGGCAGAACGAACCATTCAATATTGGCAACGACAGCGAAAACTGCCAACCAACCGACCTGAGTGAAGTGAGGATAGCAATATCTAAACTCAAGCTTAATAAGGCTGCCGGAAATGACGGCCTTCCCGCTGAGCTCTATAAGGCCGGAGGAGATGACTTGGTAAGTAACATCCACCAACTCATAAGCCAAATCTGGTCGGATGAAAATATGCCTGAAGAATGGAACCTCAGCATCGTTTGCCCGATCCACAAAAAAGGAGACCCTCTGAACTGCGCCAACTACAGAGGCATAAGTCTTCTCAACATCGCCTACAAGATCCTATCTGCCGTAATATGTGAACGCCTGAAACCGTTTACCAACAACCTGATTGGCCCTTATCAGTGTGGTTTTAGGACAGGAAAGTCCACAACCGATCAAATTTTCACACTTCGGCAGATCCTGGAAAAAACTCAAGAAGTCCAAATCGATACCCACCACCTATTCATCGATTTCAAAGCCGCATATGACAGCATTTATAGAGACGAACTGTACAGAGCCATGTCTAGTTTTGGTATACCGCCCAAACTCGTCCGTTTGTGTAGGATGACGATGGAGAATTCTCGCTGCTCCATCAGGGTCGGAAACGACCTCACCGACACATTCGATACCAAAAAAGGATTTAGGCAAGGCGATGCGCTGTCATGTGACTTATTTAATCTGATTCTTGAGAGAATTGTGCAAAACTCCAAAGCCAACACCAGAGGCACAATTTTCCAAAAGTCGGTGCAACTACTAGCATACGCTGACGATATTGACATCATTGGTAGGACTCAACGTGATGTCATAGCCACGTTTGCTAGTATAGAGAAGGAAGCGGCGAAAATGGGTTTAGCAGTAAATGAGGGTAAGACTAAGTATATGCTGTCAACACGAAAGGACACACAACATCGACGAATTGGACAGAACGTCACCATTGACAGATATAACTTTGAGGTAGTACGGGACTTTGTCCACCTCGGCTCCGCTATTAACTCTGACAACAACATCTCGTCAGAAATTAAACGAAGAATTACTCTTGCCAACCGCTGTTTCTTCGGGCTAAGAAGGCAATTTAGTAGTAAAGCCCTCACTCGAACTACTAAGGAGATCCTATATAAGACCCTGATCATCCCAGTCCTGCTCTACGGCGCTGAAGCATGGACCGTATCAAAAGCGGATGAAGAAATCCTTGGTAGATTCGAGAGGAAAATTCTTCGAAAAATCTTTGGTCCCGTTTGCGTTGACGGGCTATGGAGACGAAGATTCAACCAAGAACTATACGAGCTGTACAGCGACATGCCCCTGGTCAAAAAAGTACGCATTGGACGTTTAAGATGGCTAGGACATGTAGAACGAATGGACACCAATACTCCGGGGCTCGCAGAGTCTTCGATTCCCAGCCAGACGTCGGACGCAGTAGAGGAAGACCTCGCCTTAAGTGGCGCGCACAAGTGGAAACCGACCTCAACCAACTTGGAGTGCGCAACTGGAGGCAGTTAGCTAAGGACCGGGCTAATTGGAGAGGCATGTTGGTTGAGGCCCAGGTTCACTCCGGACTGTAGCGCCACCTAAGTAAGTAAGTATAGGTAATAGGTGTAAACCCAAAGAAAACTGAACTAGTTATTTTTACTAGCAAGAGATCGACCGCAGAGTTTGCGTCACCGACTCTGGGAGGGGCCTCCCTCTCACTGTCAGCAAGTGCCAAATACCTGGGAGTGATACTTGGCAGCAAGCTTAATTGGAATCTTGACACAAACGGAAGAGCAAAAAAAGCTAATATTGCACTATACAGCTGCAATAGAATCTGGGCCAAAAAATGGGGCGCCGCCCCGAAAGTGACGAAATGGCTATATACAGACATTATCAGACCGATTCTCACATATGGCTGCCTAGTCTGGTGGAATGCCATGAAATAGATAAGGCACATGAGTGCATTACCAAAGGTTCAAAGAACAGCATGCATACTCATAACAGGAGCTATGCACACCAGCCTCACAGTAGGGTTGGTATCAATCCTAAACCTCCCACCGATTGACCTACAGATCAATGAAACTGCAGCGAAAAGCGCATCACGTCTCAAAGAGGCGCGAAACCTCTGATTCAAACCCTACGGTCATAGCACAATACTGAAATTAGTAGCATACGAGAATGGGCCATCTAACTACATAATCCCATATCAAGACTTCGACATTAACTACTCAATCAGGATACCAAGTAGAGACGACTGGTTGTCAAACAATGTGCTATCTAGCACTGAATTATCAATTTACACCGATGGGTCAGAAATTGAAATGGGAGTGGCTCTGGGGTTTACTCCGATGCAATCTAGCAAATTAGACTAGAAAATTCATGCAGTGTCCTCCAAGCAGAGATCCTAGCTATACTCGAAGCTGCCGTATCGGCTAGTGTTCTAGACTTATCACAAGACGATATCTCCATAGTCAAGCGGCCATAAAAGCTCTGGCATCAAATTTAAAAAAAATCACGTGTAGTTGGACGCTGCCGCACAGAGCTAAAGGCTCTATGCAACCATAATAAGGTCCAAATTATCTGGGTGCCAGGACACAATAACATTCCAGGAAATGAGAAAGCAGAAGAGCTAGCCAGACTAAGATCGTCCAGCTGCATCTCCTTGTGTGACAATAGAGTAAGACCCCCACTAGCTTAAAAAAAAAACAAGCAATAACAGAATACACGCAAAGTGTAACAAAATCTAGGTGGAAAAACATAAACACTTATAGACACACAAAATACCTTTGGCCGGAATTAAGCGGTAGCAGATCAAACAAGCTTACAACTCTGAACAGAGCTTCTTTTTCTATAGCGGTGAGAGTCACAATCTGTTGGGTAAGCACTCCAATAGAATTGGACTAACTTAACCGAAAGGTCAACGGCAGAGCTCCATCACGTGTAGTGAATACTGATGGCCCCGTCTTCTAGGGGTATCTAATAAATTGGAACTGGCCCTCCAGGTTGGGGGTTATGCTTTGGGTTAACTACAAACCCATGAAAAAACATATGAGAGGCTACAATCCGCTATGCGGATCGTTGAATACCCTATCCCATCCCATCCTTTAAATTAATATCCTCAAAATATAGGCATTATGGCGATGAAATACAGAAAATGACATTGTCACAATATATTGCTCAGACAGTTTTTCAAAATCTTGTGTGGTTCGACAAAAAACAACGTATTTCTATTGCTAATGCCTTGGGATGGGGTATACAAACGGTTTTTGTATGAAAACGCCCCCAAAATGTGGGCGTAGGTGAAAATGATCTATGGACAAAATGTTTATATTACCATTTCGGAAGTATTTGCATCGAAAGTTTTAAAATTTGGACAAAAAGGGCTTTTTTACTAAAAACGCCCCCAAAAAGTTGGCGTGGCAAAAAACTTTGTATGAACGAAATATAGATATTAGGATTGTCTAAATATCCTACTCAGACACTTTTTTGAAATTCCTTACGGTTTGGCCAAAAAAAAGGTTTTCCTAAAAAGGGGGCGTGGCAGTGGGCGGATTTCAAAATTTTTTACACTTGTTCTGGTGGCACGGACGAGGATCCTATATACCAAATTTCATTATCCTAGCTCAAAATTTAAGGCCCAAAAACCGCTGACGAACAGACAGATGGACGGACGGACGGACAGACAGACATGGCTAATTCGATTCAGCTAGCGATTCTGAGCCGATCCATATACTTTGAGGTATATGTAGCAAAATTATTTCTCTATGTTACAAACTAAGTATCAAAACTAATATACCCCCCTATGGGATAGGGTATAAAAACATATGAGAAGGCTACAATCCACTGTGCGGATCGTTGAATACCCTATCCCATCCTATCTGTAAAACTAAAATCCCCAAAAAGTGGACATGGCTAAATACACGATGTGAAATGAAGAAAATGACATGGTGACAACAAATTCTTCAGACTGCTTTTAAAAAACTTTTACGGTTCTACAAAAGACAAGGTTTTCTCCTGCACATGTTATGGGGTAGTGTATAAAAATCGTTTTTATATAAAAACGCCCCCAAAAAGTGGACGTGGGTTAAAATGGTCTATAGACGAAATGTTCATATTTATATTACTAATGATTCTGCATCAAAAGTTTTTTCGAAAATTTGAAAATTTGACCGAAAAACGTTTTTTATTAAAAACGCCCCCAAAAAGTGGGCGTGGCAAAAAACTTTATATGAACGAAATACAGATATTCAGATTCCCTAAATATGTTGTTCAGAAAGTTTTTCAAAATCCCTTATGGTTTATCCAAAAAATACGTTTTTCTAAAAAGGGGGCGTGGCAGTGGCCGGATTTCAAAAATGTTTACACTTGTTCTGCTGGGAGCAACAAAGAGCACGTGTACCAAATTTCATCCTTCTAGCTCAAAATTTAAGGCCCAAAAACTGGTGACGTACGGACGGACGGACAGACATGGCTTAATCGACTCAGCTATCAATTCTGAGTCGATCCATATACTTTGATTATTTCTCTATGTTACAAACTATGTATCAAAACTAATATACCCCCCTATGGGATAGGGTATAAAAACTAACATATGAGAGGCTACAATCCGCTGTGCGGATCGTTGAATACCCTATCCCATCCCATCTTTAAAATAATATCCTCAAAATGTGGGCTTTATGGCGATAAAATACAGAAAATGACATTGTCACAATATATTGCTCAGAGAGTTTATCAAATCCTTTTGTGGTTCGACAAAAAACAACGTTTTTGTATTACATATTCCTTAGGGTAGAGCATACAAATGGTTTTTGTAGGAAAACGCCCCCAAAAAGTGGGCGTGGGTTAAAATGGTCTACTAACGAAATGTTCATATTAATACTACCAATGATTTTGCATCAAAACTTTTTTCGAAAATTTTCAAATTTGGCCAAAAAAGGTTTTTTTTTTTTGAAAACGCCCCCAAAAAGTGGGCGTGGCAAAAAACTTTGTATTGACGAAATATAGATATTACGATTCTATAAATATGCTTCTAAGACACTTTTTTAAAATTCCTTACGGTTTGGCCAAAAACTGAGTTTTTCTTAAAAGGGAGCGTGGCAGTGGGCGGATTTCAAAAAAATTTTCACTTGTTCTGTAGGCACGGGCGAGGATTCTATATACCAAATTTCATTATCCTAGCTCAAAATTTAAGGCCTAAAAATCGGTGACGTACAGACGGACGGACGGACGGACAGACAGACATGGCTTAATCGACTCAGCTAGTTATTCTGAGTCGATCCATATACTTTGAGGTATATGTAGCTAAATTAATTCTCTATGTTACAAACTAAGTATCAAAACTAATATACCCCTATGGGATAGGGTATAAACATAGTTACGAACAACGAGCGAAAGCCCTAAACTGCTACAAAGCAGACATTACTGACATCCATGAAATACGATGAGATGGGCCGGGCAAAAAGAGGATGAAAAACTGTGACCTCTACTATGGACCGTGTTATAGTGATCAGAAACAGCGACTATTCGGATGCGGATTTGTTATAAGTGCCAGACTTAGGCAAGAAGTCTTATGTTTTCAAGAAATTAGCTAAGGCATTGCAACAATTCGCATCAAGGCCAAATAGCTGTAGATTACTTCTATGAGCTCCTTGACAACTTGACAAGACCTATGAGGGACTACCGAAGTACGATGTTAAAATTGTGTTGGGAGATTTGAGCGCAAAGGTAGGAAGAGAAGATATCTTTAGCAGTATTGTCGAAAACACAGCCTACACAACAACACGTCTAGCAACGGACTTAGGCTAATTATCTTCGCTACGGAACGAAATTCCACTATACCCAGCACACAGTTTCCTCCCCTAGATGGAAGGGGACATGGCGGTCTTAAGATCAACGAACGGTCAACTAAATTGAAATTGTCCGAACATTCCAAAAGGCTTACTCGACTCGTTGCAGCCAATGTAAGAATATGGATATGCACCACACCTCAACAAACCAGAAATACTATGAAAAATGTAATGTCGAAAGACTGAAATCGCAAGAGACCGCCAAGGCCTTCGCGCAACGCGTATCACTTAACATCTCCATTCACACCATACCACCAACATCGACTGTCGAAGAACAATGGCAACAATCCCAACAAGCCATTAGATCAACCGCAACCGATATGATAGGTTTCTCGCGCCCAAGAGCCGGAAACCCCTGGCTTACAGAGGAATGCCGACAGATGTTCGCAGCCAAGAACGAAGCCTACAAGGCTAAGCTGCAGGTGAAGACGAGAGCTGCCATTGAGCTCTATAGGCAAAGAAGGGAAGAACATATAAAGCCGGTGGAGATGACTTAGTAAGTAACATCCACCAACTCAAAAATCCAATCTGGTCGGATGAAAGTATGCCTAACGAATGGAACCACAGCATCGTTTGCCCGATCCCAAAAAAGAGAGCCTATGAACTGCGCCAACTCATAAGCCTCCTCAACATGGCCTACAACATCCTATCTACCGTAATATGTGAACACCTGAAATCGTTTATCAACAACCTGATCGGTCCTTATCAGTGTGGTTTAAGGCGAGGAAAGTTTACAAATTATCAAATCTTTACACTTCGGCAGATCCTTAAAAAAAACAAGAATCCCAAATCGCTTTGGATAAATCGCATCGATTTCAAAGCCGCATACGAAAGCATTTATAGAGACGAACTATACAGAGCCATGTGTAATTTTAGTATACATACAGGCAAATTGTTTGTCCGTTTATACGAAAAATCTACATGAAACGATTTGCTCTCGTTAAATGCAATTCGCCAGGATTTTGTCCATTCATTAACCTCGTTAATAGCGTCTTGTACTTCATATTTGTTTCCTCTATTGATGCCCCAACTGCTAGTATAGCAGTATCGTCAGCAAACGTTGCAACTATTGAATCGTTTGTTTGTGGATTATCACGTGTAAATAGGAGGTACAAGAGTGGTCCAAAGACGCTTCTTTGTGGTACTCCTGCCATTATTTCTTTGAACTTTGAATATTCGTTTCCAAGTTTCACATGGAAGAGTCTATGCTCAAGATACGAAACGAGGGTTTTATTTAATTTTTCATGCAGAACATCTCTTAATTTATATTGAAGGCCTCTATGCCAAACCTTGTCAAAAGTTTGCAAAACGTCAAGAAATACGGCTGAGCAAATTTTCTTTTCTTCGAAAGCCTTCCATCGGTAATTCGATGTACTTGCTCCACAGGGCTCAGTGGCGCGATGGTTAGTGCGATGAACTGCCGCGCAGAAGGTCTGGGTTCGATTCCCAGCCGTAGCAACACCTAAATGATTTTTCACTGGCCCTCCTCTCGTGATGAACTGACAAATCATCCGAGTAGTATCAATTGTCAAGAATAGCTTACTCAACATAGCCGTTCGGAGTCGGCATAAAACAGGAGGTCCCGCTATCATGCAAGAAGTACACACGCACACATGAATGGTTGTGAGAAAGCTAGGCCCTGGGTACTAACGAGCCTGTTGCGCCAAAAATTTGTATTTGTTTATTTGCTCCACAGTCGGATGTTTACTTCTAAACCCAAACTGATGGTCAGGTAAAAGGCGTTGCTGATCAATAATGGGGTGTAAGCGACTGAGTTATATCCTTTCAAAAACTTTTGAAATTATTGGAAGAAGTGAAATAGGTCTGTAAGATTTTATTTCATTCTGTGATTTTCCAGGTTTTTTTTCCTTATCACTTTTTGCCCTAATTTCTTGAGTTACCCTAATTGGCGGCACAGCGTTTTTGGCCGTTTTATGACTCTAATTGCTTTCCAGAACGAATAATTCGATTCCTTTCCAGCGGTTAGGCTTTCAAGATAAGTTTCTATTGCATGGTTTTTAAAATATTTAATCGAATTTGATAGCAAGTTACTCAACCGATTTATCTTGCGGGGCACGAGTTTGGTGCCATCTTTTACGAGCTTTTCTTTTTTGTCTTAATAAATCTTGTATTTCTCGGGGGTACTTAATTTTACTATAGCTCACTATTTTGTTTTGTTGAGGAGTATTGTTCCATGCTGCTTTTTGGATGGTATCGATAAAGGAGTCAACCGCGACTTCGAGTTCCAACGGGGTACACCCAGTCGGATATTATTTTCAACATCGTTTTTAAACCTTCCCAGTTGGTTTTCCCGTTTGTTAGTCTGGGTGGTTTTTTATTTATAATGAGTGACTCACTCGTTGTTAAAATGACCGGAGAATGACCAGAGGAAAGATCGAAGCATTCTTCAACTTTGATTTGATTGGACGGCAGACCATTTACAATGAAAAAATGGATCAAATCCGGCATTTTTCCAAAATTAGTTGGTTTTCCCGTAGAATGAAATTCGGTATTGTACTTGTGACCTGCATTATAAAGCATCCTACCTTTCTGTGATATGCATCCCCAGAATTTATGTTTTGCATTAAAGTCCCCTCCGATGACAAAACGTTGTCCAAGGGAATTAAGCAAGTTTTCAAAGTCAATTTTCTTAACCTTGCATCGCGGTGGGAAGTAAATAGACCATATATTCAGAAATTATTGTCTGCTTTTGACTTGCATAGAGCTAACTTGCATTGTTTCGCTTTCTAATTTAAGATCAATCGAATGTTCGATACACTCTTTTATATATAGTGAGTCCCCACCTCTAGAATTATTCGATGGATGTAGAGCATGATAGTCGAGGTTACCTTTAATCTTTAACTTCGAAGTACTCTTTGCGTGAGTTTCGGATATTAAACAGATGTCTATATCTTTTTCCTGCATAAATAATTCAAGTTCTCCGCGATTCTTTTTGAATCTTTGCTTTGCGTATGATTGTATCCTTGGCAGCGCTTGCACTGGGGACTAATTTGGAATCCTTACGCATAGGCTCTATTTTTACAACAATAGTAAGTATTGTTTTTATTTCATTAATTTTGTTGAAACTTTTTGTTCTATCGAAAGTCAGTATATATAGGGGAAGACCGCGTTTTATCATATTTTCTTCGCCATCTTTTTGCTTTTTGTCTCGCTTGACAATGTTAACGGCATCTATGACTTTATATTGCCTGTTTTTCAAATCGTTAACAATGTCATTCTTTAAGCACGACGCATGTTACCCTCTAGCTGCAACGCGTAAAGGCCTTTAAAATTTATTTTCAAATTAATTCCATTCTATTTTATCAGTATTAAGCTTGAGAGATAATAGACAGTAACTTTTAGTGTCTTTAACGCAGACTTTCCATGTTTTTTTTTAACGAAGTTACTTGGTAGCCTGATAATGGCAACGATTTTATCAAGGTATGCAACTTGTTCAAGTCGTCAATACCGATCACATTAATCGGTGGTGGGGGCCGTTGTTTTAGCTGTTTCGCTTTATTGATAACCTCTTTGTTGCGGTTTATTATTTTAGGATATGGTACAGCTTTCCTTTTTTGTCGGTCTTTTCTTTAAGATCCAGTCAGTTTCGCGACTGAGTTCTTCTTCCGTGTGGTATTCCGAATTCACGGAGCCGTTTGCACTTGGTTTTGACTCATTAGGTATTTTAAATGAACTCTTCAGTGTCATATTTTCTTCCTTTAGGTGAATAATTTCTTACGAAGCTCTTTGCAGAGAAGTTCCACATTGTTAAGCCTTGTTCGAAGAACGTCGTTTTCTTCCTTTAGGCTCTTATTTTTCATTGAGTCTTGTTTTTCGTGGGCCGACAATTCTGGTGTTTTCGAGCTCCTTGAGACACATATATTTTTTTGAGATCCAGATGTAGGTGACCTCGTTACCCTTGAACTTTTCCCGAATGGGCTACACATTTGCAATAAATAGCTCTCCCCAGAATCCGTAGATCCGACCTCCGAAGGGGTGGATTTTCCAGTGAAACTGGAATGCTTAAATGGCATATTGCTTTTTATTTTGTTTTTAAGTGGCGTTCAAGATATTTTTAATTTTGCAACGGTTTAACTTTCGTGGACGATTTAAAATTGATGGTTGGGTGCTGTAGAACGAGGGTAGACTCTGATTGGCGTTAACTTGGCAATGCCCAGTGTTGCAACTCTGACTACACATCAAATGTGCTTATCTTTACCTCCAAGTGGTAACCATCGGGTACTGGTCTCATCCAACCGGATTTGACTTGCTAAACGATAAGTGCGAGTGTTGATAACACGACGAAAAACAGCAACACTATAAACACCCTGGTGAGATTGGCACGGAAGAATACCCGGCCTGCTGTCCCAGGCGAACCTAGATGAGCTGCTCTGACATATTCGGACAACAGGTTGTCTAGGAATTTTAAGGGTTAGTCAGGCCCCTTGAACAGAGATGGTGGCGGATGAACCGAAAGGCCAACGGCAGCGCTCCATCCCCCCGTGTCCTAGGGGTATCTAATAAATTGGAACTGGCCCTCCAGGTTGGGGGTTGTGCTTTGGGTTAACTACCCACTCACAGAAAAAAACATGGTTACGAAGCAACCAATAGCCTCGGAAAGGACGGATTTTATTGTTGACGACCCTGCTAAAAAAAAGGACAACGACGTTCGTATCTGCACCTGGAATTTGAGAACATTAAACAGGAGAGGTGCAGGCGAACAACTAGCGGAAGCCCTAAACTGCTACAAAGCAGACATTACTGCCATCCATGAAATACGATGGGATGGGCCGGGCAAAAAGAGGATGAAAAACTGTGACATATACTACGGACCGTGTTATAGTGAGCAGAAACAGCGACTATTCGGATGCGGATTTGTTATAAGTGCCAGACTTAGGCAAGAAGTCTTATGTTTCCAAGACATTAGCGAACGCATAGTAACAATCCGCATCAAGGCCAAATTCGCCAACATAAGCCTTATATGCGCTCACGCTCCGACGGAAGAAAAAGATGATATAGCTAAGGATTGCTTCTACGAGCTCCTCGACAAAACCTATGAGCGACTACCGAAGTACGATGTTAAAATCGTGCTGGGAGATTTTAACGCAAAGGTAGGAAGAGAAGACATCTTTAGAAGTATTGTCGGAAAACAAAGCCTACACGACAACACGCCTGGTAACGGACTTAGGCTAATTGATTTCGCTACGGAACGAAATGCCACTATAGCCAGCACACGGTTTCCTCACCTCGATATCCATAAGGGGACATGGCGGTCTCCAGATCAACGAACGGTCAACCAAATTGATCACATTGCGATAGATAAGAGGCACGCATCCAGTATTTTGGATGTCCGAACATTCCGAGGAGCTAACATCGACTCGGATCACTACCTTGTAGCAGCCAAGGTAAGAATGCGGATATCCACCACGCCACAACAATCCAGAAATACTGTGAAAAAATTTAATGTCGGAAGACTGCAATCGCAAGAGACCGCCAAGACCTTCGCACAACGCGTATCCCTTAACCTCTCGATTAACACCATACCACCAGCATCGAATGTCGAAGAGCAATGGCAACGATGCCAACAGGAAATTAGATCAGCCGCAACTGATGTGCTAGGTTTCTCGCGCCCACCAGCAAGAAACCCCTGGTTTGATGAGGAATGCCGACAGATGCTCGCAGCCAAGAACGAGGCCTACAAGGCTAAGCTGCAGGTGAAGACGAGAGCTGCCATTGAGCTCTATAGGCAAAGAAGAAGGGAAGAACATCGGCTTTTCAGCAAGAAGAAAAAAGAGCAAGAAAAGCGCGCGATCGAGGATATAGAGAGGTGCCACTCCAGGAACGATGTTCGCAAGTTTTACCAAAGTGTAAAACGTCAAAGCCAAGGATACAAGGCTCGGACAGAATCCTGTCGAGATGAACAAGGAAATATTGTAGTTGAGACACAGACGATGCTGAGGATATGGAAGAACCACTTCTGCAGACTGTTAAACGGCGATGACGAACAACATTCCGCTGTCAGGCAGAACGAACCATTCAATATTGGCAACGACAGCGAAAACTGCCAACCACCCGACCTGAGTGAAGTGAGGATAGCAATATCTAAACTCAAGCTTAATAAGGCTGCCGGAAATGACGGCCTTCCCGCTGAGCTCTATAAGGCCGGCGGAGATGACTTGGTAAGTAACATCCACCAACTCATAAGCCAAATCTGGTCGGATGAAAATATGCCTGAAGAATGGAACCTCAGCATCGTTTGCCCGATCCACAAAAAAGGAGACCCTCTGAACTGCGCCAACTACAGAGGCATAAGTCTTCTCAACATCGCCTACAAGATCCTATCTGCCGTAATATGTGAACGCCTGAAACCGTTTACCAACAACCTGATTGGCCCTTATCAGTGTGGTTTTAGGACAGGAAAGTCCACAACCGATCAAATTTTCACACTTCGGCAGATCCTGGAAAAAACTCAAGAAGTCCAAATCGATACCCACCACCTATTCATCGATTTCAAAGCCGCATATGACAGCATTTATAGAGACGAACTGTACAGAGCCATGTCTAGTTTTGGTATACCGCCCAAACTCGTCCGTTTGTGTAGGATGACGATGGAGAATTCTCGCTGCTCCATCAGGGTCGGAAACGACCTCACCGACACATTCGATACCAAAAAAGGATTTAGGCAAGGCGATGCGCTGTCATGTGACTTATTTAATCTGATTCTTGAGAGAATTGTGCAAAACTCCAAAGCCAACACCAGAGGCACAATTTTCCAAAAGTCGGTGCAACTACTAGCATACGCTGACGATATTGACATCATTGGTAGGACTCAACGTGATGTCATAGCCACGTTTGCTAGTATAGAGAAGGAAGCGGCGAAAATGGGTTTAGCAGTAAATGAGGGTAAGACTAAGTATATGCTGTCAACACGAAAGGACACACAACATCGACGAATTGGACAGAACGTCACCATTGACAGATATAACTTTGAGGTAGTACGCGACTTTGTCTACCTCGGCTCCGCTATTAACTCTGACAACAACATCTCGTCAGAAATTAAACGAAGAATTACTCTTGCCAACCGCTGTTTCTTCGGGCTAAGAAGGCAATTTAGTAGTAAAGCCCTCACTCGAACTACTAAGGAGATCCTATATAAGACCCTGATCATCCCAGTCCTGCTCTACGGCGCTGAAACATGGACCGTATCAAAAGCGGATGAAGAAATCCTTGGTAGATTCGAGAGGAAAATTCTTCGAAAAATCTTCGGTCCCGTTTGCGTTGACGGGCTATGGAGACGAAGATTCAACCAAGAACTATACAAGCTGTACAGCGACATGCCCCTGGTCAAAAAACTCCGCATTGGACGTTTAAGATGGCTAGAACATGTAGAACGAATGGACACCAATACTCCGGCTCGCAGAGTCTTCGATTCCCAGCCAGACGTCGGACGCAGTAGAGGAAGACCTCGCCTTAAGTGGCGCGCACAAGTGGAAACCGACCTCAACCAACTTGGAGTGCGCAACTGGAGGCAGTTAGCTAAGGACCGGGCTAATTGGAGAGGCATGTTGGTTGAGGCCCAGGTTCATTCCGGACTGTAGCGCCACTTAAGTAAGTAAGTAAGGACGGTTTAAAATTAGATATTCTCGTATAAGAAATATAACAGACTGTATCCGGTACAGACTGTATCAGTAGCACTATTGTCTACCGTCCTATTATTTGAGAAATCAAATTTTCATCCAAAGAAAAGATTTCCAACATCTCTTATATTAAGAAAAAAGTTAACCTAGGTAAGGTTTACACATTTTTTTATAAGATATAAAATGAAAACCTCATAAACTGCTTTTTACACCTCACTGCGCGTTAGCCAGCAACAATTTTTTCATTTTATTCTTTTTTCACAATACATATTCACATTCACACCACATCTGAAAGAAAATTACAAAACAAATAATGTACACCAACCCTCAACTCAACTTGAATTTTTTCCATCTCTTTCTATATTTGTTTTCAAGTTATTTGCTTGGGGTCTGTATATTGCATATGTAAAGGTATATGTAATATGTAGTCTTCGCTTGCAACTTTTTGTCTTTTCCTTGAGTTTTCGTCTGCGTTGAAGCAAAGAGCAAGTTAACGCGAATCAAGTTCCTATCCAATATCAACCAGCGACACGCGCAACAAAAACATGCACCTTCGCGCAACGCGTATCACTTAACATCTCCATTCACACCATACCACCAACATCGACTGTCGAAGAACAATGGCAACAATCCCAACAAGCCATTAGATCAACCGCAACCGATATGATAGGTTTCTCGCGCCCAAGAGCCGGAAACCCCTGGCTTACAGAGGAATGCCGACAGATGTTCGCAGCCAAGAACGAAGCCTACAAGGCTAAGCTGCAGGTGAAGACGAGAGCTGCCATTGAGCTCTATAGGCAAAGAAGGGAAGAACATATAAAGCCGGTGGAGATGACTTAGTAAGTAACATCCACCAACTCAAAAATCCAATCTGGTCGGATGAAAGTATGCCTAACGAATGGAACCACAGCATCGTTTGCCCGATCCCAAAAAAGAGAGCCTATGAACTGCGCCAACTCATAAGCCTCCTCAACATGGCCTACAACATCCTATCTACCGTAATATGTGAACACCTGAAATCGTTTATCAACAACCTGATCGGTCCTTATCAGTGTGGTTTAAGGCGAGGAAAGTTTACAAATTATCAAATCTTTACACTTCGGCAGATCCTTAAAAAAAACAAGAATCCCAAATCGCTACCACCTATTCATCGATTTCAAAGCCGCATACGAAAGCATTTATAGAGACGAACTATACAGAGCCATGTGTAATTTTAGTATACATACAGGCAAATTGTTTGTCCGTTTATACGAAAAATCTACATGAAACGATTTGCTCTCGTTAAATGCAATTCGCCAGGATTTTGTCCATTCATTAACCTCGTTAATAGCGTCTTGTACTTCATATTTGTTTCCTCTATTGATGCCCCAACTGCTAGTATAGCAGTATCGTCAGCAAACGTTGCAACTATTGAATCGTTTGTTTGTGGATTATCACGTGTAAATAGGAGGTACAAGAGTGGTCCAAAGACGCTTCTTTGTGGTACTCCTGCCATTATTTCTTTGAACTTTGAATATTCGTTTCCAAGTTTCACATGGAAGAGTCTATGCTCAAGATACGAAACGAGGGTTTTATTTAATTTTTCATGCAGAACATCTCTTAATTTATATTGAAGGCCTCTATGCCAAACCTTGTCAAAAGTTTGCAAAACGTCAAGAAATACGGCTGAGCAAATTTTCTTTTCTTAGAAAGCCTTCCATCGGTAATTCGATGTACTTGCTCCACAGGGCTCAGTGGCGCGATGGTTAGTGCGATGAACTGCCGCGCAGAAGGTCTGGGTTCGATTCCCAGCCGTAGCAACACCTAAATGATTTTTCACTGGCCCTCCTCTCGTGATGAACTGACAAATCATCCGAGTAGTATCAATTGTCAAGAATAGCTTACTCAACATAGCCGTTCGGAGTCGGCATAAAACAGGAGGTCCCGCCATCATGCAAGAAGTACACACGCACACATGAATGGTTGTGAGAAAGCTAGGCCCTGGGTACTAACGAGCCTGTTGCGCCAAAAATTTGTATTTGTTTATTTGCTCCACAGTCGGATGTTTACTTCTAAACCCAAACTGATGGTCAGGTAAAAGGCGTTGCTGATCAATAATGGGGTGTAAGCGACTGAGTTATATCCTTTCAAAAACTTTTGAAATTATTGGAAGAAGTGAAATAGGTCTGTAAGATTTTATTTCATTCTGTGATTTTCCAGGTTTTTTTTCCTTATCACTTTTTGCCCTAATTTCTTGAGTTACCCTAATTGGCGGCACAGCGTTTTTGGCCGTTTTATGACTCTAATTGCTTTCCAGAACGAATAATTCGATTCCTTTCCAGCGGTTAGGCTTTCAAGATAAGTTTCTATTGCATGGTTTTTAAAATATTTAATCGAATTTGATAGCAAGTTACTCAACCGATTTATCTTGCGGGGCACGAGTTTGGTGCCATCTTTTACGAGCTTTTCTTTTTTGTCTTAATAAATCTTGTATTTCTCGGGGGTACTTAATTTTACTATAGCTCACTATTTTGTTTTGTTGAGGAGTATTGTTCCATGCTGCTTTTTGGATGGTATCGATAAAGGAGTCAACCGCGACTTCGAGTTCCAACGGGGTACACCCAGTCGGATATTATTTTCAACATCGTTTTTAAACCTTCCCAGTTGGTTTTCCCGTTTGTTAGTCTGGGTGGTTTTTTATTTATAATGAGTGACTCACTCGTTGTTAAAATGACCGGAGAATGACCAGAGGAAAGATCGAAGCATTCTTCAACTTTGATTTGATTGGACGGCAGACCATTTACAATGAAAAAATGGATCAAATCCGGCATTTTTCCAAAATTAGTTGGTTTTCCCGTAGAATGAAATTCGGTATTGTACTTGTGACCTGCATTATAAAGCATCCTACCTTTCTGTGATATGCATCCCCAGAATTTATGTTTTGCATTAAAGTCCCCTCCGATGACAAAACGTTGTCCAAGGGAATTAAGCAAGTTTTCAAAGTCAATTTTCTTAACCTTGCATCGCTGTGGGAAGTAAATAGACCATATATTCAGAAATTATTGTCTGCTTTTGACTTGCATAGAGCTAACTTGCATTGTTTCGCTTTCTAATTTAAGATCAATCGAATGTTCGATACACTCTTTTATATATAGTGAGTCCCCACCTCTAGAATTATTCGATGGATGTAGAGCATGATAGTCGAGGTTACCTTTAATCTTTAACTTCGAAGTACTCTTTGCGTGAGTTTCGGATATTAAACAGATGTCTATATCTTTTTCCTGCATAAATAATTCAAGTTCTCCGCGATTCTTTTTGAATCTTTGCTTTGCGTATGATTGTATCCTTGGCAGCGCTTGCACTGGGGACTAATTTGGAATCCTTACGCATAGGCTCTATTTTTACAACAATAGTAAGTATTGTTTTTATTTCATTAATTTTGTTGAAACTTTTTGTTTTATCGAAAGTCAGTATATATAGGGGAAGACCGCGTTTTATCATATTTTCTTCGCCATCTTTTTGCTTTTTGTCTCGCTTGACAATGTTAACGGCATCTATGACTTTATATTGCCTGTTTTTCAAATCGTTAACAATGTCATTCTTTAAGCACGACGCATGTTACCCTCTAGCTGCAACGCGTAAAGGCCTTTAAAATTTATTTTCAAATTAATTCCATTCTATTTTATCAGTATTAAGCTTGAGAGATAATAGACAGTAACTTTTAGTGTCTTTAACGCAGACTTTCCATGTTTTTTTTTAACGAAGTTACTTGGTAGCCTGATAATGGCAACGATTTTATCAAGGTATGCAACTTGTTCAAGTCGTCAATACCGATCACATTAATCGGTGGTGGGGGCCGTTGTTTTAGCTGTTTCGCTTTATTGATAACCTCTTTGTTGCGGTTTATTATTTTAGGATATGGTACAGCTTTCCTTTTTTGTCGGTCTTTTCTTTAAGATCCAGTCAGTTTCGCGACTGAGTTCTTCTTCCGTGTGGTATTCCGAATTCACGGAGCCGTTTGCACTTGGTTTTGACTCATTAGGTATTTTAAATGAACTCTTCAGTGTCATATTTTCTTCCTTTAGGTGAATAATTTCTTACGAAGCTCTTTGCAGAGAAGTTCCACATTGTTAAGCCTTGTTCGAAGAACGTCGTTTTCTTCCTTTAGGCTCTTATTTTTCATTGAGTCTTGTTTTTCGTGGGCCGACAATTCTGGTGTTTTCGAGCTCCTTGAGACACATATATTTTTTTGAGATCCAGATGTAGGTGACCTCGTTACCCTTGAACTTTTCCCGAATGGGTTACACATTTGCAATAAATAGCTCTCCCCAGAATCCGTAGATCCGACCTCCGAAGGGGTGGATTTTCCAGTGAAACTGGAATGCTTAAATGGCATATTGCTTTTTATTTTGTTTTTAAGTGGCGTTCAAGATATTTTTAATTTTGGAACGGTTTAACTTTCGTGGACGATTTAAAATTGATGGTTGGGTGCTGTAGAACGAGGGTAGACTCTGATTGGCGTTAACTTGGCAATGCCCAGTGTTGCAACTCTGACTACACATCAAATGTGCTTATCTTTACCTCCAAGTGGTAACCATCGGGTACTGGTCTCATCCAACCGGATTTGACTTGCTAAACGATAAGTGCGAGTGTTGATAACACGACGAAAAACAGCAACACTATAAACACCCTGGTGAGATTGGCACGGAAGAATACCCGGCCTGCTGTCCCAGGCGAACCTAGATGAGCTGCTCTGACATATTCGGACAACAGGTTGTCTAGGAATTTTAAGGGTTAGTCAGGCCCCTTGAACAGAGATGGTGGCGGATGAACCGAAAGGCCAACGGCAGCGCTCCATCCCCCCGTGTCCTAGGGGTATCTAATAAATTGGAACTGGCCCTCCAGGTTGGGGGTTGTGCTTTGGGTTAACTACCCACTCACAGAAAAAAACATGGTTACGAAGCAACCAATAGCCTCGGAAAGGACGGATTTTATTGTTGACGACCCTGCTAAAAAAAAGGACAACGACGTTCGTATCTGCACCTGGAATTTGAGAACATTAAACAGGAGAGGTGCAGGCGAACAACTAGCGGAAGCCCTAAACTGCTACAAAGCAGACATTACTGCCATCCATGAAATACGATGGGATGGGCCGGGCAAAAAGAGGATGAAAAACTGTGACATATACTACGGACCGTGTTATAGTGAGCAGAAACAGCGACTATTCGGATGCGGATTTGTTATAAGTGCCAGACTTAGGCAAGAAGTCTTATGTTTCCAAGACATTAGCGAACGCATAGTAACAATCCGCATCAAGGCCAAATTCGCCAACATAAGCCTTATATGCGCTCACGCTCCGACGGAAGAAAAAGATGATATAGCTAAGGATTGCTTCTACGAGCTCCTCGACAAAACCTATGAGCGACTACCGAAGTACGATGTTAAAATCGTGCTGGGAGATTTTAACGCAAAGGTAGGAAGAGAAGACATCTTTAGAAGTATTGTCGGAAAACAAAGCCTACACGACAACACGCCTGGTAACGGACTTAGGCTAATTGATTTCGCTACGGAACGAAATGCCACTATAGCCAGCACACGGTTTCCTCACCTCGATATCCATAAGGGGACATGGCGGTCTCCAGATCAACGAACGGTCAACCAAATTGATCACATTGCGATAGATAAGAGGCACGCATCCAGTATTTTGGATGTCCGAACATTCCGAGGAGCTAACATCGACTCGGATCACTACCTTGTAGCAGCCAAGGTAAGAATGCGGATATCCACCACGCCACAACAATCCAGAAATACTGTGAAAAAATTTAATGTCGGAAGACTGCAATCGCAAGAGACCGCCAAGACCTTCGCACAACGCGTATCCCTTAACCTCTCGATTAACACCATACCACCAGCATCGAATGTCGAAGAGCAATGGCAACGATGCCAACAGGAAATTAGATCAGCCGCAACTGATGTGCTAGGTTTCTCGCGCCCACCAGCAAGAAACCCCTGGTTTGATGAGGAATGCCGACAGATGCTCGCAGCCAAGAACGAGGCCTACAAGGCTAAGCTGCAGGTGAAGACGAGAGCTGCCATTGAGCTCTATAGGCAAAGAAGAAGGGAAGAACATCGGCTTTTCAGCAAGAAGAAAGAAGAGCAAGAAAAGCGCGCGATCGAGGATATAGAGAGGTGCCACTCCAGGAACGATGTTCGCAAGTTTTACCAAAGTGTAAAACGTCAAAGCCAAGGATACAAGGCTCGGACAGAATCCTGTCGAGATGAACAAGGAAATATTGTAGTTGAGACACAGACGATGCTGAGGATATGGAAGAACCACTTCTGCAGACTGTTAAACGGCGATGACGAACAACATTCCGCTGTCAGGCAGAACGAACCATTCAATATTGGCAACGACAGCGAAAACTGCCAACCACCCGACCTGAGTGAAGTGAGGATAGCAATATCTAAACTCAAGCTTAATAAGGCTGCCGGAAATGACGGCCTTCCCGCTGAGCTCTATAAGGCCGGCGGAGATGACTTGGTAAGTAACATCCACCAACTCATAAGCCAAATCTGGTCGGATGAAAATATGCCTGAAGAATGGAACCTCAGCATCGTTTGCCCGATCCACAAAAAAGGAGACCCTCTGAACTGCGCCAACTACAGAGGCATAAGTCTTCTCAACATCGCCTACAAGATCCTATCTGCCGTAATATGTGAACGCCTGAAACCGTTTACCAACAACCTGATTGGCCCTTATCAGTGTGGTTTTAGGACAGGAAAGTCCACAACCGATCAAATTTTCACACTTCGGCAGATCCTGGAAAAAACTCAAGAAGTCCAAATCGATACCCACCACCTATTCATCGATTTCAAAGCCGCATATGACAGCATTTATAGAGACGAACTGTACAGAGCCATGTCTAGTTTTGGTATACCGCCCAAACTCGTCCGTTTGTGTAGGATGACGATGGAGAATTCTCGCTGCTCCATCAGGGTCGGAAACGACCTCACCGACACATTCGATACCAAAAAAGGATTTAGGCAAGGCGATGCGCTGTCATGTGACTTATTTAATCTGATTCTTGAGAGAATTGTGCAAAACTCCAAAGCCAACACCAGAGGCACAATTTTCCAAAAGTCGGTGCAACTACTAGCATACGCTGACGATATTGACATCATTGGTAGGACTCAACGTGATGTCATAGCCACGTTTGCTAGTATAGAGAAGGAAGCGGCGAAAATGGGTTTAGCAGTAAATGAGGGTAAGACTAAGTATATGCTGTCAACACGAAAGGACACACAACATCGACGAATTGGACAGAACGTCACCATTGACAGATATAACTTTGAGGTAGTACGCGACTTTGTCTACCTCGGCTCCGCTATTAACTCTGACAACAACATCTCGTCAGAAATTAAACGAAGAATTACTCTTGCCAACCGCTGTTTATTCGGGCTAAGAAGGCAATTTAGTAGTAAAGCCCTCACTCGAACTACTAAGGAGGTCCTATATAAGACCCTGATCATCCCAGTCCTGCTCTACGGCGCTGAAACATGGACCGTATCAAAAGCGGATGAAGAAATCCTTGGTAGATTCGAGAGGAAAATTCTTCGAAAAATCTTCGGTCCCGTTTGCGTTGACGGGCTATGGAGACGAAGATTCAACCAAGAACTATACGAGCTGTACAGCGACATGCCCCTGGTCAAAAAACTCCGCATTGGACGTTTAAGATGGCTAGAACATGTAGAACGAATGGACACCAATACTCCGGCTCGCAGAGTCTTCGATTCCCAGCCAGACGTCGGACGCAGTAGAGGAAGACCTCGCCTTAAGTGGCGCGCACAAGTGGAAACCGACCTCAACCAACTTGGAGTGCGCAACTGGAGGCAGTTAGCTAAGGACCGGGCTAATTGGAGAGGCATGTTGGTTGAGGCCCAGGTTCATTCCGGACTGTAGCGCCACTTAAGTAAGTAAGTAAGGACGGTTTAAAATTAGATATTCTCGTATAAGAAATATAACAGACTGTATCCGGTACAGACTGTATCAGTAGCACTATTGTCTACCGTCCTATTATTTGAGAAATCAAATTTTCATCCAAAGAAAAGATTTCCAACATCTCTTATATTAAGAAAAAAGTTAACCTAGGTAAGGTTTACACATTTTTTTATAAGATATAAAATGAAAACCTCATAAACTGCTTTTTACACCTCACTGCGCGTTAGCCAGCAACAATTTTTTCATTTTATTCTTTTTTCACAATACATATTCACATTCACACCACATCTGAAAGAAAATTACAAAACAAATAATGTACACCAACCCTCAACTCAACTTGAATTTTTTCCATCTCTTTCTATATTTGTTTTCAAGTTATTTGCTTGGGGTCTGTATATTGCATATGTAAAGGTATATGTAATATGTAGTCTGCGCTTGCAACTTTTTGTCTTTTCCTTGAGTTTTCGTCTGCGTTGAAGCAAAGAGCAAGTTAACGCGAATCAAGTTCCTATCCAATATCAACCAGCGACACGCGCAACAAAAACATGCACCTGGATCAGGTTCAGCTCCAGACGTATCGTCAGCAGATTGCCGTTACTTGGAATCGCGACACTGCAGCGTGGGAACGATGCAGTCGTCAGCATTTTCATTACATTTGCATAGGTTAGATTTTAAGTATTGAAATATTGTTAGTTCAGTTTGTAAGTAATTAGCGTAGCGAGCGGTGTAGCGAGCGATTAGTAAATAAAGTTTTTTTTAAGTAAAACTAATATAAATTAGTTTAATTTGCGCCCAACGTGGGGCCCAGTAGTAGTAAAGTCTGTTAAGTTTTCGTTTAAACTAACCACTGGTAATTCGCGAGTGAAAAGTACAAAGGACCTCAAGTAGCTCCAAAACGTAAATTCGCGTCGCGTGTGAAAAATATAAGGACCTAAAGTAGCTCCATTAGAAGCACGCGTATCAGTGAGACAAAAAGGACCTCAAGCAGCTCCAAGAAAACCATCTACTGGGCCACCCACACTAAAGGACTACGTCGATAGACTGAGTCGCCAGCGAGGGAGTATAAAAGAAAGGAATCCTAGTAGTCATCACAAACGGAACGAGCCCCTTTTATCAGCGCTGGATATGTTGTTAATGTAAGATAGATTTTAAGTTCATATAAATAATCTAAGTGAATATGCCATATTAAAATTAAAATTAAGAAATTTAAGAAATTTAAAATTAAGAAGTTTAAGAAAATTGAAATTTTAGAAAATAAGAATCGTGAAATTTAATTAGAAAACGTATCATTAAGAGTGAAATATAGTTAAATAATATTTCTTATAAATTTAATTTAGTGGAAGTGAATCTAAGTGTACTTTAGATAAATAGCGTAGTAAAGAAACAGCATAGAATAAATAGATTAATATAGAAATTAACTGAACTCCAAATTCAATTTCCATCTTCTTTTACCGTATCAATCTTTTTTCCACAATGACTGAACCAATTATTCGCCCGTCTATACTAAATCCCGAAAATCCGAATCTGGTACCCTCAGCTCCAAGGCAACCGGTACACAATGCAGCAGTTAATGCTTCACCCGAATTAGAGGCTCTGATTGCAGGAATTGCAAGCCGAGTCTGTGTGTCCGAATGTAGGAATGTAGTCAACGCAATAATCAACCCGAACACACGATTTCAAAGTGCCACTGATGAGACCATTAATGATCAACATAGGAACAATTTAACAGACCTGGACAAAGTTCCAGACGTTGTCAAAGGTCTCAGGGAGTTCTCCGGAACTCCGGGTGAATTCAGCTCCTGGCGCAAAAGCGTCGAGAGAATACTGAATATCTACCAACAAACTAGGGGCACGCCAAAATATTTTGGTATATTAAATGTTATTCGTAACAAGATTATAGCAAATGCTGATGCTATACTGGAATCCTATAATACTCCCCTAAACTGGGAGTGTATTTCAAAGTGCTTAACGTTGCACTATGCGGACAGACGCGATATTGGTACCCTCGAATACCAGATGTCGACTCTAGTCCAAGGAAATGACAACATAGAAACTTATTATCAAACAGTATATAATCATCTTTCCCTTATACAAAATAAGATTTCGAGCATGGAACTGCCACCCGATGCACTGCATCATTTATCTGAATCGTACAGGGTGAAGGCATTAGATACCTTTATAAGAGGTCTCAAAGGAGACCTGCCCGGATTACTAGCAATGCGTGAACCAGTGGATCTACCCACTGCGCTCAATCTATGTCAAAAGTTGGAAAACCAACAATTCAGGTCAAATTATGCAAACCATAATATGGGAGGAATGCGAAAACCTCCACCACCAGCTCCACCCATTCCTACACGGAATAATAATAATAAACCATTTTGCCCTCAATTGGCATATCTGCCACAACGCCCAATGAACCTTCCACCACGTCCACCTCCACGTCCTCAACACTATTTTCAACAGCAACCGTTTCCAATGAATTACTCGTATCAACAGAATCAAAGTCCAAATTTCCAAACTAATAATCCACTTAATGTCCAACGAAATCTTCAACATAATAATAATTTCCAACAGAGACTTGCACCAAGAGGAGAACCCATGGACACAAGCACCATGAGGACAAACAACATTAACTATATGAATAGGCCGGCACCACTAGGTAGAAACTGGCCACCTGCTCCCAAACGACCAATGGTCCACCAACAACAGTTAATACACCCAAATAAGATGCAAAGAAATTTTAATATCGAAGCTTCTGCAATTGGCCCTCAGCCTGATTACCAAGCACCCACACAGGAAGTTTATAACACAGACTATCCTCAGATAGAAATGAACGGTTATAGTGCAATGGTTTCTAACTTGAATAACCAATCTGACAATAACCAAACATTTACAGAATATTTAGAATCACAAAACAATTATGGAACTGAAACATGTACAGACTTTATTGATGTACATTTTTTAGAATAATGAATTCGTCCTTACCCTATTTTGAGTGTAGGACGAATAAAAACACAACTCTTCGAGTACTCGTAGACACGGGCTCGAATAAAAATTATATTCAACCCAACCTTGTTCAAAATCCTATATCTAATCAAAAGAACTTTTACGCAAATTCGGTTTGCGGTAATATTGAAATTACCCATCATACCATTATTAATATGTTCGATCGAAATACAAATATAAAATTCTTTCTATTACCATCCCTTAAGACATTTGACGCAATTCTTGGTAATGACAGCCTAAAAGAATTATCTGCCGTTATTTTCGCTAAAGAAAACTTTATGCTTGTAAACAATAACGTCAAAATCAGACTAAGACAACAAGTTTCCGAAACAATTCACAACATAAATATCAGAACAGATCATATGACAGAAGAACAAAAATTGTCCCTAAATTCTCTAACTATAAAATATCCCAGTCTATTTTGCGAACCGAACGAAAAATTAACATTTACGACAACATTCAAAGGAAGAATCCGAACGACTACCACAGAACCCGTTTATTCCAAATATTACCCGTATCCAATGGCGCTAAAACAAGAAATCGATAAACAAATAAGTCAGTTACTAAATGACGGAATAATTAGACCTTCACGGTCACCATACAATTCCCCGGTATGGATTGTTCCAAGGAAGTCAGATGCCTCTGGTGAAAAAAAATACCGCATGGTAATTGACTATAGAAAATTAAATTCGGTAACAGTACCTGATCGTTACCCCATCCCAGAAACTAATGATGTATTATCTCAATTAGGAGAAAATAAATGGTTTTCGGTTCTTGATCTTAAGAGCGGTTTCCATCAAATACCTCTACACGAGGATGATGTTGAAAAAACTTCATTTTGCATCAATAATGGAAAATATGAATTTGTAAGACTCCCTTTCGGATTAAAAAATGCTCCTTCAATATTCCAAAGAGCACTAGACGACATATTGAGAGAACACATTGGTAAAATTTGCTACGTATATATCGATGATATAGTAGTTTTTAGCAAAGATGTGGACACTCACTTCCATAATTTGGAAAAGATATTCAAGACTCTTCAAGAGGCCAATCTCAAAATATAATTGGACAAGTGCGAATTTCTCAAATCAGAGGTTGAATTCCTCGGCTTCATAATTTCGTCTGAAGGCATAAAAGCTAATCCATCTAAGGTGAAAGCAATTGCTGAATTTCCTCACCCGCAGACTTTGAAAGATCTACGTTCATTCCTTGGTCTGTCAGGTTTCTATCGCAGATTTATCAAGGACTATGCCAAGTTGGCAAAACCCCTGACAGCCCTCTTAAGGGGGGAGGATGGACGTACGTCCAGACATACCTCAAGTAAAAGAGCAATACACCTAAATTCAGATGCAGAAGAGGCATTAGAAAAAATCAAAAATTCTTTGATTTCGGAAGATGTTATTCTCCATCATCCAAATTTTACAAAAGAATTCCACTTAACTACAGACGCATCAAATTATGCTCTGGGTGCTGTATTGTCGCAAGACGATAGGCCAATAACTTTTATTTCCAGAACACTCACTAAGACTGAAGAACACTATGCAGCAAATGAGAAAGAAATGCTTGCTATAGTGTGGGCCTTAACATCATTAAGAAATTATCTATATGGCACTACCAAATTCAAGATATTTACTGATCACCAACCGCTAACATATGCTCTAAGCCATAAAAATAGCAACAGCAAAATTAAGCGTTGGAAGGCGATACTCGAAGAATACAATTACGAGTTAAAATACAAGCCTGGAAGATCAAATGTTGTTGCGGACGCCTTATCAAGACCACCTAGAAACTCTCAGATAAATTCACTTACAATCTCTCAACATAGCGATGAAAGTTCTGGACAGGGTCTCATCCCAATTGTTGATACACCAATTAATGTTTTCAAGAATCAAATTATTCTCAATTTAGGCGACACATCGTCCTATGAATTTAAAATAGTCTTTCCTACCTACCACCGCCATATTATAACTGAACCTGTATACACTGAACAAAAACTAACCAGCATTCTTAAACAATACTTAAACCCGTCGGTTGTCAATGGACTCAAAACTGAAGAAAGAATTCTAGTAATAATTCAACAAATTTACCCATCTCATTTTAACCTATATAAAGTTCGGTTTGCGAGAAAAATCGTTACTGATCTAACTAATCCCGATCACCAAGAAACCGAGATTATAAACGAACATAAACGTACACACCGAAACGATAGAGAAAACAAAATCCAAATTTTGCAAAGTTATTATTTCCCACAAATGAGCGCAAAAATAGCAAAAGTCACAAGAGCCTGCAAAATATGCAAGCAGCACAAATACAATAGACACCCAAACAATCCTGAAATACAACCAACCCCCATTCCCGAATATCCTGGTCAAATAATTCACATCGATATATATTTTACAAACAAAAAAGTAATCTTAACTGCAATAGACAAGTTCTCTAAATATGCTCTTGCTAGGATCTTAAAATCAAGAGCAGCAGAAGACATTAAAGATACTCTCAGGGAAGTTATACTATCTTTTGGAGTTCCACAGACTGTCATAATGGATAATAAGAAATCTTTTAATTCAAATTCCATAACTTTCATGTTAGAAAATATGTTTAATATAACAGTATTCAAAGTACCTCCATATACTAGTTCTGCAAATGGACAAGTAGAAAGGTTGCATTCAACCCTTTCAGAATTAATTCGATGTATGAAAACAGAAAACCCCCATTTCACATTTCCAGAACTCTTAGACAAATCGATTTACGAATATAACAGATCCATTCATTCCACTACTTGCAAGAAACCCATAGATATGTTCTTTAGTAGACAACTTTTCAATAATCCAATAGAACTAGAGAGAGTAAGGCAAGAAAATATTCAAAAAATTAAAAATAAACAGGAAAATGACTTAAGGTATCATAACAAAAGAAAGAGTCCCTTTAAAAATTATACTGTAGGAGAAACGGTATACGTCAAGATTAACAAAAGAACAGGGAACAAACTTACACCTAGGTATAAAGATGAAAAAGTATCAGAAAATAGAAACTCCACGATTATAACACCATCAGGAAAAACAGTACATAAAAGTCTTATTAAGAACTAATTTTTTTATTTCTCTTTCCCCCTCTCCTGACAACTAGCTTACTTTTAGTGCCGTTGTGCGCAGCAAACCTACAAATTCTCGATTACTCCGGTTCAAAACTAATTAAAATTCATGCAGAAAATGCAGCAATTCAAAATGGTGCATTCAAAATTATTCATGTGATTAACATCAATGGATATGAAGACCTGATCACCAGCATCGAAGGTTCAGTGGTCAAATACATTAAACCAAGTCATCCTTTCCATTCCATCATTCTTTTAGAAACCCAAAGAATTAGAAACAGTTTAAACAGATTAAAAATAAATAAAGTAAAACGGTCACTAGACTTTCTAGAAACCACGTGGAAATGGATCGCGGGTAGCCCCGACCACCACGATTACGAAATACTCACAGAAAAAATGAATAATGTTTTACAGAATAACAATAACCAAATGGTCATTAATAAAGTCACTTCAGAGAAAATAGATGAGATAACAAATATTACAAACAACTTATTAAAAGTATTTAAGGAAAAAGAAAATAACGAAAATGAAATAGTAATGAAGATCAAATATAAATTAGATGTAATCAAAGATGAAATTACAAATATAGCATATGCTATTCATTGGACTAAAGCTAATCTTGTTAATTCTTTTATATTATCCGATACAGAATTAAATATAACCGAAAACTTTCTAAACATTGAAAATATACCGTATGTAAACATTGACGAAGCATTAGAATTTGCTCAAATTAAAATAGCCTCTAATGATAAGAATCTAATCTATATTTTAAGCTTTCCTAAAATAACAAAAGAAATATGTAATCTGTCAATTGTAAAAGCAGTAAAAATTAATAAAATTATAAATAAAATCGATTATGAATCAATATTAGAATGTAAGGAAGATATATATGGCATAACCAGTAAATGTAGATCTTATAATAGCTTAACAATTTGTAATAAGAATAACCTTGTAGATTTAAGAAATAGTTCTTGTATTCCTAAACTTATACGTAGTAAAAAGGCAAATTGCACTATCATCAATAATGAACACATTCCAGAAGTAGACGAAATCTCACCAGGTATTCTGCTGTTAAACCAGTTCAACGGTCCTATTGTAATGAACAACGAAACTATGATACTCAACGGAACATTCATCATCAAGCATGTTAATAGTACCATCGAAGTCAAAGGGAAGGTTATAAGAACAATCGAAATAACTAGTTTCCAACCATTACCAGCAATACTCCAACCATCGCACAAACTAGACCAAATAGAAGAAGTCCTTTCACTTGAAATGATCAAAGGATTGTACGTCAACAGAACAACCAAAATTAGCCTATTGGAAGCTAAACACAAAATTAACCTATCAATTAACATCGTCCTGGCATTGGTCCTCTTGGTCATCATCGCATTCGCATGCAGAATAAGAAAAAATACCAAAGCCGATACTCAAGGACAACTTACCACGAACACCGTTCAGACTGCAACAACAACCATAGGTCTCAAGGACATTCCACATCTAATAACATCTACGTCATCGAACGAGGAAGTCCGAATTTAAGGGTTGAGGAGTTAACGCGAATCAAGTTCCTATCCAATATCAACCAGCGACACGCGCAACAAAAACATGCACCTGGATCAGGTTCAGCTCCAGACGTATCGTCACCGTTACTTGGAATCGCGACACTGCAGCGTGGGAACGATGCAGTCGTCAGCATTTTCATTACATTTGCATAGGTTAGATTTTAAGTATTGAAATATTGTTAGTTCAGTTTGTAAGTAATTAGCGTAGCGGGCGGTGTAGCGAGCGATTAGTAAATAAAGTTTTTTTTAAGTAAAACTAATATAAATTAGTTTAATTAGCACAAGCACAAGAGTAAAATTAAAGAGAGCTTACCAACACATTCAAATGCATTTACATGACATTTGAGTTGTTCGGTCTGGGACACCTACCCTTAAGTTTCAGGAGTAAAGCATCTTGTACTATGTTTGTTTGCGATATTCTGAAGTATCATATTAATTCACCGAAATTTATTTCTCTTATTAATTTGTATGCTCCCAAAAAATCGCTTATTTGATAACCTCGAATTCTCATAAAACCAACTATGGCAGCAATGAGCTTATAACACATGCACGAGCACCACGCTCGCAGTATCGCTTTACACAACTTGTTATTGCTGCGCGATTTTTAGGAAGCGATGACCACCCTACTAAATGTGCTGCAGGCAAACCTGCACCGAGCTATAGGTGCCTCGGACACCTACAACCAAAGATGTGCCGAGGGGAACATCGCTCTAGGTTTAATCCAGGAGCCATGGGCAACAGAGGGTAAGATATTTGGTTTACAAAGTAAAACCAGAGAGCTCATCTTCGCCCGGGGAAATTTTAGACCAAGGGCAGCTCTTTTAGTTGCAAAAGATATAAAATTCTCTCCCATTCCAGGTATCATTACTAAAGATCTGGTGGCTGTCCTTTTAGAAAGACGCAACGGCCGAGAGCTACAAAAAATTGTATGCGCATCGGCGTACTTTGCTGGAGATGACGAAATACCACCTCGCCCAGTACAGGAACTTGTCCAGTACTGCCAGACCCAGCAACTACATCTTATCTTCGGCTGCGACGCCAACGCGCATAACACAATATGGGGCAGTCGAGATACAAACAAAAGAGGTGAGTTCTTATTAGATTACCTATACAGCAACAATTTAGTTATACTAAATAAGGGTAATAAACCCACGTTTAGAAACGTTTTAAGAGAAGAAGTTTTAGACCTTACCATCTCTTCTCCGTTTCTACAAAACACCGTCGAAAATTGGCACGTTTCTGGTGAGGCATCTTTATCGGATCACATGCACATAAGTTTCCAATTAAGATGCAACACCGAGGATGCGCCGATTAAATACGACAACAAACTCACAAATTGGAGAACGTATCGAGAAAATCTATCGATTAAATGTGACATACTTCCAGAAAAACCTTCATGTGTAAGTGAAGCGGAAGTCGCACAATGTCAACTAAATGACATTATCATCTCATCTTTTACAAATAGCTGTAAGGTTAAACGCACTGTGGCAAAGAGGTGCACACCATGGTGGAACGATAACCTTGAAAGTTTCCGTAAAAGAGTAAGAAAACTTTTCAATAAAGCCAAACGCACCGGAAAGTGGGACCAATATAAATCTTTACTTACCCAATACAACATAGAGTTGCGAAAATCAAAAAGAGCGTCCTGGCGCAAATACTGTGAGGAACTCGAAGAGCTTCCGGCGGTGGCGCGTCTCCAGAGGGCACTCTCGAAAGATAAAACAAACTGCATGGGATTACTAGTCAAAGCTGACGGCAAAATCACATGCGACCGGGAAGAAACGTTGACCACACTTCTTCAGGTACACTTTCCCGGCTCTACAATCACAACTGAGTTTCAAGAACACATGATAGATGACTCACCCCCTATAAACCTGAAAAGGATTAATAGTTTATCCGGCAAACTTTTCACTCCGGATAAGGTCAAATGGGCGATCAACTCATTTAAACCATACAAGGCACCAGGGACAGACGGAATCTTTCCTGCTCTTATACAAAAGGGCTTGGACTTTTTCCTACCCACTATGGTAGCCTTATTTAGGTTTAGTTTCAATTGGGGCTACATACCACAAACCTGGAGGGAGGTAAACGTGGTATTTATCCCCAAACCAGGCAAACCAATAGAACTACCTAAATCATACCGTCCAATAAGCTTAACATCGTTTTTCCTGAAAACAATGGAAAGAATACTTGACGTACACATTAGAGAGTGCTTAAATGAAAGCACTCCTCTGCACCCATGTCAATTCGCCTACCAAAAAGGTAAATCCACGGAAGGAGCACTTCTAAGTTTAACATCACAAATAAAAAGTGCATACGAAAACAAAGAAGTAGCTTTATGTGCCTTCCTAGACATAGAGGGCGCTTTTGACAACACTGGATATGACTCCATATCAAATGCTCTGACTCATAGAAGAATAGATCATCCCACCATCAAATGGATCAAAGCGATGCTTGAAAGTCGGAGAATAACTGCTTCATCAGCACAGACCTCAGTATCAGTAACAGCCGTTAAAGGCTGCCCTCAGGGAGGAGTACTCTCACCCCTACTATGGTCTCTGGTTATCGATAACCTACTTCAAGACCTAAGTAATGCAGGTTTCAATATAATTGGATACGCCGATGACCTAGTCATCATAATAAAGGGCAAAGAACCAAACGAAGTTACAACACGTTTGCAAAACGCCCTTAAGATAGTCATAGACTGGTGTAATAAAGAAAGTCTCTCTATAAACCCCAGCAAGGCTATCATCGTCCCTTTTACAAAAAGGAGGAAATTAAATCTTACCCAAATTTCAATTAATGGTACATACATTGAGTATTCCAACGAAGTAAAATATCTTGGAGTGATCCTCGATAAAACACTAAGCTGGAACTCCCACATCAACAACAAAATTCAAAAAGCAACCAAAGCTTTCTGGGCTTGCCGAAGCATGTATGGTAAAACCTGGGGAATCTCTCCAAAGACCACACACTGGATCTACACGATCATGGTCAGGCCCATTATAACATACGCTTCAATAGTATGGTGGAACAAAGTCACCCAAAAAACAACTATAAATAAATTAAACAAGGTACAACGGCTTGCCTGTCTGGGCATTACCGGAGCTATGCGTACCTGTCCCACGGCGGCTATGGAAGCCTTAATAGGACTAACACCTCTCCACATTTATATAAAAAAAAGTGGCAATTCGCAGCTCAGCAAGTTTGACACAAGCGGAAGAATTAAACATTAGTGAACATCTAAAACTAATTGAACTTCTTTCCGAACTTCCAGAACTTGACATGATCTGTGCGGTTACAGCCCGCTTACCAAAGACACTATGCTTCGACAAAAGATTCTCAACGGAGATCACAACCAGAGAAGCATGGTGTAGCAACAACCCTCCAAACTGCCTAAACGGCCTAAAGTGGTATACGGATGGTTCTAAAATGGACTCAGGGGTAGGAGCTGGCATACATGGACCAAATAAAAACATCTCAATACCTATGGGAAAAAACCCTAGTGTATTCCAAGCTGAGCTCCATGCCATAAAAGAATGCGCAAACCTAATACACAACTCAGGTATTAAAGGCGCAAACATCCATATATTCACAGACAGTCAAGCAGCTATAAAAGCCCTTAGCTCACACATCATTGACTCCAAATCAGTACTACACTGCTTCAACTCCCTCCAAACACTCAGTTCCAGGAACAAAACCAAACGAAGGTAACGAAAAAGCTGATGAACTAGCCAGAAAAGGTTCCGAAACCCCCTTCATTGGACCTGAACCCTTCTGTGCAATCCCCAAATCAGCCATAAATCTAGTCATAAAACATATGAGAGGCTACAATCCGCCAAGCGGATCGTTGAATACCCTATCCCATCCCATCCTTTAAATTAATATCCTCAAAATATAGGCCTTATGGCGATGAAAAACAGAAAATGACATTGTCACAATATATTGCTCAGACAGTTTCTCAAAATCTTTTGTGGTTCGACAAAAAACAACGTATTTCTATTGCTAATGCCTTGGGATGGGGTATACAAATGGTTTTTGTAAGAAAACGCCCCCAAAATGTGGGCGTAGGAGAAAATGATCTATAGACAAAATGTTTATATTACCATTGCGGAAGTATTTGCATCAAAATTTTTTTCGAAAGTTTTAAAATTTGGACAAAAAACGTTTTTTACTAAAAACGCCCCCAAAAAGTGGGCGTGGCAAAAAACTTTGTATGGACGAAATATAGATATTAGGATTGTCTAAATATGTTGCTAACACACTTTTTTGAAATTCCTTACGGTTTGCCTTAAAACTACGTTTTTTCTAAAAGGGGGCGTGGCAGTGGGCGGATTTTAAAAATTTTTACACTTGTTCTGGTGACTCGGCCAAGGATCCTATATACCAAATTTCATTATCCTAGCTCAAAATTTAAGGCCCAAAAATCGGTGACGAACAGACAGACGGACGGACGGACGGACGGACAGACAGACATGGCTAATTCGACTCAGCTAGCGATTCTGAGTCGATCCGATCCATATACGTTGAGGTATATGTAGTTAAATTATTTCTCTATGTTACAAACTAAGTATCAAAACTAATATACCCCTATGGGATAGGGTATAAAAACTGGGAACAAAACAGATGTGTTTCATACTGGGGAAACATCCCAGGCCTAAGACAGGCCAAAAGAGCTATTCAGCCCTTCAAATCAGATGCCGACAAGATACTAAATCTTCGCAGGCACGATATCAAAAACTTAGTAGGCTACCTAATTGGTCATCACGGTCTGCGATATCACCTAAACAAAATGCGTCTAGTCGACTCACCGGAGTGCAGACTATGTCTAGAAGAAGACGAAACAGCCGAGCATATCATATGTGAATGCCCGGCCCTTTACGGTATGAGAAGAGAATCTTTCTTCAGGGAATTCTTAAGTCCCGAAGAATTGAGGAAATCTTCGGCTGAAAGTATTATCAGCTACATTAGGAAAGTAGAAGCGCTACTAACCTAAAAAGCATCTGACGGCAAGCACAATAGATCTTTAAGGTCGATGTGTATATTACTGCTTAGGCAGGTCAGAATTAAAAAAAAAAAAAAAAATATTGCTGCGCGAATTAGATGGTCATCTACCGATTTTTTAACCTTACAGACTACTTAAAAAAAAAAACAATATTTTAATTTAAAACCATTGAATATAAACAATTTTTAAAATCAACACGGCACAAACAAACATCAATTTTGATACATGCATATGGTTTTTAAGCATGTTTTATTTAGTAAGCATACATATTTAGCATACACAAATTAATGGAGAAGCTAGGTTTAAAGGTCTGTATGGACCGTCATCTTGTCAAGAGCAAAGCGAAGAATTAATTTCATCGGGCTGAATAGGTAATAGGTGTAAACCCAAAGAAAACTGAACTAGTTATTTTTACTAGCAAGAGATCGACCGCAGAGTTTGCGTCACCGACTTTGGGAGGGGCCTCCCTCTCACTGTCAGCAAGTGCCAAATACCTGGGAGTGAAACTTGACAGCAAGCTAAATAGGGATCTTTACACCAACGGAAGTGCAAAGAAAGCTTATATTGCACTATACAGCTGCAATAGAATCTGGGCCAAAAAATGGGGCGCCGCCCCGAAAGTGACGAAATTGCTATATACAGACATTATCAGACCGATTCTCACATATGGCTGCCTAGTCTGGTGGAATGCCATGAAATAGATAAGGCACATGAGTGCATTACCAAAGGTTCAAAGAACAGCATGCATACTCATAACAGGAGCTATGCACACCAGCCTCACAGTAGGGTTGGAATCAATCCTAAACCTCCCACCGATTGACCTACAGATCAATGAAACTGCAGCGAAAAGCACATCACGTCTCAAAGAGGCCGCACAGAGCTAAAGGCTCTATGCAACCAGTATAAGGTCCAAATTATCTGGGTGCCAGGACACAATAACATTCCAGGAAATGAGAAAGCAGAAGAGCTAGCCAGACTAAGATCGTCCAGCTGCATCTCCTTGTGTGACAATAGAGTTAGACCCCCACTAGCTTAAAAAAAAAAACAAGCAATAACAGAATACACGCAAAGTGTAACAAAATCTAGGTGGAAAAACATAAACACTTATAGACACACAAAATACCTTTGGCCGGAATTAAGCGGTAGCAGATCAAACAAGCTTACAACTCTGAACAGAGCTTCTATTTCTATAGCGGTGAGAGTGATAACAGGTCTGTTGGGTAAGCACTCCAATAGAATTGGACTAACTTAACCGAAAGGTCAACGGCAGCGCTCCATCACGTGTAGTGAATACTGATGGCCCCGTCTTCTAGGGGTATCTAATAAATTGGAACTGGCCCTCCAGGTTGGGGGTTATGCTTTGGGTTAACTACAAACCCATGAAAAAAAAACATAGTTACGAACAACGAGCGAAAGCCCTAAACTGCTACCAAGCAGACATTACTGACATCCAGGAAATACGATGAGATGGACCGGGCAAAAAGAGGATGAAAAACTGTGACCTCTACTATGGACCGTGTTATAGTGATCAGAAACAGCGACTATTCGGATGCGGATTTGTTATAAGTGCCAGACTTAGGCAAGAAGTCTTATGTTATCAAGAAATTAGCTAAGGCATTGCAACAATTCGCCAAGATAACATAGCTGTAGATTACTTCTATGAGCTCCTTGACAAAACCTATGATGGACTACCGAAGTACGATGTTAAAATTGTGTTGGGAGATTTGAGCGCAAAGGTAGGAAGAGAAGATATCTTTAGCAGTATTGTCGAAAACACAGCCTACACAACAACACGTCTGGAAACGGACATAGGCTAATTGTCTTCGCTACGGAACGAAATTCCACTAACCCAGCACACAGTTTCCTCACATAGATATCCAAAAGGGGACATGGCGGTCTCCAGATCTACGAACGGTCAACCAAATTCAAATTGTCCGAACATTCTAAAAGGCTTACTCGACTCGGACCACTACCTCGTTGCAGCCAATGTAAGAATGTGGATATCCACCACACCTCAACAAACCAGAAATACTGTGAAAAATGTAATGTCGAAAGACTGAAATCGCAAGAGACCGCCACGGCCTTCGCGCAACGGGTATCACTTAACATCACCATTCACACCATACCACCAGCATCGGCTGTCGAAGAACAATGGCAACGATCCCAACAAGATCAACCGCAACCGATATGCTAGGTTTCTCGCGCCCAAGAGCAAGAAACCCCTGGTTAACAGAGGAATGCCGACAGATGCTCGCAGCCAAGAACGAAGCCTACAAGGCTAAGCTGCAGGTGAAGACGAGAGCTGCCATTGAGCTCTATAGGCAAAGAAGAAGGGAAGAGCATATAAAGCCGGTGGAGATGACTTAGTAAGTAACATCCACCAACTCAAAAATCCAATCTGGTCGGATGAAAGTATGCCTATAAAGAATGGAATCGTTTGCCCGATCCCAAAAAAGAGAGCCTATGAACTGCGCCAACTCATAAGTCTCTTCAACATGGCCTACAACATCCTATCTACCGTAATATGTGAACACCTGACATCGTTTATCAACAACCTGATCGGTACTTATCAGTGTGGTTTTAGGAGAGGAAAGTTTACAAATTATCAAATCTTTACACTTCGGCAGATCCTTTAAAAAACCCAAGAAGCCCAAATCGCTACCACCTATTCATCGATTTCAAAGCCACATACGACAGCATTTATAGAGACGAACTATACAGAGCCGTGTGTATGACGATGGGGAATTCTCGCTGCTACATGAGGGTCCGAAAAGACCTCACTGACACATTCGATACCAAAAAAAAATACCGATAGGCAAGGCGATGCACTGTCAGGTGAATTCTTTAATCTGATTATTTTTCTATCTCGTTTTCGCTATTAACTATGACATCTCGTCAAAAATGAAACGAAGAAATACTCTTGCCAACCGCTGCGCTGGTAAGAAGGCAATACAGTAGTATAGCCCTCACTCGGACTTCTAAGGAGATCCTACCCTGATCATCCCAGTCCTGCTCTATGGTGCTGAAGCGTTGGCCTTATCAAAAGTGGATGAAGGGATCCTTGTTCGAGTTGAGAGGAAAATTCTTGGAAAAATCTTAAGGCCGTTTGCGTTAACGGGCTATGGAGACAAAGATTCAACCGTGAACTATACGAGCTTAACAGCGACATGCCCCTAGTCAAAAACTCCGCATTGGACGTTTAAGTTGGGTAGGACATTAAGAGCGAATGAACACTAATACTCCGGTATAGTAGAGCAACTATAGTACGTAAGTAAATATGCAACTTATTAGTAAAGCTCTCATTCTCACTCCTGCTCTACGGTGTGGTAGCATATATCGAAAAGTAGGGAAATGGTGTAGTTAGAATGCCACCAACCGAGACGCCAGAGTAAACTCTGGAGCTACCGTGATGCAGAAATGTAGGATATACTCCCTGGGATAACCCGAACATAAACCAGAGGCTAGACGAACTGCAGCCCGTAGACATTCGATATGAAAAAAGACATTATGAGTTGTCAATATGTAAAAGCGACATACCTGGATATAGAGAAATATAGCACAAACTGTTCATGACGTTTTATTCACATCTATCTGACACACTTAGTGAGCAGAATATTGGAGATAGAGTAAGAGCAATTCTTGGTAGACTTCTCCGTTCTCCTGTCGAACATCGAGCCAGCAGATGTCGATTACCTTGACATTCCTATCCATTCAGACAACGCAGAAGTAGTCTAGCCAATAACATTTTCGTTGGGCTAAGAATGAGACCAAGTTGTAATTTCTAACTCTGAAATACTGTAACAATGTATTCATACACATACGGTATGAAAAGGGAAAAACTCATCAGAAAATCATCCGTTTTATTTACGTTACGGGTTTCGGAAATCCAACTACCTACGAAATTTAAGAGCTGTACTATACAAAAGCTGTACCAAAAGCATTAAACAAAATTCAGCATTGGTACGGAGAAATCAACTTATTTTTATTGACAATCAGTAAGTGGCTAGGAGCCAAATGCCTGTAGTGTGTATCTCATAATAATGTAAAGTATTGATAGTGGGAAGTAAAAATGTACTGTATAATTGTCAAATTACCTCGCTTTGTGATAGGACTGGAGAGTTTGATTTTGTATTCCAGATTCTCCGCAACGAAATGAGTCATTTCTCCTTCTTTTCTAACCAAGCCTTCCAAGTCGTAAGGAAATGCTGTAACTGGATTAAAACTTAATAAGAGACATTTTTCAAAGAACACATAATACTTACATTTGTCACATAACAGAGAAACTGGCCTGTTGGGAAACTTTTGATCATTCATTATCTTTAATTTGTAATCTTCGTTTTGAGTTAATTCAGCTTCTGTAGAATTATGTTCATTGGGACAACCTGATTGAAATGCAATTTCAATGTAGGAAGCTGCCATTGTATCACTATTAGTGTTATGGTTTAGAAATGTTCTATTATCGCACCGTAATGTTTTTGTTCCTACATTCACTCATTATATTAGCATTACTAAATATCTTAAATGATACCATCAACACAATTTGTTTATTTTAATATTTTCGCGAAAGATAACATTAACGCCGTAATTAGGTCCCATGTTTTATATGATATGCCCCCGACTAAACAAGAAAAAATATTTTCTCAAAATGACCATTGTTATGGAAAAACATTTTTATTATTATTATTATTAAATACTCTACGAGGTCACGTCCCTATGGTTTCAATTCAGCGCCATAAATAAGCGCTGTAGAAAATGAATTTTCAAACCCTATGAATCGGTAAATGATTTGCACTTTAAGGGCCGACCAGAATGTGTATCTGTAGCTGATATCTGTACCTGAGTGAAAAGTTAAGGCCTGCTCAGAATGCATATCTGTAGCTGGTATCTGTAGCTGATTGAAAGTTAAAAACAAGGCAACCCGTAAGCGCTTTCACAATGTGTATCTCCCGTGAATCTGTAGCTTGAAGTTGAATGGGGTTCAACTTCAAGCTTCAGATTCACGTTTGACGTTTCACTCAGCTACGTTTGACGTTTCACTCAGCTTAAAAACAAGGCAACCCGTAAGCGCTTTCACAATGTGTATCTCCCGTGAATCTGTAGCTTGAAGTTGAATGGGGTTCAACTTCACGCTTCAGATTCACGTTTGACGTTTCACTCAGCTACAGATATGCATTCTGAGCAGGCCTTAAGGCCTGCTGTTTTTTTATTCTCAATGCGTCATCTGTATAGAATTCATAATCTTTGATAGAGGGCAACTTCATGCAAGAAATGTCTGCCCTAGCGAGGTATTCGTCGGAGCGGAAAATTTTCCGCAACGCATAATTCGTCGGAGATTCAAATTCCATTCGAGGTATTTGCCATCGGAGAGAAATACTACACAAATGCGACGACAAAGCTCGTGCTGTTTAGGGGTGGTTTTTTCCATTGAGCTCGCCCTGGAAACACAAATTCAAACGATTAGTACGAAATTTACTTAAATAAATAGTTTTATATAATTACATACATTTTTCTATTACTCCACTTCACTTCGTAAACAAATTCCGCGACGAATTTGTGTCGGAGGAAATCGGAAAAAGAATTGCACTTAGCTGTGCTAACCCCCTTCGGGTTAGGGGTCAGAATATACCCGAGGTAAGGCATGCCTGTCGTAGAAGGCGACTAAAATCCACTCCCCGTATACCGAGTGTAAAGCGTATACAAACAACAAAAATGCAATGAGTACAACGAAAAGATTTACTACCCCAGGTGGCAATTCAGTTTCACTGGAAAATCCACCCTCTACGGAGGTCGGCTCTACGGATTCTGGGGAGAGCCAATTATTGCAAATGTGTAACCCTTTCGGGAAAAGTTCAAGGGTAACGAGGTCACCTACATCTGGATCTCAAAAAAATATATGTGTCTCAAGGAGCTCGACAACACCAGAAGTGTCAGCCCACGAAAAACGAGACTCAGTGAAAAATAAGAGCCTAAAGGAAGAAAACAACGTTCTTCGAACAAGGCTTAACAATGTCGAACTGCTCTGCGAAGAGCTTCGTAAAGAAATTCTCCATCTAAAGGAAGAAAATATGACTCTGAAGAGTTCATTTAAAATACCAAAAACAAGTTCAAACGGCCCCGTGAATTCGGAATACCACACGGATGAAGAAGAACTCAGTCGCGAAACTGACTGGATCTTAAAGAAAAGACCAGTTAAAAAGAGGAAAGCTGTATCCTCTTCTGAAATAATAAACCGCGACAAAGAGATTATTAACAAAGCGAAACAGCTAAAACAACGTCCCCCACCGCCAATTAATGTGATCGGTATTGACGACTTTAACAAGTTGCATACCTTGCTAAAATCGTTGCCATTATCGGGCTACCAAGTAACTTCGCTAAGAAAAAATACATGGAAAGTCTGCGTTAAAGACCCTGAAAGTTACCGTCTATTATCTCGCAAGCTTAATATCGATAAAATAGAATGGTATTCTTTTGAAAATAAATCTGAAAGGCCTTTACGCGTTGTAGCTAGAGGGTTACATGCGTCGTGCTTAAAGGATGACATTGTAAATGATCTGAAAAACAGGCAATATAAAGTCATAGATGCCGTTAACATTGTCAAACGAGACCAAAAGCAAAAAGATGGCGAAGGAAATGTAATAAAACGCGGCCTTCCTTTATTTATACTCACTTTCGATAAAACAGAAAGTTTGAACAAAATTTATGAAATAAAAACAATACTTAATATTGTTGTAAAAATAGAGCCTATGCGTAAGGATTCCAAACTAGTTCCCCAGTGCAAGCGCTGCCAAGGATACAATCATACGCAAAGCTATTGTCAAAGAGAACCGCGGTGTGTAAAATGTGCCGGCAATCACCTGACGGTAGATTGTATGTCAGATAAGAAAGCTCTTGCTATCTGCATTAACTGTAAAGGCAATCATCCGGCAAATTATCGTGGCTGCGAAGTAGCTAAAGAGTTGCAAAAAAGACGGACGAAATTTAATAGTATTAATTCACAGAAATTAAATTTAAACAAGCAACAGCCTAAAATTCCGATTAAAAATATGTCGAAGAAAAAGCAGGCCATAATCGAAGAACCTAAATGTCCACAAACTACGCGGCCATCAGATATCCGTTCGGATCTTGTACATCCAAAACCAAATGTACAAACGTATGCTCAAGCTACAGTATCCAATAACGCCCAAAAAAATATCTCACCTGACCCAGTTTCAAATGTATTTTCGATTATTCTTTCAAAACTTGAGGAACAAAGCAAAACGAATAAACTTATTTTTGACAGGCTCGTTAAGCTCGAAAATAGTATTCGCAATAGAAGTACCCCACCTTTAACATGAATAGATTGCTTAAAATTCTTACGTGGAATGCCAATGGCCTTTGGCAAAAACTTGGAGAACTTGAATTATTTATGCAGGAAAAAGATATAGACATCTGTTTAATATCCGAAACTCACGCAAAGAGTAATTCGAACTTAAAAATAAAAGGTTACCTCGACTATCATGCTCTACATCCATCGAATAAGGCTAGAGGTGGAGCCTCACTATATATAAAAGAGTGTATCGAACATTCGATTGATCTTAAACTAGAAATCGAAACAATGCAAGTTAGCTCTATACAAGTCAAAAGCAGACAATCCTTTCTGAAGATATCGTCTATTTACTGCCCACCACGATGCAAGGTTGAGAAAATTGACTCTGAAAACTTGCTTAATTCCCTTGGACAACGTTTTGTCATCGGAGGGGACTTTAATGCAAAACATACATTCTGGGGATCTAGATGCATATCACAGAAAGGTAGGATGCTTTATGATATAGGTAGAAAGTACAATACCGAATTTCATTCTACGGGAAAACCAACTTACTGGCCAACTGATGCTAGAAAAATACCGGATTTTATCGATTTTTTCATTGTAAAAGGTCTGCCGTCCAATCGAATCAAAGTTGAAGAATGCTTTGATCTTTCCTCTGATCTTTCTCCAGTCATTTTAACAATGAGCGAGTCACTGATTATAAATGAAAAACCACCCAGATTAACAAACGCGAAAACCAACTGGGAAGGTTTCAAAAACGATATTGAAAATAATATCCGACTGGGTGTATCGCTTAGAACCCCATTGGAACTCGAAGTCGCTGTTGACTCATTTATCAATACCATCCAAAAAGCAGCATGGAATAATACTCCTCAACAGAACAAAATAGTGAGCTATAGTAAAATTAAGTACCCCCGTGAAATACAAGATTTAGTAAGACAAAAAAGAAAAGCTCGTAAAAGATGGCACCAAACTCGTGCCCCGCAAGATAAAACACATCTCAATCGGATGAGTAATTTGCTATCAAATTCGATTAAATACTTTAAAAACCATTCAGTAGAAACCTATCTGCAAAGCCTAACCGCTGGAAAGGAATCGAATTATTCGCTCTGGAAAGCAATTAGAGTCATAAAACGGCCAAAAATCGCTGTGCCGCCCATTAGGGTAACTCAAGACGTTTGGGCAAAGAGCGATAAGGAAAAAGCTGACGTTTTTGCCTCACATCTTGAGGAAACATTTAAGCCATTTGATGGTCCGGCGCAAAATGAAAACATTAATATATTCGAGAGTACAACCGATAATAACATAGTAAGATATGCAAGTATTGCCGAGCTTAAACGGGAAATACAGAAACTAAAGCCTAAAAAAGCTCCGGGTTATGACCTGATTACAGGAGAACTTCTTAAAATGTTGCCTCGGAAAGCATTAACTAAGCTTCTTTTTATTATAAATGCAGCAATCAGATTAGAATACATACCAAGACAGTGGAAAGTCGCGGAAGTGATTATGGTTCTAAAACCAGGAAAATCACCGAATGAAATAAAATCTTACAGGCCTATTTCACTTCTTCCAATCATTTCAAAAGTTTTTGAACGGATATTACTCGGTCGCTTACACCCCATAATTGAACAGAAACGTCTTTTACCTGACCATCAATTTGGGTTTAGAAGTAAACATTCAACGGTGGACCAAGTACATCGAATTACAGATGTAATTGAGAAAGCTTTCGAAGAAAAGAAAATTTGTTCAGCCGTATTTCTTGACGTGTCGCAAGCTTTTGACAAGGTGTGACACAAAGGCCTTACTTATAAACTAAGTCAAGTTTTGCCAGAACAATTATATAAAATCCTCGTGTCGTATCTTGAGCATAGACTCTTCCGTGTGAAACTTGGAAGCGAATATTCCGAGTTCAAAGAAATAATGGCAGGTGTACCGCAAGGAAGCGTCCTTGGACCAATCCTGTACCTCATATTCACTCGTGATATCCCACAAACAAACGATACAATAGTTGCAACGTTTGCTGACGATACTGCTATACTAGCAGTTGCCACAACAATAGAGGAAACAAATATTAAATTACAAAACGCTCTTAACGAGGTTAATGAATGGACTAAATCCTGGCGGATTGCACTTAATGAGAGCAAATCGATCCATGTAGATTTTTCGTATAAACGGACAAACAATTTGCCTGTATTTCTAAATACGGCTCGAGTCCCGTTTGCAAATGAAGCGAAATATCTCGGTATGACACTCGATGCAAAATTAAAATGGAAGTCGCATGTAAAAAAGAAATGCGAAGAACTTAAGAATAAATACAGAGAATTGTACTGGTTGCTCGGAAAATATTCGAAGCTTAACCTTGATAACAAGCTGCTATTATACAAGCAAGTGCTAAAACCGGTTTGGACATATGGTATACAACTATGGGGTTGTACCAGTGAAACGAATCTAAACATTTTACAAACTTTTGAAAACAAAATGTTAAGATCATTCGTCAATGCGCCGTGGTACATAAGGAACGAAGATCTACGCAGAGATCTGGGTATTCCCGCGGTTAAAGATGAAACAAAAAATTTTGCACGAAAACATAAAAAACGTTTATTAGGACACGTTAACACAACAGTCCTCCAAATTCTGGACGAAACAAATATATTGCGGCGTCTTCAAAGAACTAAACCCTTAGATTTGGCCCGATAATAACAAACCGCGCTATAATTGCGGAAAAACAGGAACTCTCAAAGGAAAGTTACCTGCCAAACATATTATATAATCGTGATAAAAAAATTGCTGGATAAGTCGAATACTGAGTTGCAATAGAAATACCAAATGGGTGGTGGTTTTAGTGAGTAAAAATCTCACACTACTTTGGGCACGTGCTCATCGTGTCTATGAAGATTTCCACCAGCCCACGGAAAAAAAAAAAAACTTAGCTGTCAAAAATTGAACAAAAAATGCTCCTGAACGTACTTCAACGCAATTCGCTGGTATGCGTTACGAAATGTCGGAGAAATATTCCGAACAGCTTTTCGGAAGAATACCTCGAAGCAAAAATCATCGGAATCGTACAAAATCGGAGAATTTTCCGCTCCGACGGATACCTCGCTAGGGCCGTGTATCTCTCCTTTGGCAGCGATGCAAGATACGAACTACAGATATGCATTCTGAGCAGGCCTTTAGGGTGATTGCTTGTTCGAGGAGTCGAATTTTAATAGGCATAAATTTTCTTTGGTGGCATTCGTTTTTTTATACCCTATCCCATAGGGGTATATTAGTTTTGATACTTAGTTTGTAACATAGAGAAATAATTTTGCTACATATACCTCACAGTATATGGATCGACTCAGAATCGCTAGCTGAGTCGATTAAGCCATGTCTGTCCGTCCGTCCGTCCGTCCGTCTGTACGTCACCGATTTTTAGGCCTTAAATTTTAAGCTAGGATAATGAAATTTGGTATATAGGATCCTCGTCTCTGCCTACAGAACAAGTGTAAAAATTTTTGAAATCCGCCCACTGCCACGCCCCCTTTTAAGAAAAACTCAGTTTTTGACCAAACCGTAAGGAATTTTAAAAAAATTTCTGAACAGCATATTTAGACAATATTAATATCTATATTTCGTTCATATAAAGTTTTTTGCCACGCCCACTTTTTGGGGGCGTTTTCAATAAAAAACTGTTTTCGGTCAAATTTTAAATTTTTCGAAATAATTTGGATGCAGAATCATTAACATTATTAATATAAACATTTCGTCTATATACCATTTTAACCCACGCCCACTTTTTGGGGGCGTTTTTATATAAAAACCATTTTTATACCCTACCCCATAACATATGCAGGAGAAAACCTTGTCTTTTGTAGAACCGTAAAAGTGTTTCGTAAGCAGTCTGAAGAATTTGTTGTCACTATATCATTTTTTCTATTTTATCCACATCGTGTTTTTAGCCATGCCCACTTTTTTGGGGATTTTTGTTTTATGGATAGGATGGGATAGGGTATTCAACGATCCGCACAGCGGATTGTAGCCTTCTCATATGGTTGAGATATTAATTTTAAGGATGGGATGGGATAGGGTATTAAACGATCCGCACAGGGGATTGTACTCTTCTCATATGTTCTATATTATAGGTTAATAAAGCCTACTTTTTGGAGATATTAATTTTAAGGATGGGATGGGATAGGGTATTCAACGATCCGCACAGCGGATTGTAGCCTTCTCATATGTTTATACCCTATCCCATAGGGGTATATTAGTTTTGATACATACTTTGTAACATAGAGAAATAATTTAGCTACATATACCTCAAAGTATATGGATCGACTCAGAATCGATAGCTGAGTCGATTTAGCCATGTCTCTCCGTCCCTCCGTCCGTACGTCACCAGTTTTTGGGCCTTAAATTTTGAGCTAGAAGGATGAAATTTGGTACACGTGGTCTTTGTTGCTCCCAGCAGAACAAGTGTAAAAAATTTTTAAATCCGCCTACTACCACGCCCCCTTTTTAGAAAAACGTATTTTTTGGCCAAACCATAAGGAATTTTGAAAAACTTTCTGAACAACATATTTAGACAATCTGAATATCTGTATTTCGTTCATATAAAGTTTTTTGCCACGCCCACTTTTTGGGGGCGTATTTAATAAAAAACGTTTTTCTGTCAAATTTTAAAATTTTCTAAAAAACTTTTGATGCAGGGTCATTAGTAATATAAATATGAGCATTTCGACGAAATATAGATATTCTGATTCTCTAAATATGCTGCTCAGAATTTTTTTTTTTAATTCCTTACGGTTTGGCCAAAAAATACGTTTTCCTAAAAAGGGGGCGTGGCAGTGGGCGGATTTCAAAAATGTTTACACTTGTTCTGGTGGCACGGACGAAGAACCTATATACCAAATTTCATTATCCTAGCTCAAAATTTAAGGCCCAAAAATTGGTGACGAACAGACAGACGGACGGACAGACAGACATGGGTTAATCGACTCAGCTAGCGATTCTGAGTCGATCCATATACTTTGAGGTATATGTAGCTAAATTATTTCTCTATGTTACAAACTAAGTATCAAAACTAATATACCCTTATGGGATAGGGTATAAACATATGAGAGGCTACAATCCGCTGTGCGGATCGTTTAATACCCTATCCCATCCCATCCTTAAATTAAAATCCCCAAAATGTGGTCTTTATGGTCGTAAAGTATTGAAAATGGCGTTGTCACAACATAATGTTTAGAAGGTTTATCAAATTCTTTTATGCTTCGACGAAAAACAACGTTTTTCTATTGCATATGCCTTGGGGTAGGGCATACAGATATTTATACCCTATCCCATAGGGGTATATTAGTTTTGATACTTAGTTTGTAACATAGAGAAATAATTTTGCTACATATACCTCAAAGTATATGGATCGACTCAGAATCGCAAGCTGAGTCGAATTAGCCATGTCTGTCTGTCCGTCCGTCCGTCCGTCTGTCTGTTCGTCACCGACTTCTGGGCCTAAAATTTTGAGCTAGGGTAATGAAATTTGGTATATAGGATCATCGACCGTGCCACCAGAACAAGTGTAAAAATTTTTGAAATCCGCCCACTGCCACGCCCCCTTTTTAGGAAACCGTATTTATTTGGCCAAACCGTACTGAATTTTAAAAAAGTGTCTGAGCAGCATATTTAGACAATATTAATATCTATATTTCGTCCATATAAAGTTTTTTGCCACGCCCACTTTTTGGGGGCGTTTTTAGTAAAAAAACGCTTTTTTTCCAAATTTTAAAACATTCGAAAAAAATTTTGATGCAAATACTTCCGCAATGGTAATATAAACATTTAGTCTATAGATTATTTTCACCTACGCCCACATTTTGGGGGCGTTTTCTTACAAAAACCATTTATATACCCCATCCCAAGACATTAGCAATAGAAATACGTTGTTTTTTGTCGAACCACAAAAGATTTTGATAAACTGTCTGAGCAATATATTGTGACAATGTCATTTTCTGTATTTCATCGCCATAAAGCCTATATTTTGAGGATGTTCATTTTAAGGATGGGATAGGATAGGGTATTCAACGATCCGCACAGCGGATTGTAGCCTCTCATATGTTTTTTATTAATTTCCCACTTGAACTACAAATTTTCCTTTTTACATTTTATTACAATTAAAAGGACCGATAATTTTTGAACGGATATATAATAACAAAAAACTATTAGCAATAATAAATATCTGTGTTTAACCTTCGCTGTAACTATATGATATTTGTATACATTATTAATGAACAGATATCGTCCGTTGTTCATGTAGAAATAATGTAATTTTATATAAATTTATAATCAAAAAAAATCAAGGATAAAATCTTACAGCTCAATGTTCAAAAAGTAAATTTTATTTGATTTCAAATAAATTATTTATTTAATCTTAACTTATATTACAATTATTGCTTTTGACTTCATTTCTAGGAAAGGTAGATTTCCCACCATACTTGAACACTAGTTTTGACAGTTAACCACAAAAAATATATAAAATAAATATGTATGCCATCCTCAACAGCTAAAAGTTGGCATCAATAGATTTTGATGAAAACAAGCATTGACTATATAGAAAATACTTCGATTCATGTTTTCCTTTTCTGTATTGCTTAAGATAGGAAATTCTTCATTCTAATAGTCGATTTCCAAAATATTTGGTTAAATCAAAATGTACTGATACTAACTTATAACTGTTGTTAATTGGAACTTATTGTTTGCGGTAGTAGCGCACAGTTGCGTGGGTACGACTCAGCGCAGCCATAGTATCTGGCAATTTGGTAGTGTCATCCGTAACATGGTAGTTGCTCTGCCCGCTCTTGTTTGTTTTTTTTTTTAAGTTCTAGATACTTTGAACGTAGGCGTTTAATGGGTGGCATTCCAGGGTAGCGATTCCTTACCACATCGAAGGCGAGTGCGAGTGCGGGTTGTGTATATGTACACAAGGAAAATAGGAATGTGTGTGTGTGGATTTACCTGTCATCAAGTCACTGGGAAATTTCTAGTGTCTAAAAAATTTCCACGTAACTTCGAAAGGGAAATTTCTCAGTTGTCAAAATCTCGCTATGTATTTAGGTGGCGAGTGGCGATGGCGAGTGCGGCGGCTGACAATATTGTTTGTTTATTTTCAAGTTCGTTTTAATTTTCTTGTTATTGTATCGTGTGTTATTTACAAAATATCAAACCGCAGTGTTAAAATCGTGTTTTACTTAAAAAAAATTTGTTTGTGTGTTTGTTTTTTTTTTTTGTCAATTGCATTATGTTTGATCTTGCACAGAATTTCACGATTCTTTTGCAATCAATTGACAATTACCGGGTTTTTTTAAATTCCACACATATGAAAGTTTTCGTGGTTTCTTGAGATATATTGAGATATCTCAATAACCAAAACTGTTACGAAAATTGTTTTAAACATTTTATTTTAATTACGAACGATGTAACACGCGAGCAAAATCAAAACAAATGCTTGCGAGGAAGAGCTGTCACCTGACAGTTTACACTTGTTCTCAAAACGATGAATTAATTTACTAGTTGAGTGGATAATTCATCCGGCGAGAATAAGAAGGGTTTAGGGACAGGATTAAAAAAAAGTAGGGACTACAACCATTAAACAAAACACTCAAGCTAGTGGAAAAGTAGTTGTTTTTAAAACAGAGAATTTGATGTTCGGTTTCGGCGGGACGTTATTTGAACCGCAACCGACACTTCAAAATTCAAAGTGCCCGAAGGTAGACGTTGAAGAGCAACCCGAGAAACTACAAAGAACCTGACTACATGTATAACAAGATTACAAAAAAATAGGAATAATCCATATCTTGGTAAGCAATTAGAAGAAGAAAATAGTGACAAATTAGTGAAAGTGATAATTAGATAAATCAGCGGCCCAACAAAGTGTTGGCCGCTAAATGAAAAGTGGTGAAGCACCCGCCCAAAAAGAAAGCAGCAAGTCCGTAACACCTCGAACAGTGCAGAGTGGAAAACCACCTGCAAAAGGAGTAGCTGTTAGCACCATCTCAGGTTCAAACACCAGCGGAGTAGCAGAGTGGAACATTTCTTTTTAACGTTTAAAAGACATAAAAACGATTAACAATCGATAAATTGATCTTAGTAAATAATCAAAAAGAAAATTCCCTATAAAAAAAAAATAGATTTAAAATCAAATCCTTATATATACGTAAAACCGCGCCATATATATTCTCGCATTAGCATAAAGGGATTTTGATTAAAGGGAGAAATTTTAATTTAAATTATATATACATTAAGTGAAAAGTGCAACGTTAGTAGAATTCCACCAACAAAAGGAAGGAACCTGGATGCAGTGGCCACAACATCGCCAGTTTCGACCAAACAAAGGGTGAGTGAAGAAAAAGAATAAAAAAGTAACTATATTTATATATAAGTAATTAAAACTTCGCGGGGGACTAATGAAAAAGTAGTGTAGAGATAAAATTTGTGACAAAAGACGGCAAAGAAGCCCAATTTAAGATATATATATATTTAACGGGTTAGATATATAAAAGGATTTGCGAACAAAGTAAATCAAAGTCATCATAAATTGTCTAATGGGAAGAATAAATAAACACGGAAATTGTTAATAGCGAAAAGTTACAATGAGTTTTAATTAAACGGTTTTGTGAGGATGAGAAGGAGGTTTGGAAAGGGAAGTGAAATGGAGGGAACAAGGAATTGAAGATGCCATATTAAGGGACCTTCGAGGCGAGTAAGGAGGTCAAGGTAGGGTGGGTAAGAAAGTTTTCTCGCAGGCGAACAGTCATCTTTTGCCACAAGACTGGCATGATTTTTGTGACGTGTACGAGTCAAGGGCCTACGCCCTCCGACGAGCAGAAAGCCGGAACCAGCATGCCAGCAACGACTCGTGAACCAGCACGCAACAAAATGGCGCCCCAACGTGTTTAGCTGTAAAGAATGGTGTCTAGGACGACAAAGACACTTACAGTAACAGTCCCAGTTATAGTGGGAGACATTTTTGAGCCATACATTTTTCTTTTTATAGCTTTTTTTTCTTTTAGTTTTGTTTAATGAACTTGGTATTATCAAACCATAAGTCCCGATGACTAAGTGCAAAGCACTTGGCATCGCGTTGCTATGATGAGATAATACTAAGCAATACATTATGAGCTAGGAAATGTCCGAGTCTGATGGGAACTTGTACAGCAGGTTCACATACAGCCCGGACATATACCTGCTCATGAAAAAAATATAAATAGATATATACGAACGAAGAGACTCGTTGATGGAAATATTCCGTCTTCGGAAGATCCTTCATATTGTATATAATTTCCTTTGTTCTAGAGTCAATTGTAATTGTGCCATACGACTCCAATTGTCCTGGAATATAAAAAAAATCATTATTAACATTTGTAAAATTAAAATACAATAAACATTTTACCGATTGTAGTTTATTTTAATTTTTTTTGGGCTCAGCACTTTGGCATTTTCCTTTCCTCCAACATAGCACTTTCTCAGCCGTACTTCTCATCCTCAAACCAACATGATTCATTTGATTTTTTACAAATTGTAATTAAACATTTTCAAGTTTAATTTGAATTTCCGTTTTTGTTATTTACATACTATTTTTATTTACATACATTTTTTTATTCCTTTAATTAAAAAAGTTTATTTCATTTTTTTTTATCTTTTTGAAAAATATTATTTTTTATTTCATTTTTATATATTAAATACTTTCCTTTTTGTGCCACTCATCTGCTCTGGTTAGGTTGTTTTTGAACAGAATCCAGCTAACTTTTATATCCATTTGAAGGTAATGAGTAATCAAAATAGAAGAGTATCTATAGCAGAAGATTGGGATAAATACAGAGCGCATACAGCGTCAGAATTTGAAAGGCATCATCAAAATTTTAATAAAAATATAGAACGGTTCAACTTAGAGAATTCGTTAAGTTATTCTGAAGAATTAAATTCAACCCAGTATAATTATTCTCTAAGTATGTCTGATAGGGAAGACGACCCCATTATGAATAATGTAGATAATAACCCAGGTCCATCAGGGACAACCACAAATAATGATGTCGACCGATTGGCAGACCGGATCGAAAGAAGTTTAACGGTCAACCAAATTAGTTACTTTCAAAGCATGGATGTCTTTATGACAAGAGTTCTACAGAAGCTAGACAATATTGGAAACAACATTGCTAGTAGCAACAATCCCGGTAACAATAGTGTTCGCAATAACGTTGCTGGCACCGAACAAGTGCATTTCGCACAACATAACGCGTCAATAAATAGACCTCCACCTACGCCTATGCCAAGAAACTCATTTTCACCTTCAGTTTCAATTCCACGAGTCGCATCTAGCAATAGTGCAACTGAACAATGCAGATTGGATAGGTGGAATGTTAAGTATGAAGGGACAGATAGTGTGTCGGACTTTTTATTCAAAGTGAGTCGGTTACAAATTTCTTCTTCATACAGCGATGAACAAATAGCCGAAAATTTGCACATGTTGCTATTTGGCAGAGCGAATACTTGGTATTGGGCATTTCTGCGCAAAAACCCAAACGCCGAGTTTCGTGAAATGAAGAACGCGATGAAGAAGGAATTTGGACGACATGAGAACGATGTCGATATTTTCATGCGTTTGCTCACTAGGAAGCAAGGCTTCAAAGAATCGTTTGACGATTTTTATGGATCAGTTATAGCCTTAAACGATCGTCTGAACGAACCGTTCGATGAAAAAAAGCTGATCGACGTAATAAGGAATAAGCCAGAGATAAGTTAGGTGAAGTTCTGTTAGTTGCCGATATAAAAAGTCTAGAGCAGCTAAGATCGAAAGCTCGAGAAGCAGAACGATTTCTAGCAAAGCAATTGTTCTCACAAAGAGTGGTGCACGAGCTCAGTGTAGACGAAGAATAATTATCTCCTGAGTCGAACCATGAGGAAATTGCTGCTTTCGCTCCTAATAGACGCGTTCCATCGTCCTTTGTATGTTGGAATTGTGACCAGTCTGGTCACTCTTTTTATCAATGTCCGTCCCATGTCCGTAATCTTTTTTGTTTTCTGTGCGGGAACAAAGGTGTGAGTACTCCTGAATGTGGAAAGCATCAGGAAAACTTTCAAAGGAACGAAAGGAAGAGCGGGGAGAGTCGTTCCTTAAAGAACAACCCCGGCCCGTCGAATCAGTAATTGTTGAATGTAGTCATGTGGCGTCTTCTCCTCATGTTAAAGTCCTAAAAAGATTAGAAAAAAATAACGAATTAGAAAACCATCCAATAATGACACACAAATTAAGATCGCTTCACGAACGAAAGCAAAATTATTATGAAGTTCGTTCTCGAATTATGGGAACTTCAAATAAATCTGTTAGTAAACAGATCCAGAAATGCAGGGATCGGTTTCGGAGTCGCCAACAGTTTCGCAAACTGAAAGTGGAATCCATTATCTCTTCTGACACCGATGGGAGGATGTATACCCATGTACAGCTAGGTACTGAACAAGTTTACGGCTTGCTCGACAGCGGGGCATCCATCTCGGTGCTAGGTAGTGGGTGTTGGGAATTGGTAGAGAAGATAGGTGCAGTAGTGAAACCGTACAAAAACCATGTGCGTACTGCCGACGGAAAGGGACATGAAATCGTGGGCTATTTCGAGGTTCAAACCACGCTTAAGGGAGTAACTCAGCCTATTTCTTTCTACCTGATTCCTAACTTAACCCAGAAGTTATACTTAGGAATGGACTTTTGGAGAATATTCCATCTCGTTCCACAGATTTGCGAAATCCGATCCGATGTCTGCATGGATGAAGAAGGAGCATCAACAAAAGAAAAGACAGATTTTATTGTTCTTAATGCCGAACAAAAACATATCCTAGAGGCCACAAAAAAGCTGTTTCCGAATTTCGTAGATCTTGGTCTTGGGGAAACTCATTTAGAAACTCATTCTATTGATGTTGGTAACGCAGTGCCAATTAAATCTAGACACTATCCATTGTCTCCAGTTAGGCAGGAGGAAGTTTTTAAAGAACTCGATCGCATGCTAGAACTTGGAGTTATTGAAGAGAGTAATTCTCCTTGGTGTTCCCCTACTGTATTGGTCAGGAAGCCAGGTAAAGTCCGACTGTGTTTGGACTTTAGGAAAGTAAACGCAGTGACAGTAAAAGATGCATATCCACTGCCACATATCGACGGTTTATTGAGTAGATTAAAGGACACATTCTTCATCACGGGAATTGACCTCAAAGATGCATTTTGGCAAATTCCGTTAGATAAAGAGTCCAAAAGCAAAACGGCATTTGCTGTACCTGGCCGGCCACTGTATGAATTTACAGTTATGCCCTTCGGGTTAGGTAACGCCGCACAGAGGATGTGCCGTCTCATGGACCGTGTTATTCCATCACGGTTAAGAGAGCACGTCTTCGTTTATCTTGATGATTTGTTGATATGTTCAGCGGATTTTGCTTCACACGTCCAGACGTTGAAAGAAGTGGCTGGCTGTTTACGTAGGGCGAACCTTACCATAAACGTAGATAAAAGTAAGTTCTGCATGCGGGAGATAAAGTACTTAGGATACATTGTCGGACAGGGTATTTTGAAGACGAATCCTGATAAAGTGGAGGCAATGGTAGAGTTCCCAGTTCCCAAGACAGCAAGACAAATTCGTAGGTTTTTAGGATTAACCGGTTGGTATAGGAGGTTCATTAAGAACTATGCAGATCTGTCTGCTCCCTTAACGGATTGTCTAAAGAAGAGATCAAAATTCGAATTAACAACTGAAGCTATTGAGTCCTTCAATAAATTAAAACAGGCGCTTACGTCCGCTCCTGTGTTATCTCAGCCAGACTTTGGTAAACCATTTACGATTCAATGTGACGCATCATCTGAAGGAGTTGGTGCTGTTCTCTTCCAACTGGATGAGAATCAAAATGAGACTCCGATTGCCTTTATGTCAAAGAAACTCAACAAAGCTCAGAGAAACTACACCGTGACCGAACTGGAATGTCTTGCCGCAGTCCTTAGCGTACAGAAGTTCAGGGCCTATGTTGAGGGTTTACCTTTCCGTGTTATAACCGATCATTCTAGTCTTAAGTGGCTCATGTCAGTTAAAGACTTGAATACCAGACTAGCCAGGTGGAGTTTAGAACTCCAAAAGTACGACTTTACGATCGAACATCGGAAGGGTTCCCTCAACGTAGTACCAGACGCTTTGTCGCGCGGAGATATGGAAGAGATTTCAGTAATGTCGATCGGTGTAGAGGTTGACTTGGCATCGGAGGACTTTGATTCGGAACAATATTCCCAGTTGAGAGAGAACATAACCAAAAATCAGTCTCCCGGACCTTGTTTTATCGGGAAAATTTATCTACAAAAGAGTGAGGTTCCGGAAGAATGAAGTTGGTGAGGAGGTCTCTTTGTGGCGTCTATGGTTGCCGATCACACTCACACATACTGTTGTGCAAATGGCTCATGACAGTAGATTAAGTTGTCACAGTGGTTTCGCCAAAACGTTTGCTCGTATACGCGAAAAATATTACTGGCCAAAAATGGCAAGAGACATTAAACAGTATGTCAGTGAGTGTGAAACATGCAAAACAATTAAGGCACCAAACATCACTCTTCGTCCACCGATAATCAAACAGACTGTATCCCAAAGACCAATGCAAAGAATGTACATTGACCTTTTAGGACCATATCCTAGAACGAAAAGAGGTAATGCGTTTATTTTTATAGCGGTAGACCACTTTACAAAGTTTACTTTTTTGAAAGCATTGCCCAAAGCAACGTCTACACGAATTGTGCAATACCTTGAGAGTGATGTGTTTCACGCATTTGGTACACCTGAAGTAATCCATTCGGACAATGGGAAACAATTTGTATCCAACTTGTTTAGAGAATTTTTGGCGGAGTATGGTGTTAAGCATGTGCGTACAGCACTATATTCTCCACAGGCAAACAACTCTGAAAGGGTCAACCGAAGTATTCTTAGCAAGTTGCGAGTACTAGTAGCGGAGGAACAAAACAGATGGGATGTGCATTTAGCAAGTATTACATGCGCATTGAGATCAGACACGCATGAATCGATTGGCTGTTCGCCTTATTATGCCATGTTCGGTCAAAACATGATCAGCCATCCCTCAGCCTACCCAGTACTTCGCGACTTGAACGCACTAGGTGACCCAGAGATTCTAGTAACACCACACGACGCCAAAATTCTACTAAACAGGAAACGTATCGAGAACAACCTTAAAAATGCACACGAAAAAGGTAAAAACACTTACAATTTGAGATCCAGACAGGTAAATTATCATGCAGGCCAAGAAGTTTTCCATCGCAATTTTGCTCAAAGCAATTTCGAAAAAGGGCAAAACGCCAAACTAATGCCCAAGTTCCTGAAGTCGAGAGTGAGTAAGGTGATTGGAAACTGCATGTATCAACTGGAAACTCGTGACGGCAAACCGATAGGGATTTACCATGCGAAAGATATCAGGCAATAACCTGTAATATAGAAAAAAAAACACACAAAGAATCACACACAAAACAAATTATATGCAAACACTTATCTGATGCCCGGCTTGTTATCGGGATTCGCGCCCCACGTTTGTTTTCACAAATAGCACGTCCTGGTTCACGTTTTCACTTTAATTACAAGTGGGTTCGTTTTTGCACTTGTCAGATAAATATATCTGACAAAAGCAAAGCCCTGTTACGAAAATTGTTTTAAACATTTTATTTTAATTACGAACGATGTAACACGCGAGCAAAATCAAAACAAATGCTTGCGAGGAAGAGCTGTCACCTGACAGTTTACACTTGTTCTCAAAACGATGAATTAATTTAGTAGTTGAGTGGATAATTCATCCGGCGAGAATAAGAAGGGTTTAGGGACAGGATTAAAAAAAGTAGGGACTACAACCATTAAACAAAACACTCAAGCTAGTGGAAAAGTAGTTGTTTTTGAAACAGAGAATTTGATGTTCGGTTTCGGCGGGACGTTATTTGAACCGCAACCGACACTTCAAAATTCAAAGTGCCCGAAGGTAGACGTTGAAGAGCAACCCGAGAAACTACAAAGAACCTGACTACATATATAACAAGATTACAAAAAAAATAGGAATAATCCATATCTTGGTAAGCAATTAGAAGAAGAAAATAGTGACAAATTAGTGAAAGTGATTTTTCTAATTAGATAAATCAGCGGCCCAACAAAGTGTTGGCCGCTAAATGAAAAGTGGTGAAGCACCCGCCCAAAAAGAAAGCAGCAAGTCCGTAACACCTCGAACAGTGCAGAGTGGAAAACCACCTGCAAAAGGAGTAGCTGTTAGCACCATCTCAGGTTCAAACACCAGCGGAGTAGCAGAGTGGAACATTTTTTTTTAACGTTTAAAAGACATAAAAACGATTAACAATCGATAAATTGATCTTAGTAAATAATCAAAAAGAAAATTCCCTATAAAAAAAAATAGATTTAAAATCAAATCCTTATATATACGTAAAACCGCGCCATATATATTCTCGCATTAGCATAAAGGGATTTTGATTAAAGGGAGAAATTTTAATTTAAATTATATATACATTAAGTGAAAAGTGCAACGTTAGTATAATTCCACCAACAAAAGGAAGGAACCTGGATGCAGTGGCCACAACATCGCCAGTTTCGACCAAACAAAGGGTGAGTGAAGAAAAAGAATAAAAAAGTAACTATATTTATATATAAGTAATTAAAACTTCGCGGGGGACTAATGAAAAAGTAGTGTAGAGATAAAATTTGTGACAAAAGACGGCAAAGAAGCCCAATTTAAGATATATATATATTTAACGGGTTAGATATATAAAAGGATTTGCGAACAAAGTAAATCAAAGTCATCATAAATTGTCTAATGGGAAGAATAAATAAACACGGAAATTGTTAATAGCGAAAAGTTACAATGAGTTTTAATTAAACGGTTTTGTGAGGATGAGAAGGAGGTTTGGAAAGGGAAGTGAAATGGAGGGAACAAGGAATTGAAGATGCCATATTAAGGGACCTTCGAGGCGAGTAAGGAGGTCAAGGTAGGGTGGGTAAGAAAGTTTTCTCGCAGGCGAACAGTCATCTTTTGCCACAAGACTGGCATGATTTTTGTGACGTGTACGAGTCAAGGGCCTACGCCCTCCGACGAGCAGAAAGCCGGAACCAGCATGCCAGCAACGACTCGTGAACCAGCACGCAACAAAACATTAAAAGATACCAGCGAAGTTTTGTAATTTAATTGCTTGCATGCCTAAAGTAAATAAAAATCTCTTTTGTGCAAACACGAAACATTCCGTTCACCGATCTAAAGGGCTACACCCGCCACGCTTTCGTGTCTGCACGCGCCGACTGGGACACTGTAGAACGATGGTAGACGGTAGGTTCTCGGTTTGGTATAATCGTTGTAGTTCTACGATTGAAAGAAGTCATGAGAATTAAAAATGCTATTTATATTTTACTCACCATTCAGTTTTTATTCGTTCGTAACTTGGTCTTCACATTCCATTATTTTTCTGCTGGTTCAAGCGAATCGTGGAATGAATCGAGTGATATTTTGTCCGATTGGAGAAGAAACGAACATGTATTGTTTGAGAAGTACCTAATGCCAGCGTCTTCTCTTCTTGAATGGTCTGTCATGACTGTTGTTGTGTTGTTGCTAATTGTGTTAATTTATTTGTTTGATTAGGTTGTACTCAACCTTAGCCATCAACTAGATTGATTGCCTTACAAGTGCGGGTGAGTCAGAGCGGCGCATGACTCCTGCAGATTTCAAAAGAAATCTACATGGATTTTTTATCAGGTATGATATGGTTCCAGATCCAAAACAGGCCAGTCTTCCACAGTGCTTACTCTTATCAGTATAGAATCAATCAACATCAGCAAGTACAATGATAGGTAGCAAATTAAAATAAACATTTTAAGAGAAAACACTTTGTAGTAGCCTAGACAACCTCAATAAAAATAATCTATTATCAAAAAATCCTTTAACTCTTCGGAACGCCTGGATAACAATTCTCCATCAGATAATGAAGGGTCCATACTGATTATCCGTTTGTACAACATCAAACAACAAAGTCATTTGTTTTCAAAGTTATTTTTATTAATAGAAAATGTACTGAGAGTCCATCAACATCAACAACAAAACTAATCGAATTCATTTGGGTTACATCGATTGCTGGTATATTTCACAATTCATATGGAAAGTCCGTTGTATTTGTAGTACATTGACTCCCTTGTATTAATTCATACCATGTACTTAAGCGGTTGTGGCATTACATTTTAAAAGTGGTTCTGTACGTTTCTTTGTATAATGTATATTTCTATGAATTTAAATTCTCTTTTGTTTTATTAATATAATAAAAAAAACCTATGAGAGGCTACAATCCGCTATGCGGATCGTTGAATACCCTATCCCATCCCATCCTTTAAATTAATATCCTCAAAATATAGGCCTTATGGCGATGAAATACAGAAAATGACATTGTCACAATATATTGCTCAGACAGTTTCTCAAAATCTTGTGTGGTTCGACAAAAAACAACATATTTCTATTGCTAATGCCTTGGGATGGGGTATACAAATGGATTTTGTAAGAAAACGCCCCCAAAATGTGGGCGTGGCAAAAACCTTTGTATGGACGAAATACTGATATTAGGATTATCTAAATATATTGCTTAGACACTTTTTTGAAATTCTTTACGGTTTGGCTTAAAACTACGTTTTTCTTGAAAGGGGCGTGGCAGTGGGCGGATTTTAAAAATTTTTACACTTGTTCTGGTGACTCGGCCAAGGATCCTATATACAAAATTTCATTATCCTAGTTCAAAATTTAAGGCCCAAAAATCGGTAACGAACAGACAGACGGACGGACGGACGGACAGACAGACATGGCTAATTCGACTCAGCTAGCGATTCTGAGTCGATCCATATACTTTGAGGTATATGTAGCTAAATTATTTCTCTATGTTACAAACTAAGTATCAAAACATATGAGAGGCTACAATCCGCTATGCGGATCGTTGAATACCCTATCCCATCCCATCCTTTAAATTAATATCCTCAAAATATAGGCCTTATGGCGATGAAATACAGAAAATGACATTGTCACAATATATTGCTCAGACAGTTTCTCAAAATCTTGTGTGGTTCGACAACAAAACAACGTATTTCTATTGCTAATGCCTTGGGATGGGGTATACAAATGGTTTTTGTAAGAAAACGCCCCCAAAATGTGGGCGCAGGTGAAAATGATCTATGGACAAAATGTTTATATTACCATTGCGGAAGTATTTGCATCAAAAATTTTTTCGAAAATTTTAAAATTTGGACAAAAAGCGTTTTTTACTAAAAACGCCCCCAAAAAGTGGGCGTGGCAAAAAACTTTGTATGAACGAAATATAGATATTAGGATTGTCTAAATATGTTGCAAAGACACTTTTTTGAAATTCCTTACGGTTTGGCCAAAAAATAAGTTTTTCTAAAAAGGGGGCGTGGCAGTCGGCGGATTTCAAAAATTTTTACACTTGTTCTGCTTCGTCGGCCAGAGAGTCTATATACCAAATTTCAACACTCTAGCTCAAAATTTAAGGCCCAAAAATCGGTGACACACAGACGGACGGACGGACGGACGGACAGACAGACATGGCTTAATCGACTCAGCTAGCGATTCTGAATCGATCCATATACTTTGAGGTATATGTATCGAAATTATTTCTCTATGTTACAAACTTAATGTCAAAACTAATATACCCCCCTATGGGATAGGGTATAAACACATATACCCCTATGGGATAGGGTATAATCACACGCGTATTCACCGAAAATAAAAAACATATGAGAAGGCTACAATCCACTGTGCGGATCGTTAAATACCCTATCCCATCCTATCTGTAAAACTAAAATCCCCAAAAAGTGGACATGGCTAAAAACACGATGTGGATAAAATAAAGAAAATGACATGGTGACAACAAATTCTTCAGACTGCTTACAAAACACTTTTACGGTTCTACAAAAGACAAGGTTTTCTCCTGCATATGTTATGAGGTAGTGTATAAAAATGGTTTTTACATAAAAACGCCCCCAAAAAGTGGGCGTGCGTTAAAATGGTATATAGACGAAATGTTTATATTAATAATGTTAATGATTCTGCATCAAAATTTTTTTCGAAAAATTGAAAATTTGACCGAAAACAGTTTTTTATTGAAAACGCCCACAAAAAGTGGGCGTGGCAAAAAAATTTATATGGACGAAATATAGATATTAACATTGTCTAAATATGTTGTTCAGAAACTTTTTTAAAATTCCTTACGGTTTGGTCAAAAACTGAGTTTTTCTTAAAAGGGGGCGTGGCAGTGGGCGGATTTCAAAAATTTTTACACTTGTTCTGTAGGCAGAGACGAGGATCCTATATACAAAGTTTCATTATCCTAGCTCAAAATTTAAGGCCTAAAAATCGGTGACGTACAGACGGACGGACGGACGGACGGACGGACGGACGGACAGACAGACATGGCTTAATCGACTCAGCTATCGATTCTGAGTCGATCCATATACTTTGAGGTATATGTAGCAAAATTATTTCTCTATGTTACAAACTATGTATCAAAACTAATATACCCCTATGGGATAGGGTATAACCAAAATATGAGAGGTTATAATCCGCTATGCGGATCGTTGAATACCCTATCCCATCCCATCCTTTAAATTAATATCCTCAAAGTATAGGCCTTATGGCGATGAAATACAGAAAATGACATTGTCACAATATATTGCTCGGACAGTTTCTCAAAATTTTTTTGTGGTTCGACAAAAAACAACGTATTTCTATTGTGATGCCTTGGGATGGGGTATACAAATGGTTTTTGTAAGAAAACGCCCCCAAAATGTGGGCGTAGGTGAAAACGATCTTTGGACAAAATGTTTATATTACCATTGCGGAAGTATTTGCATCAAAAATTTTTTCGAAAGTTTTAAAATTTGGACAAAAAGCGTTTTTTACTAAAAACGCCCCCAAAAAGTGGGCGTGGCAAAAAACTTTGTATGAATGAAATGTAGATATTAGGATTGTCTAAATATGCTGCTCAGACACTTTTTTGAAATTCCTTACGGTTTGGCCAAAAAATGCGTTTTTCTAAAAAGGGGGCGTGGCAGTGGGCGGATTTCAAAATTTTTTACACTTGTTCTGGTGGCACGGACGAGGATCCTATATACCAAATTTCATTATCCTAGCTCAAAATTTAAGGCCCAAAAATCGGTGACGAACAGACAGACGGACGGACGGACGGACGGACGGACGGACAGACAGACATGGCTAATTTTTTTTTTTTTTTTTTTATAATTGGCGCGCGCTAAAGGGATTATTAATACCCTTATGGTGTTTAAGCACAGCGCGGGCATTAAGGAAATAGAGGAGTAGAGGAGAGGAGATACCGATGTTCGTTGGTTTTGAATTTCTGTAAATTGTAATGGAGAGGAAAAACTGAGTTTGGTAAAGCATTCCACATTCGTGTTGTTCGGTTAAGGAATGAATCTCTATATTTCATAGTACGTCCGAAGATAGGCTTTAGGGTGAACTGATTAGCATTCGTGGTACGGCGAGTATTACGGTTGAATTGTTGAAGGGGCGGAATGCAGCTGGCTATTTCGTTAGAGCATTTGTTGTAGTAATAGCGGTAAAAGAGTGTAAGGCAGGAGACATTCCTACGATGTTCGAGCGAAACTATGGAGTTCGCTATGGTTGGGTCTCCTATCAGTTTTATCGCACGCTTTTGTATCCTATCTAGTAGGTGCAATGATGTTTTGGCTGCACCTGACCATATGTGGGCGTTGAACTCAAGTTTGGGGCGTATGTACGCTTTATATATTGAGGCCAGATCAGAAGGGGTGAAGTATTTCTTACATCGATTGAGGAAACCTAGACATTTTGCTGCATTTTTGGCGATTTCGAATATGTGGTCGTTCCAACGAAGGTCGTTACTAACACACATACCGAGCATGGAAAGTTTTTCGGTTTCGACGATGCAAGTGCCACTCATGGATAGTGGCTGTAAAGTTTGGTTTCGCTTGGATGACAGGAGACAGCATTGCGTTTTGGAAGCATTAAATTCCACTCTATTAGATTTACCCCATTTAATTATGCTGTCAAGGTCGGAATTTAATGAACTTAACATATTTTGTCGTTTTTCTTCCACATCCGAAGGTGAGGGGCGTGAAGTCGAGAACGAATATGAAAAGCTGAGGGTACTGTCATCAGCGAAGGAATGGATTGGATTAGAAGTTGCAGACAATAGGTCATTAATAAAAATGAGGAAGAGTGTCGGAGACAAAGCTGAGCCTTGGGGAACACCAGCATTTATTTGGTGAGTAGCAGACTTGAAACCGTCCAAAACTACTTGAATTGAACGTTTCGAGAGGTAGTTTCTAATCCATTGAAGAAGAGTATCATCGATACCAAAAGCACGCATTTTCGACAAAAGGGCTTGATGCCAAACCCTGTCAAATGCCTTTGAAATATCAAGTGCAACGATCTTGTTTTCGCCACCAAGGTGGATTGATTGGTTCCACTTTTCGGTGAGATATGACATCAAATCACCAGTGGACCTGTTGCTACGAAAACCATATTGTCGGTCATTGAGGAGTTTTCGTGATTCAAGATATTTCATAAGCTGACGGTTTATCAGCGTTTCCATGACCTTAGAAAGAAGGGAGGTAAGTGCAATTGGTCGGTAGTTGGAGAGAGAAGAAGATTCGCCTTTTTTGGGAACGGGCTGTACAAATGCAGTTTTCCATCGACTCGGAAAGAGTCCTGATGAATAGGAAAGATGGAAAAGCTAACGCAGTGGTTTTGCCAGCGTTGAAGAACACCTCTTCAGAATTACGGGGGAGATACCATCTGGACCAGACGATTTGTGTATGTCAAGATCGATTAATACTCTTGCGACTGTACGAGTACGAAAGTGGATTGGTCCCATAGAATGTTCTACGTTCCCTAGTACAGGGGGAGACTGGGCACAATCTGGCAGCGTTGAATTGGCTGCAAAATGAGCAGCGAGCAGATTGGCTTTGTCTAGAGAGGTGACAGCTGGAATGTCATTGTAAATGAGCGTTGGGGTGGAAGATGAGGTCGAATTCTTAATGTTTTTTACAAACGACCAAAAGTTTTTACTACCTTTGGGACATAGTAGAATTTTTTGCCTCAACTTTTGGTCGTGGAAGAATTTGACACGCTTAATGTGGGCATTGCAGTCATTTCTGGCTTGTTTGAATTTTAAACGGTTATCCTCAGTTGGGTTGGCTTTATATGACCGAAAACATAACTCTTTCACCCTAACAACCTCTTTACAGCTCGAGTCATACCACCCGTTTACCTTCGGTTTGATACTCTTTATCCGGTGAGGGATATAGGTTTTCATACCCAGGAGAATGATGTTAGTTATCGCATCAGCCGTAGCATCCACGTCATTATCGAGGAAGCATAATGACCAGTTAAAATTCTTAAAGAAACCGTTTAGAGCTTCCCAGTTGGCTTTCTCGTAATGCCATACAGTTCTTTTAGGAATTTGTTCTTTAACTATGTGGTTGGAGTACGAGAAATTAGCTGATACGATACAGTGGTCTGACGTGCCTAGAGGCGATAATACATTTATGGTGTATTTGTCAGGGTGAGATGTTAAGAACAAGTCCAGGGTGTTGGCGGCTTGACTATCAATATCCGGAATGCGCGTTGGCTCATTTACAAGCTGAGTTAAGTTATTTATGTCAGCAAAGATCTCGACATACCTTCCTTCGGGTGTTGACTGTCCAGAATGTCGAAGCCACGAAGAATTGTGTACATTGAAATCGCCCGTAATGACGATTTCAGTGCGAGGGTGTAGGGATACAATTCTTGAGATGGAGTCAGATAGCGCATCAAACTCGTTAAAGGTTGATTTGCTATCCAGGTTTGGGCTTCTATAAATGAAACAGTAGTGAATTAATTGTCTACGGACATGGAATTTCAGCCATATAAAATTAAATTCCGGATTGGAACATTGGCCGTATTGCTGTTGAAGTTGGTAGGCTACATCACTACGTATATAAATGGCGAGGCCGCGATGAGAGAAGAATAATGGTACTAAGTTATATCCAGGTAGACTAAGATCTGAAGTATCAGAGTTTTCGCCCACCTGTGTTTCACAAAGCGCCAAAACAGCTGGTTTATATTTTGAAATGTGGACGTAAGCCGAAAAGAGATTCGACCTTAACCCACGAATATTGCTAACGTCTACTCTAAAATTCCTATCCATTACAATTTTCAAAAATATATATAACACAACTCCGACGCCAACTAAGCAAAGCCGTGAAGTGAAATTGTAACGTTTGGATTCCAATAACAATTTGTCATAGGTGTTATGCCCGTATGACAATTTGCTTTGGTCACCCAACTAAATATTCACTCACGACCCGCTATTCGCCTGATGATGCTTATGCTCCGCCAATGCAAGTGCACGCATGAAAATAGAATCATACGGCACTTGCATTAGCCAAGCACAGTCAACAGCTAACGAGATGGAATGGGGCGGGAGGGATTACCACACGTTGTCTGATGTTGTTGTTGTTTGTTTTTGTTTATTTTCTTTTGTGCGACTTTCTTCCACTGCACCACTGCACTACACATTCACTGATGGATTTTTTAACAGATTCGCGCGCGGAAGGGCTTTTGGTATTATTAGTTTTATAATTATTTTATTTAGGGATTTTTTTTTTTATTATTAGGGGGGTGGTAGCCGACGGTTATTATTAAGTTTACGTATTTTAAATTTGTTATGTTGGACGGTAGACAATAGACGATTAAACTGCTAGACTTTGAGAACATAGAGACAGGACGTGTGATCAAGACGGATGACAGATCGGAATATCGGAATTCGACTCAGCTAGCGATTCTGAGTCGATCCATATACTTTGAGGTATATGTAGCAAAATTATTTCTCTATGTTACAAACTAAGTATCAAAACTAATATACCCCCCTATGGGATAGGGTATAAATATGCAACTTTAGTTGAGTTTTTAAAGAATATACACCTGCCGTGTGTACGTTATTTCTTTTTATAAATATATACCTGTCTTAGGCGCTAGTCACAGGAACGAACTTGGAAACAGTAAAATGTGGTATTGAATAAATTAAAAAAGAAAAAAAAAACTAAACTATATTCTGGGGAGCGCTCAAGTGTGTAATCTCAAATAGCGCCTCTTTGTGTACACCGCCGAATAGGATTAATTCTCCTTTGATTTGTTGCTCGGCTACAAGGGCTCTCCTCGAACTCCGTATGACATTCATTTGTTCCTCCATTCGACGAATCCGTTCATGATGGTCCTTCGAGAGGCTACGCCAGCGATTTGGGACGTTAAATACTGCAATGCGAAATGGGTCCTGCAGAGCAGTACCTACCTCAAAAAGTTCATCAAATCGCTCTGGTAATCGCGGTTCGTAGTAGCGACATCGGAGTGCCAAATTTCTCTGCAAACTGTTGGCCGCTTCTATATCATTGGGATTATTGGCAGGTGGTGCGAGCGGGGCCAGTTGAACTGGAGGAGCAGCAGGTGCCTGTAGAATATCATTATCATTGCGAACAGTTTTTAATTGTGGACGGTTGTAGTTTCTTTCTTCAGGAACAGGCAGAATGTTATTGTTGTTGGGTTGTTGGTTATTGTTCAAGCCAACTCACCTTCTATTCATGCGCATATCATCGACAATTCGAAAGTTATCCAAACGATTAAGTTCACCTGCACGTCCCACTTTTTGTTTCTCACCGGTACTATTTTCCATTGGCACACCTCCTTAGACATATCCAAGGGCCATGAGTCCGTATAATGCTATTTGGTCCGCCACAACCTCTGACAATCAGCAGACGATCGTCATCCAAATCAATTTGAAACTGTCCATAACTTGGTGATGGTTTGTGTTGCCTGCGATTTTTGGGGCAGACCATGTCAACGAGTTTAAGTCCAGGCAGTCGCCGGTGGTGAAGAATCGCTATCCATAACACAAAAAAAGAAATGTTCAAACGAATGAAAACAATTATTGTTGACAAATATATTTGTGATGTCAAATAGATGTCAAAGATAGCTGATTATACCCTATCCCATAGGGGTATATTAGTTTTGATACTTAGTTTGTAACATAGAGAAATATTTTAGCTACATATACCTCAAAGTATATGGATCGACTCAGAATCGCTAGCTGAGTCGAATTAGCCATGTCTGTCTGTCCGTCCGTCCGTCCGTCCGTCCGTCTGTCTGTTCGTCACCGATTTTTGGGCCTTAAATTTTGAGCTAGGATAATGAAATTTGGTATATAGGATTCTCGTCCGTGCCACCAGAACAAGTGTAAACATTTTTGAAATCCGCCCACTGCCACGCCCCCTTTTTATGAAAAGTTATTTTTTGGCCAAACCGTAAGGAATTTCAAAAAAGTGTCTGAGCAGCATATTTAGACAATCCTAATATCTATATTTCGTTCATACAAAGTTTTTTGCCACGCCCACTTTTAGGGGGCGTTTTTAGTAAAAAACGCATTTTGTCCAAATTTTAAAACTTTCGAAAAAATTTTTGATGCAAATACTTCCGCAATGGTAATATAAACATTTTGTCCATAGATCATTTTCACCTACGCCCACATTTTGGGGGCGTTTTTTTACAAAAACCATTTGTATACCCCATCCCAAGGCATAAGCAATAGAAATACGTTGTTTTTTGTCGAACCACAAAAGATTTTGAGAAACTGTCTGAGCAATATATTGTGACAATGTCATTTTCTGTATTTCATCGCCATAAGGCCTATATTTTGAGGATATCAATTTAAAGGATGGGATGGGATAGGGTATTCAACGATCCGCACAGCGGATTGTAGCCTTCTCATATGTTTCTTTCTGAAGTTTGTTCACACATACTACCATAATCTTCAAATTCGGAGTCGCACTCGCCATCGATGTGGTAAGGCATCGCTACCCAGAGATTTTTATTTACTTTAGGCATCAAGCAATTAAATTTCAACACTTCGCTGGTATCTTTGAATGTTTTGGTTATTGAGACATTTAAGAAACCACGAAAACTTTCATATGTGTGGAATTTAGAAAACTGGTATTTGTCAATTGATTGCAAAAGAATCGTGAATTTCTGTGCAAGAACAAACATAATGCAATTGACAAGAAAACACTTGGAAACCCCCAAAAAAATGTTTAAGTAGAACACGATTTTAACACTGCGGTTTGATGTATCGTAAATAACACACGATATAATAAGACGATAATTAAAACTAACTTGAAAATAAACAAACAATATTGTCAGTCGCCGCACTCGCCATCGCCACCTTAAGGTCTGCTCAGAATGCGTATCTGTAGCTGGTATCTGTATCTGAGTGAAAAGTTAAAAACAAGGCAACCCTTAAGGCCTGCTCAGAATACATATCTGTAGCTGGTATCTGTAGCTGAGTGAAAGTTAAAAACAAGGCAACCCGTAAGCGCTTTCACAATGTGTATCTCCCGTGAATCTGTAGCTTGAAGTTGAACGGGGTTCAACTTCACGCTTCAGATTCACGTTTGACGTTTCACTCAGCTACAGGCCTTTAAGGCCTGCTCAGAATGCATATCTGTAGCTGGTATCTTGCGTTGCTGTCAAAAGAGAGATACATTTCTTGCATGAAGTTGCCCTCTATTCAACTTCAAGCTACAGATTCACGAAGATACACATTGTGTAAGCGCTTACGGGTTACCTTGTTTTTAACTTTTCACTCAGCTACAGATACCAACTACAGATACTCATTCTGATCAACCCTTTAAGACCTGCTCAGAATGCATATCGGTAGCCACAACGAATCTTCATCCCCAACCTCACCAGTCCTGAACCTAAGCCTTTTGTATACATATTTTCCCGATATAACTAGGTCAGGAAGGACAGATTGGTTCTTGGTGATGTCTTCTCTCAACTTGGAATATTGGTCCGAGTCGAACTCCTCCGATGTAAGGTCCACTTCAACCCCTATCGACGTTGCTGAAATTTCTTCCATATCCCCACGTGACAAAGCGTCTGGTACTACATTGAGAGACCCTTTTCGGTGCTCGATCGCAAAATCGAATCTTTGGAGCTCCAAGCTCCATCTGGCTAATCGGCCATTGAGCTCTTTTTGCGACATGAGCCACTTGAGACTCGAGTGATCTGTGACTACTCGAAAAGGAAGTCTCTCAACATAGGCCCTGAACTTACGTACGCTGAGGACCGCGGCAAGACATTCCAGCTCAGTGACAGTATAGTTTCTTTGGGCTTTATTCAGTTTTTTGGACATAAACGCAATCGGAGTTTCGTTTTGACTCGCATCAAGTTGGAAGAGTACACCACCTACTCCTTCCGACGATGCGTCACACTGTATAGTGAATGGTTTCCCAAAATCAGGTTGTGATAGTACGGGAGCGGTGGTAAGGGCACATTTCAGATTATTGAAAGCTTCCAAAGCTTCAGGGGTCAATTCAAAGTTTTTCCTTTTCTTCAGGCAATCAGACAATGGGGCAGACAGATTCGCATAGTTCCTAATAAACCGTCTGTACCAACCGGTTAAGCCTAGACCCCTACGGATTTGTCGAGGTGTTTTGGGAGCCGGAAACTGTGCCATTGCCTCCACTTTGTCAGGATTGGTCTTTAAAGTACCTTGTCCGACAATGTATCCGAGATACTTTATCTCACGCATGCAGAACTTGCTCTTATCGATATTTATGGTCAAGTTCGCCCTACGCAAGCAGTTAGCTACCTCATTTAAAGTTCGGATGTGCGACTCAAAGTCCGCTGAACATATCAACAGGTCATCCAAATATACAAAGACGTGCTCTCTTAGATGTGAAGGAATTACACGATCCATGAGACGACACATCCTTTGTGCGGCGTTGCATAACCCGAAAGGCATAACTGTAAATTGATACAGTGGCCGACCAGGTACAGCAAATGCTGTTTTGCTTTTGGACTCTTCATCAAGCGGGATTTGCCAAAATGCATCTTTCAGGTCAAGCCCCGTGTGTTGTATATATGTGTATTATGTCAACACATATGTACTTGTTAGTGTGAATTGTTATAATGAATTAATACTCTCTCTCCAGCGATTCTTGTATAATATGTTATGAATAAAGGCAGTTGCATTTAAACTCTCGAGAGGTGCGTTTCATATTAACTCGGATTCCTATACTCAACATGGTGGCAGCGGTGGGATTTGTGCCCGCGTAATTTAATTTTGCTCGCGAAGAGTTACAACGTATAGTAGATCCGCATACGCAGTTTAATTAATAAGCACCGTGCCTTGATACTGTATTATTCTATACACAGCAAAATAACAGACACACAATCAGCAAATACGGCAGTGGCTGGAGGTGTTACATCAAGTAGCAGTTTTTCTGTAAGGTGTCCAGATCCGTTTACATTCAGTAATCCGTCTGAATGGACAAAATGGAAGAGAAGATTTGAACGTTTTCGCATTGCATCAAAACTAGATAAATCTACCCAAGAAGAACAAATCAACACGTTAATCTATCTCATGGGCAACCAGGCAGATGATGTGTTTCTTTCATTAAAATTTGAAAATGAAAATCAAAAAAAAGTTTATTCTAGCGTCATGGTCGCTTTCACAAATCATTATACCCTATACCATAGGGGGGTATATTAGTTTTGATACTTAGTTTGTAACATAGAGAAATAATTTTGCTACATATACCTCAAAGTATATGGATCGACTCAGAATCGCTAGCTGAGTCGAATTAGCCATGTCTGTCTGTCCGTCCGTCCGTCCGTCCGTCCGTCTGTCTGTCTGTTCGTCACCGATTTTTGGGCCTTAAATTTTGAGCTAGGATAATTAAATTTGGTATATAGGATCCTCGTCCGTGCCACCAGAACAAGTGTAAAAATTTTTGATATCCGCCCACTGCCACGCCCCCTTTTTAGGAAAACTTATTTTTTGGCCAAACCGTAAGGAATTTCAAAAAAGTGTCTGAGCAGCATATTTAGACAATCCTAATATCTATATTTCGTTCATACAAATTTTTTTGCCACGCCCACTTTTTGGGGGCGTTTTTAGTAAAAAACGCTTTTTGTCCAAATTTAAAAACTTTCGAAAAAAATGTTGATGCAAATACTTCCGCAATGGTAATATAAACATTTTGTCAATAGATCATTTTCACCTAAGCCCGAATTTTGGGGGAGTTTTCTTACAAAAACCATTTGTATACCCCATCCCAAGGCATTAGCAATAGAAATACGTTGTTTTTTGTCTAACCACAAAAGATTTTGAGAAAATGTCTGAGCAATATATTGTGACAATGTCATTTTATGTATTTCATCGCCATAAGGCCTCATCCGCATAGCGGATTGTAGCCTCTCATATGTTTCGACTCAGCTAGCGATTCTGAGTCGATCCATATACTTTGAGGTATATTAGCAAAATTATTTCTCTATGTTACAAACTATGTATCAAAACTAATATACCCCAATATGGGATAGGGTACAAACATATGAGAAGGCTAAAATCCGCTGTGCGGATCGTTCAATACCCTATCCCACCCTATCCATAAAACTAAAATCCCCAAAAAAGTGGGCATGGCTAAAAACACGACGTGGATAAAATAAAAACATATGAGAAGGCTACAATCGACTGTGCGGATCGTTGAATACCCTATCCCATCCTATCTGTAAAACTAAAATCCCCAAAAAGTGGACATGGCTAAAAACACGATGTGAATAAAATAAAGAAAATGACATGGTGACAACAAATTCTTCAGACTGCTTATAAAAAACTTTTACGGTTCTACAAAAGACAAGGTTTTCTCCTGCATAAGTTATGGGGTAGTGTATAAAAATCGTTTTTATATAAAAACGCCCCCAAAAAGTGGGCGTGGGTTAAAATGGTCTATAGACGAAATGTTCATATTTATATTACTAATGATTCTGCATCAAAAGTTTTTCGAAAATTTGAAAATTTGACCGAAAAACGTTTTTTATTAAAAACGCCCCCAAAAGTGGGCGTGGCAAAAAACTTTATGTGAACGAAATACAGATATTCAGATTCTTTAAATATGTTGTTCAGAAAGCTTTTCAAAATTCCTTATGGTTTATCCAAAAAATACGTTTTTCTAAAAAGGGGGCGTGGCAGTGGGCGGATTTCAAAAATGTTTACACATGTTTTATCCTAAAAACCAACGTAATATACGAGAGAGCAAAGTTTAACCGAAGGGAACAAATGGAGGGCTAGTTGATAGAAGACTTTATAACAGACTTATATACTCTCTCCGAAAATTGCAATTACGGCAATCTTAGGGAAGAAATGATTCGCGACAGAATAGTTGTTGGAGTGCGCGATCGAAAATTATCAGAGGGTCTACAGCTTGAAACAGGATTGACTCTCCAAAAAGCAATAACGGAAGTTCGACAGCATCAAGCGGTCCGAAAACAACAAAAAGAGTTGTCTAATACCTCAGTGCATATACTTTCTGCGGGAAGCAGTAATAAATCGAAATCGAATGCTTGGGAAGGTAACGATAAACCAAATGCACAGCGTGGGCTTTTTGCACATAGAAACAGTTACCCAAAAAAAGCAAACGTTGTATTTGGTGTGGTTCAAATGAAATACATAAACGTCGTTTTTGTCCAGCGAACAATACACAGTGCTTTAAGTGCGGCAAGATGAACCATTTTGCAAAAGTATGTATGCTGTAGAATATGAATAATAAAACATATGAGACGGCTACAATCCGCTGTGCGGATCGTTGAATACCCTATCCCATCCTATCCATAAAACTAAAATCCCCAAAAAAGGGGGCATGGCTAAAAACACGATGTGGATAAAATAGAAAAAATGATATAGTGACAACAAATTCTTCAGACTGCTTACAAAACAATTTTACGGTTCTACAACAGACAAGGTTTTCTCCTGCATATGTTATGGGGTAGTGTATAAAAATGGTTTTTATATAAAAACGCCCCCAAAAAGTGGGCGTGGGTTAAAATGGTATATAGACGAAATGTTCATATTAATAATGTTAATGATTCTGAATTTCCTAGGTAAGTTTGTGCCATTTTTGTCCGATGTCAGTGCACCCTTAAACGAACTATTAAAAGGTAATACAAGCTTTTTATGGGAGGTGCCCCAAGAACAAGCATTTCAGAAGCTAAAGGAGATGTTGACAAGCGCTCCAGTACTCAAACTCTATAATCCCCATCATAAGACCATTATTTCCTCAGATGCTTCATCGTATGGACTTGGATCCGTACTTTTGCAAGTGGACGAAAACCAAAATCTACGACCTGTAGCATATGCATCTAGGACTATTTCAGACGCGGAAAGGGGGTACGCACTTATAGAAAAAGAAGCACTTGCACTTACCTGGGCGGCAGTAAACAAATTTCCAGAATTTCTAACTGGCATTCATTTTAGCATTGAAACTGACTATAAGCCGTTGGTGTCAATTTTTTCAAAAAAAAACATCGACGATTTGACGGCCCGTCTTCAGAGTTTTCGCATGAAGATGATGAAATATACCTTTGATATCTATTATACAGCAGGCAAATTCTTAGTAGCCGCAGATGCACTGTCACGCCATCCTATAAGCAGCGAGGAGAACGGAAATAGTTTATTGGAAGAAGAGGCCAAAGCATTTGTAAACGCAGTAGTCGAAAACCTGCCAGCGAGGTCATCAAAACTAGGAGATATAATTATTGCTCAGGAAAATGATTCCATCTTAAATCAAGTCAGACAATTCTGTCTAAATGGCTGGCCAGATAGATACCATATTGAACCAAATGTTCGCAGTTACTTTAATGACCGATATTCTTTATCAGTAAATAACAACATTTTAATGCACGGTTGTAGAATGGTAATCCCGGTGGGCCTTCGGAAGGAAATTCTTGAAAAGATACACCTTGGACATCTTGGAGTAGTAAAGTGTAAGGCAAGGGCAAGAAACTCTGTTTGGTGGCCTACTTATACCAAGGACATCGAAGATTATATTAATAAGTGTTCCGTATGTATACAACAGTTAACTCCACGACACGAGCCTATGATTAGAAGTGAAGAACCTGACCGACCCTGGCAAATTGTTGGTGTGGACCTATTTTTTTATAAATCCGTACCTTATTTAGTAGTTAGCGACTATTTCTCTAGGTACCCCGAGATCGCGCTCTTAGAAAATCAAACCACAAATTGCATAATTAACCATATGAAATCAATCTTTAGCAGACATGGTGTACCGGAAATAGTAAGATCAGATAATGGTGGACAATTTCAAACTATAAATCAATCTACATTTTTTAAATTCGAATGGGGCTTTCAACATATTACTTCATCGCCGAGATATTCCCAAAGCAATGGATTTATCGAGTCTGCTGTAAAAATAGTAAAATCGCTTTTGAAAAAGAACAACGATCCTTACATTGCTTTGATGGAGTACAGATCGACACCTTTAGCGAACGGCCTCTCACCAGCAGAGATGTTAATAGGCAGAAGGATTCGTTCACTTTTACCTATCGATGGGAATCAACTTCGTCCAGGAGGTACAGGAGATCACTTTCAGAAAGCTATTGAGAAAGATAAAAAACTTAAGGAAAAGGAATGTGTCGATTACAATAAACGCCATGGTGTTATAGAACGGGAGGAATTTAAGCCTATTGGACTATGGGGCCGTATACATAAATTGGCTGACACTCCAAGGTCGTACTTTATTGAAACTAATCGTGGGATTTTCCGCCGGAATTCGCACCATTTAGTTCATGGAAGATGTAAGGAGGTACCATACGTGCCAGGGGAAGTAAAAGTCACAGAAATAGTAACCGATAAAGAAACATCAACATACAATCATTCGACGCCAAGTTCCGTTTTAAAGCAAACTCCTTCCGGGTCAGCAACTGAGGGGAATTTAGCGAGGACTACCAGAAGTGAAGAGCAATTGGGAGTGACAACAAGATACGGACGTGTTGTCAAGAAACCCGATCGATATATTCCATAGCTACATTAATATTGCATTTGAAAATTTTTTTGTCTCATTAATTATTGAATTATTTTTATTTAATTTTTGTTTGAATTATATATATTAAGCATTTTGAATTTCGGAAAAAAACTGGAAAGGGGGATGTTGTATATATGTGTATTATGTCAACACATATGTACCTGTTAGTGTGAATTGTTATAATGAATAAATACTCTCTCTCCAGCGATTCTTGTATAATATGTTATGAATAAAGGCAGTTGCATTTGGACTCTCGAGAGGTGCGTTTCATATTAACTCGGATTCATATACTCAACACCGTGATAAAGAATGTGTCCTGTAATCTACTTAACAACCCGTCGATATGTGGCAGCGGATACGCGTCTTTTACGGTTACTGAATTTACTTTACGAAAGTCTAGACACATCCGAACTTTGCCAGGTTTTCTAACTAGTACTGTCGGGGAACACCACGGTGAGTTACTCTCTTCGATAACACCAAGTTCCAACATGCGATCTAGTTCCTTAAAGACTTCCTCCTGACGAACAGGAGACAATGGGTAGTGCCGAGATTTAATAGGCACTGCGGTACCTGTTTCTACGGTATGAGTTTCTAGGTGAGTTCTCCCAAGACCACAGTCAACAAAGTTGGGGAACAGCTTTTTTGTTGCCTCTAGACGGAGTTTTTGGGCGGGATTAAGAACTATCAAATCTGCCTGCTCCTTGTAGTTCACCTCCTCATCATCCACGAGAACATCGGTTTGGATTTCGCTAATTTGTGGGACCAGGTGGAATTCTCTCCAGAAATCCATTCCTAGGTATAACTTTTGGGTTAAGTTGGGAATTAAGTAGAATAAGATGGGTTTTGTGACACCGTTTAGCGTAGTTTTCACCTCGCAGTAACCCACTATATCATGCGAATTACCATCCGCAGTACGCACGAGATTCTTGTATGGCTTCACTTCCACTCCAACTTTTTCTACCAACTCCCAACACCCACTACCTAGCACCGAGATAGATGCGCCGCTGTCGAGCAAGCCAAAGGCTGGTTCGTTGCCTAGCTGGACATTGGCGTACAATCTACCATCAGTGTCTGAAGAGATAATGGACTCCACAATTCTTTTACGAAATTGTTGTCTGTTCCTATACCGATGTCTACACTTCTGGATTTGACTACTTGCAAAATTATTAACAGGTCCCATAATTCGTGCCCTAACTTTATAATACTCTTGCTTGCGGTCATGAAGAGATCTTAAAGAGAATGTATTGATGGGGTCACTATCTGGTATTGTTGGGACCTCTCTTCTCAAAATCTGAATCGGACTTTGAGTAATGAGTCCCTCGGTTATGTCTGATGGTAAATTTGTTAATTCTGAGACTGGCCGGGGTTGCTCTTTGCGGAACGACCCTCCCCGACCAGTCTTTCGTTCCTGCTGCAGTTTTCCTGGTGCTTTCCGCACTCGGGCGTACTCACACCTTTCTTACCACAGAGAAAACAGAAAAGATTACGTTCACGTGACGTACAAAAGTAAAAAGTGTGACCAGGTTGGTCACAATTCCAGCAAGTTAGGGATGGAGGGCCGCGGTTATTTCTGTATGCCAGAGCAGCAATCTCTTCCACGTTTGGCTCAAGGGATTCTTGCTCTTCTTCCACCCGGAGCTCATGAACAACCCTTTGGGAAGAAGATCGCTTTAAAAGAAACCGCTCTGCGTCTCTAGCTTTATTTCGCAGTTGCTCGAGGCTGTGGATGTCGGCTGCCAAGAGGACCTCTCCCAATTTGTCTCTGCAATTATTGCGAATCACATCAATTAACTTCCCAGCATCAAATGGTTCATTGAGGCGGTCATTTAAATTGATAATTGAACCATAAAAATCATCAAATGGTTCCTTGAACCCTTGCTTCCGTGTAAGCAAACGCATGTATATGTCAACATCGTTTTCGCGTCGACCAAATTCCTTCTTCATCGCCAATTTCACGTCTGCGAACTTCGCGTTTGGGTTTTTACGTAAATATGCCCAAAACCACGTATTAGCTTTACCAAAAAGTAACGTGTGGAAGTTTGCGGTGATTTGTTCATCCGTGTATCCCGACGAAGTTTGCAGACGATCGACTTTGAACAAGAAGTCGGATATATTGTCGATGCCGTCATATTTGATGCTCCACCTATCTAACCTACATCTTTCCGAAGAGTTGATGTTGGAGCCTACGTAAGCAGAACCTGATGGTGAACTTTGGTTTATGATATTTGGGGGCTGGTCTATCTGTGTATGATGTTGATTAGGTAAAAACTGATTTTGGTTCCTATTATCGAAGACAGGTATGTTTTGGACACTACTTTGGATGCTTATTGCATCCATTCTGTCTATGATCTTATTCATAAACAAATCCATTTGATCAAAGAATCTAACTTGATTCACCATCAGACTCTTCTCTATTTTTGCTGCCAAATCATTATTTGCTGCCGTTTGTTGTGGTGGCATTATTTTGTTTGTACCATTGGCGGCATTACTTGTGCCGGTATCCGACATATTTTGGTCTTCGTTGACCATGCTTGTTGAAGAGTTGGTAACTGAATTCAACTCTTGCGAAAATGAAATTGATTTGTCTAGTTGAAACCGATCTATTGCGGAACGAAACTGTTCGTGGAAACGTTCAAAGTCGGATTCTGAATATGCCTGAATAATATTAAGATCGTTGAACAGCGATTGGTTTAGATGATTAGGATTCTTTTCTAACGCTATTCAAAATAATGGAGTAATTAACTTCAATAAATATTAATTCGACCGAATAAAAATACCCAACAACTACTAAATCTATCAAAGCTAAATTTAATAAATAGTAAAAGGAAATTGTTCAAGTAATTAAAATTTATCTTCTCCAATTCAACTGGAGCTAAAACAATTAATATCAATAAAATTTTACTAAACAAAATATCTTTCATTATAGGTTTGAGGATGAGGATTTCGGTTGAGAAAGGACTGTGCCAGAAAAAGGAAAATGCCGAAGTGCTGAGCCTAAGAAAAAATGTAAAATATGCTACAATACCGGTAATGTTTTAAACTACTTTAATAAAAATGTATTAATTTAATAACATCCTTTTTATTTCAGGACGCTTGAATTCACCTTTAGTAAATACAAACGACTCTGCCATAAATGTCTACATGGAAATGACCATAAGGATCATCGTAAAACAGCTTTACCATCCACGAGTCTCTTCTATCATTTCTAATGCATATCTTAATTAAACATATGAGAAGAGTACAATCCCCTGTGCGGATCGTTTAATACCCTATCCCATCCCACCCTTAAAATTAATATCTCCAAAATGTGGGCTTTATTAGCCTATAATATAGAAAATACATAGAGTATACAAACGGTTTTTGTAAGAAAACGCCCTCAAAAAGTGGGCGTGGGCTAAAATGATCTATGGACGAAATGTTTATATTAATATTACTAAATATTCTGCATCAAAATTTTTTTCGAAAATTTTAAAATTTGAACGTAAAACGTTTTTTATTAAATACGCCCCCAAAAAGTGGGCGTGGCATAAAACTTTATATGAACGAAATATAGATATTACGATTCTCTAACTACGTTTCTCAGACACTTTTTTAAAATTCCTAATGGTTTCTAAAAAGGGGGCGTGGCAGTGGGCGGATTTCAAAAATTTTTACACTTGTTCTGCTGGGAGCAACAAAGAGCACGTGTACCAAATTTTATCCTTCTAGCTCAAAATTTAAGGCCCAAAAACTGGTGACGTACGGACGGATGGACAGACATGGCTAAATCGACTCAGCTATCGATTCTGAGTCGATCCATATACTTTGAGGTATATGTAGCTAAATTATTTCTCTATGTTACAAACTATGTATCAAAACTAATATACCCCTATGGGATAGGGATTAAAAATATATGTATGTGTTTGTTAGTGTCCGGACTAGTGTGAACCTGCTGTACAGATCCCCACTAGACTCGGACACTTTAGAACACATTTTGATTGCTTGGTGCCACTTCCACATCGCAACGCGATGCCAAGTGCTTTACACTCAGTCATCGGGACTTATGTTCTTCATGGCACCAAGCAATTCAAAGGTAATTCTCACTTTAAAAGTTTATCTTTGCATATATGAAAAGCGCGTATACCACTTTCGAATATGGGCTTCAAGCCGTCTTTTGCTTATATATTTATTCTAACACTGGTCCCCCTCCACGAGATTTCGAAATAAATATAATACAATTTTATACTTAAAAGTTGTTCAATTGACTAACCCTTTGTTACTGCAACTGGCGATGAAGTGGCCACAGCATCCAGGTCGCTTTTGTTGGTGATTTAACTAAATTCAATTTCAATTATATTATTATCACTTCGAATCCTTTGTTTTACTCCCTTAGCGTATTCACTATATACGTGTAAGACGTATATTCAAAGATGAGCTTTTTTGTTTAAATTATCATTTACATTAATTTTTAAATTTAATTTTATCTCACCGATTGCAAAAGAGAAACAACAACTTAATTCTGATATTGATATCAGGGTTTTAAAACAAAAGACAATAAAAAAAAGGCAAGCTCTTTGTGGTACTTGAACCGGGGTATTCTTCCGTCAAGCGGTACAATGGCTACTCCGCTACCAATTCGGCTATCTTGGCTATATACTGTAGCCGTTGCCGTCTCGAGCCCTGCTCCACGGTCTTCACTCTCCCTTATCTTAAGCGGCAAAAATTCCTGTTGGTCCGCTATTATCTTCCTATGGTTTTGTCTACACTTTGCCTAAAATTTAATTTTCATTTATATGGTTCACTTTGAATCTCTAAAATTCGTTTGCCTACCTTAATCCTGGCTATGGACTCGCTTCTGTATATTTTTTCTTGCACTTTATATTATAATATGTTTCGTCGTTTTGTTCACTTCTTGTATTTCTTTTTGGTATCCAACTGATTTTGCTTATAGTTGCCGTCTAGCACTTTTGCATTCAGACCTCAATGGCGTCTGAGTTTCTCCACTGTCGGTTGCACAATGGACATTCCTTCTATGTATTATGGAATCGCAGTTACAACCGACGGCTTTGAAACTCTCTTCCTAATTTCAGTTAGTTACCATTCTTCCCAATATGACCCTTTTATATAGCCTGATTTTAGGGGTTTTGTACAGAGTAAACGATACTCGAACATAGGTACCAACCCAAAACTAGTTTTCATATATTTATTTTTCTGCCAGACGTCATTTGTCGACAGCCTGTTCGTTTGTGACTATTTTCTGTGTATTGTTTTGCCTTTTTTTTGTTTTGTTTAAATTCTATTTCGTAACACATGCCAAGAGTCTCGATTTTTTAAGAGAACATTGTAGACCACGAAAGTAAGATACTTTACAATCGTCGAAGTCGTTATATTTTGTTTAAATACCCTTTTTTCTCTTATTTGTTTTCTTGTAAAATAACATAAATTGTTATACCAGTTATAATTGGGTTTGATTTTCTGTTTCTCTATTGCACGACTATCAGCAATTATGTCGAAGAAGATCAAGTTACAACGGCACACGAAGAATGTCCCCCCTTTTCCTTATATATCCCAAATATATTTGATGAATTGGAAAATGTCGTCGGTGATACCCCGACCAAATCGAGGAACTCGACTCAATGAACAGGAAAAAAGAGGCGTGTTGATTTGGAGGGTGAATTGGAAGCTACCTTGAAGCATTTCAAAAGCTACATGGCTTCGCCGAGTGGGGAAGAAGTTGTTACGGCAGCCCTTCGTCACAGTCAATTTATATACACAGAAAACAAAATAATACAATCTGTGGCTTGGAGAGGCGATGGAAAAAACGAATTTAATATCCGCCAAATCAAACGATGCAACGCAATATAATCGTATATTGGATATTTTATTTCGCAGTTTGTACCTTTCCATTCGCTTCCAAGTCAAGAATGGCATGGACATTTGAAAAGGTTATGTCAATTAAGAGGGTACGAACTGCGGCGAGTGTTTATTTGACAGGTAGACCTTAATATATAATTTGCCTGGTAGATGGTGTTGTGTCGAACAAGATGAAGTTATGTTCGTTTTACAAGTTACGCTTGTGGCAGAAAGCGTTCTTTAACATCCCCGCCCCCGTGAATCAGTCCGATTCACTTACATCCACGCTAAGAACGGCTAACTTGGAAACTGGACGGCGTAATACTCCAGTCTTTGTGCGAACGTCAGCTCGCCTCGCTACACCATCTGATCCCTGGTAGACTCGTTCCAATCTTCCTCGGCACCACTGTTTTCTTGGCATGTTCGAATCACAAATGAAGACAAGATCACCTTCTTTTATCGGCTCTGTCTTCTGGCACCACTTGGCTCGCCGAGTCAAAGTAGGCAAATACTCCGCGATCCAACGCTTCCAGAACCTGTCTCTTATTTGACGAGCAATTCGCCATTGCTTTCGCATGCTGCACAGCTTCTGAAATGGCTCGTTTGAACTGGGTGTTTGGGCAGAGTTTGCTGATCCCAGAAGGAAGTGATTTGGCGTGAGCGGCTCCTCCTGGTCCACGGAGATCGGCAGGGGAGTTAGAGGTCGTGAATTCACGACATTTTCGGCTTCAATTATCAGGCACTGTAGCGTATACTCACGAGGTGCGACTTCCTTGACTGTGTGACGCAGTACCTTTTTTACGCACTGTACCATGCGTTCCCAGACACCTCCTTCTGATGGGTTGCTAGGACAATTGAATACCCATTCAACGCCTGTGGATGACAGCTCATCTTGGATACGATCGCACTCGAACACCTGGCTAAAACGTTTCGCCTCCTGGTCCACTCCTACGAAGTTTTTGCCATTGTCGCTGCGAATCCGCACGGGCACTCCTCGACGGTTTATAAAGTTACGGATGGTTAAAATACAAGCATCCGTCGATAGATCGTAAGCTACTTCTAGATGAATGGCTCGAACAACGAGGCATGTAAAATAATGCCACCCACCTCTTCTCTTTGCGACGGCCGATCGTAACTAAGAGTGGTCCAAAATAGTCCAGGCCAACATATGAAAATGGTCTAACAAAGGGCGTCAAACGATCTTCGGGCAGTGGACCCATCACAGGAGCAGCAGGCTTGACTCGTTTTAGCTTGCACACCGAGCATTTGGCAATCATCTTCCGCAGTACTTGTCTAAGGCGAGGAATCCAATATGTGCGTCGAATTTCGCAGATTGTGGCTTCAACGTTTTGGTGTTTCATCTTGCAATGATGGTGTGTCACTACCAGCTCAGTGAACACATGCTTAGACGGCAATATAACCGGGCGTCTTGTTTCGTGTGGAAGCCAGCTGGCTGGATCGATGCGCCCACTAACGCGCAAAACACCCTCCTCATCGATGTACGGCAGTAGGTTGTGTAAGGCACTTCCTTTAGTCAGGCATTGACCGTTTCTGACATATCGTATGTCTTCAGCATACCCTTCAGCTTGTGCCTGGCGACATAACACAACTTCAGCTGCATGGAGTTCGTCCACGGTTAGACCATTGGCTTCTTTGGTTCGTCGACGTAAAAGACCAACAAATCGTATGACCCATCCGATCGTTCTCTTAAGCCTTAAATACGAAGAAAAGTTACGATATATAATGAAGTTAGAACTCACGACAAGCAGGCTAAACTTCTGACGAAGTTCCTCTTCTCCATTATCATCTTGCTGTCTGGCTTCGGAATGTTCAGCAGGCCACAGACTCTCTTCGTGTCTCAAGAATCTTGGTCCAGTCAACCATCTTGATGAAGGTCCCATGTCTATATGGCGGCTCGTTCGGGTGGCTTCATCAGCGACGTTATCCTGGGTGGGTATCCATTTCCAATTGGACACCTTAGTGGTGGCGAGGATCTCGGCAATTCGATGAGCTACAAAGGGCTTGTAGCGACGGTGTTGTGACCCAATCCACTTGATGACTGTCTTTGAGTCACTCCAAAGAACACAGCGATTGACATCTAAGGTGTGTTCTTCGACGATCGTTTGCATCAACCGAGTACCAAGAACGGCTGCCTGAAGTTCGAGGCGAGGTATGGTCATCGGCTTTAGTGGCGCGCACTTTGTTTTGGCGCACACGAACGAGATGGCTGCTTCTATAGCTGGCTGTTTGGCTCTCCAGTATGCAACGGCGGCAAATGCTTCTTCGCTAGCATCAACAAATATATGGAGCTGGAGCTGCTGCGGCAAAACTTGGAAGAAGTAATGGCGTGGAATTTGAATAAGGACTACTTGGCTCAACATCTCGCACCACTTCGTCCAGGCTGTATAAATGTTAGCAGGTAACGATTCGTCCCAACGCAGATCACACCTCCATACTTCTCTCATCAACAATTTCGCTCCAATTAAGAAGTTGGCTAAAAAACCCAGTGGGTCAAACACCGACATGATGACACTCAGGAGCTCTCTCTTGCTGGGACATCTCTCACCACTAATAATCCGTGGATCGATTCGATGGAACTTTAGCCGATATCTGAACGTGTCACTCAAGGGTTGCCAAACTATACCAAGCACCTTCTCAGTGGCCACTCTCTCATCACTCGAACAGCTATTTGGGACTGCAACTATCGTGGTTTCTGCTTTATCCTCCAAGGCTCTTATAACTTGTGTTGAGTTTGAACTAAAGCTGCGCAATTCAAATCCAGCAAGTGCATGGATGTCACGGACTTGTTTGGATACGCTGATGGCTTCATTGGTTGACTCAAAACTATCAACGAAATCGTCCACATAGTGGTGCTTCAGAATAGACCTCACAGCTCTGGCATTAACATCAAGATGTTCCAAGGCGTTGACAGTTTTGACGTATTGGGCTGCACATGGCGAACAAGCGGCACCAAAGGTCATAACTTGCATCTCGTAGACATCTGGTGGCACAGCTTCATTACCATCGCGCAAAGAAACCTCTGCGAACTCCTATCTTCTGGTCTAGTCAACACTTGGTGGAACATCTCATGTATATCCCCACATACTGCAATGGCTCCTACTCGAAAATTGAACAGCACAGATGGCATCGGCTGATATTGTTGAGGACCCTTCAGCAAACAAGAGTTGAGGGATATTCCGTTGACTGTGGCTGCTGCATCAAACACAAGGCGTATCTTTCCCGGCTTGTTGGGATTAACAACGGGAAAGTGTGGAAGATACCACGTCCTGGGAACCATTATGGCGGCGTCTGCTGGCTGCAATTTGCGGGCGTATCCCTTGGTGATATAGCTTCCAATAGTCTCGTTGTAGGCAGCAGCTAGCAAATCATCACGCCTCAACTTACGCTCAATAGCATAGAGCCTCTTCTTTGCCATACTGTAAGAGTCAGGATTGTCAATGTTGTCACACTTCGAAAGGAGTCCAGTTTGGAATCTGCCATCGACTCTTACTGTAGTTGACTCCAAGATTGCACGAGCACGTGCATCTGCTTCGGTTTCAATTGCAGGTGCTGGTCGCACACCAAAGCTTTCAGTCTCGAAATATTCAGCTACCAATTCGTGGAGGGCATCACTGTTGACAAGTAGACAAGAATTCTTGGCAGACATGGCTCCTTTCGTTGGTCCAAACACGAGCCAACCAAGTTCTGTGTGGGCAGCATACGGTCCTCCATCCTAAAGTTGAAGTGTCTCACTTGGTAGACCCAGATGGCAATGGTCCAAGCCAATGAGTAGCTGAGGTGTGACGTTTAAATAAGGGAGGGCTGGCAACCGCTTCATACATTTGGTATCCCCTCGTAAATCCCTCTTGTCCAGGCTTTGCATTGGCAGACGGAGGTTAGAAACACCATACACATTACGAAGCACGTGTTTCTTCTTCATGTGTACACCACTGATGTGAACGGTAACTTCAGTTGCTGGCTCTTGGGTGGTTCTTCCTCCAAACCATTGCAAGTCTAACTTGCGTTGATGTCCATTCAAACCAAGCTCTTCTATAAGACAATTATCCATCATAGTTATTGATGATCCTTCGTCCAAAAGAGCATACGTGTCCACCTTCTTCTTGGGTCCATACACAGTGACAGGTAACACTCGGAAAAGCAGTTTAAAATTCTTCACTGAACTGGCAGCGCAGCTTAGAACTGCTTCTCTCACTTGGTTGTCTTCAGGTTGTTGGAGTGTACGTGGCAACGGTACACTCTCCGCGGCTGGACTTCTGACCTCGTGCAACAACTGATGATGGCTTCTCTTACACCCGTCAACACCACATGGCCTTCGACAGTTCCGAATGGAATGTCCTTTTTTCAGGCACGTGAAACACAACCTGAAACGTTTTGCCTGAGTCCACCTTTCACCCACGGTGTACCCCAAGAAACGCTTGCAGTCAACGGCTCTGTGACGGAGTTCACATATTGGACACTTCAATGCATCCGAATGTTGTCCTTCAGCTGCGTGAAGAACGGGTCGTCGTTTTGGCTCTATTACTGTTCGACTACAAGTGTCTTGCAACGTTGAAATTAAATCTGCAACCCGGCTTAACCAGTTGCTGAAGTCAACAACAGTTGGATACGGCTGTATCTGTGCTGCATATCCAGCCCACTCAATCCTCTGGCTCATAGGCAACTTCGAAATCAGCTCCTTTAGTAGAGTGGGGTTCGCTAAGTGATGATGACCATTGATGGATGACAGAAATACTGCAAGGTTCTTTGCCTTTACAGAAAAGGGAATCAACTTATCCACTAAAGCCTCAGAAATCGGAGATATTTGTTGAATTTGTTTGAGTTGGCTGTTCAGGACGACCAAAGCTAGAGCGGAGCTGCTCCATCACCACGTTTACATTTTCAGCATGAATCATCATGCACCTAACCACGTTTCGTGCCTCACCTTTCAATGACCTTTGCAGACGCATATGATTCTCAAGATTGCTGTAGTTATATGCGGCTGAAGACTCGACATACGCTGTGTAAAATATCGGCCAATCTTCGGGATCACCATTAAATTCCGGTAAATCCTGCAACTTTCGAGGCGCCGTAAAGGAATGTTGCTGGCGACGATTGATTTCTGTTGGTTTAAACGTGGGCTTCTTCTTGGTGGCGTCCGTTGCATTTCGTTCACAGGCAGCGTATGACTCCACAAGGGCAAGGGAGTTTCAGACTGCTCGACAAAATGGCGGCTCTTCGCAATTCACTCTACGGCAAAGGGAGTCGAAAATGCGAAATTAAACGCTGTGGCTTGGAGAGGCGATGGAAAAAACGAATTTAATATCCGCCAAATCAAACGATGCAACGCAATATAATCGTATATTGGATATTTTATTTCGCAGTTTGTACCTTTCCATTCGCTTCCAAGTCAAGAATGGCATGGACATTTGAAAAGGTTATGTCAATTTAGAGGGTACGAACTGCGGCGAGTGTTTATTTGACAGGTAGACCTTAATATATAATTTGCCTGGTAGATGGTGTTGTGTCGAACAAGATGAAGTTATGTTCGTTTTACAAGTTACGCTTGTGGCAGAAAGCGTTCTTTAACACAATCAAACAAAATACTTTTAAGAACGCGACGTAAGTCGCCTTTAATATTAATACATACATTAACACTTATCCACAACAAACTATCACTAACCCCCTGTTCCACCACTTACTACCACCTAACACCATCCACCCCCACTTCCTATCCGAATATCCACATCCAAGCATCGAAGTCCCAGTCAAAGCAACTATAAATAATCAAAAAAAACATATGAGAAGGCTACAATCCACTGTGCGGATCGTTGAATACCCTATCCCATCCTATCTGTAAAACTAAAATCCCCAAAAAGTGGACATGGCTAAAATTACGATGTGGATAAAATAAAGAAAATGACATGGTGACAACAAGTTCTTCAGACTGCTTATAAAAAACTTTTACGGTTCTACAAAAGACAAGGTTTTCTGCTGCATATGTTATGGGGTAGTGTATAAAAATGGTTTTTATATAAAAACGCCCCCAAAAAGTGGGCATGGGTTAAAATGGTATATAGACGAAATGTTCATATTAATAATGTTAATGATTCTTCATCAACATTTTTTTCGAAAAATTTAAAATATGACCGAAAACAGTTTTTAATTGAAAACGCCCCCAAAAAGTGGGCGTGGCAAAAAACTTTATATGGACCAAATATAGATATTAATATTGTCTAAATATGTTGTTCAGAAACTTTTTTAAAATTCCTTACGGTTTGGTCAAAAACTGAGTTTTTCTTAAAAGGGGGCGTGGCAGTGGGCGGATTTCAAAAATTTTTCCACTTGTTCTGTAGGCAGAGACGAGGATCCTGTTTTGACCTGGAACCTCTTTTGATTCCAGAGTTGAAAAAAGCTCCTTACCTCTGGTGGGGGGTAGCAAGTGAAACAAATGACTTCTGAATGTAAAGTGATTTTATTTCTATATTCTTATGACTATTTATACTAAAAATAAAGCTAAAAATGATGATTCTGCATTAAATTCTATGGGAATAATTTTGTAATTGGATCGACATGCACCGGTAAATGTGCATGAGTTTTAATGGGAATGGGAATGGGACACCTGAGAGTGCTGATAACATGGTCATATACTGTGGGAATGCGAAATTGTGCTATTTTGTATAGGGTGGCGATGTTTGGAGTAGGGTGGTCAAACTAATTTATTGTTTTGATTCTAAACATTCTCCCCGGCTTTGAGATCTTTGAGCTCAAATCCTATGTCGCTTGGAGATTGGGTAGTTTTCTTATTTCTTCGTTTGAGTAGAACTATGGTGATCAGCAATAGAACAATAAACAGTGATGAATATCCGACAAAGTATTGATGCACATCATGTTGAGAGATGGAGTTTGGTAATGTTTGCTGTATTTTTTGGTAGGATATTTCCTTCCTTAGTAGTGTTAAGTCATCGTCTCCCTGAATGACCATTTCGTAGTTGTCCGAAATCGCTTCCTGAAGTGACACCGTATGGGACTGGTTTATCAGTTGGCTAATGTTGAGTGTTGGCAAAAAGGAAACCGCAGACTTTGATGTGTGAAAGTTATGTGCACTTATCGTCATGGTTGATTGTTTTATAACGCAGTTTGGAGCCAGTTTAAACAGTCCTACTCCTTGTAGTTCGATAGTTGACATAGTGGATCCACAGAGTATCGTCAGTACTTCTTCTTCATGAACGGCAAATATCCAGTGATTGGGATTGTGAAGTTGAATCCATATCTTTCCGGGATTAATGGATTTTAGTACGCAGTGTGATGATAGCTGCTTTTTATGGTTCAGCATATTAATTTCGCATTGGTTCTCGACGGAGTGTGTATTAAAAATTGGATGCCGCTGCTTGCAGAGATATTGTCTGTCATCAATGTTTATGCAGCTTTGGTATTCAGTTTGTGATAATGCAAAATGTTGATCTCTATATGGAGTTATAGCCAGAAACGCGGTTGATGGTTGAAGGAAGATAAAGGAGTTACTTTGCTGAACTGGCAGTGGTATAAGTTTATATAGTTGAAATATCTGAGTGTTTAATAACGGCAATTTGACGTGGAACAAAATTGCCTTTGATGTTACTCGTGCCTTGACTCTCAGAAGTTGGTAGAGTTTGGGAAGGTTGTTTTCGTTGCATCCAGGTAATGTTAACGTTGTTGGTATTATTTTCCGAATTTTGTCCAGTTCTGTTAAAAGTTGCCTTGGTGAAAGAAGTAGAGGGTTTATTCTTCCTTGATGTGTGTCTGATATTATCTCTAGAATTGCTAGTTGAGTGCGTTGGAAACGGTCCATTATCTGAGTCACAAAGATGGTGACCTGGTTAAAAACTTCTGCTCTTTGTAATGTTTGGTTAAATTTGACCATGGAATCATGAACTATTGTTAGTTGCTTTTTGACAATACTGAATTGTTCCCTTATGGAAGATAACGATTTATTCAGAATATTGGTTGTGGATTCAATAATTGCGGTTTGGTTTTTACTTAAGTCCAGGAGGTGTTTTTCATTATTGTAGGCCATCTGAATATTGTCTTCTATATATTGGGCATAATCCTGGTCCAGAACTCCGAATAATTTGTTCGCGACTGTGCCAATAAAATCAAATGGAGATCTTTGTCTTCGGATGGCTATACCATTTCTATGATTTAGAATCTCATTGAGATTTTCTGATTCCACCAGGCGCATTTCAAGGAGACCAATGACTGGATTACAAAAGTTATTTGGGTGAAGAGGCTGTAGCTCCATACATTTTTCTTTCAGTCGGACTACACTTTTTTGAAGTTCTTCGAACTCATGCCAATAACCGGACATGTTGAAGTATATGAAAAGATTCCATTCGTCAGTGATGAGTTTTGCTTCGCCAATGTCTTCAAAGTATAACCCTGGGTTATCCTCAAAGTGATTAATTTCTACTGTGTTTGGTTTTGTGGTTTGCCCCAAAGCTGTGGCTAGTAGAAATAAACACACTAGCACTGTTTTGATTGGATTTACTTTTACCTTTCGGCTTGTCACTGGAGGGGATTCTGGATTACTTCGCTTGCGATTACGTTTGTTAATGGATTCCTGTTGACTTCGGATTGGTAAAAAACGTCCTTTTAGTGGGTGGTTGACCCTTCTTCTCTTTTGAAAGTCGTGAGTTTGGTTAGAAGCTTCAGTCGTTGTCTTATGTTGAGCTGCAGTAGGCCGAGGTTCGCTAGCGGATTCAACTGGTTTTTCTGGTTGAACTTCGGAAGGAAGCGGGCACACTTTAGCGATGGATCGTCGAATTTCCCCTGTAGCGGTTTTAATATCAACCACTCGGGTTAACCTATCTTCACCAGGGATAGTTCTCAAAATTCGTCCCATCATCCATTTAAGCGGAGGTAGATTATCTTCCTTGATTAGAACTAGTGTTCCTGGTTGGACATCTTCCCGGGGATATTTCCACTTATGCCTCTGTTTTATTTCTTGCAGATATTCACTAGTCCACCTGCGCCAAAATTCGCGATGCATCGATGTTACTAGATTCCATCTAGCAACATGAGTAATTTGAGATTTTTTGAGTTCTGGATCAACCATTGCAGTCAGTGGTGATCCGATCAGAAAATGACCTGGGGTGATGGCTTCAAGATCATTTGGATCGGATGACATCGGTGTTAATGGTCGAGAGTTTAGAACCGCTTCTATCTGAGCAAGCGCCGTTGTTAATTCCTCTTGCGTCAGGGATGCACCCGAAAATATCCGCTTCATGTGGTGTTTAGCGGACTTAACAGCTGCCTCCCATAATCCTCCGAAGTGGGGTGAGCGTGGGGGAATTGGTTTCCAATCGATGTTTCTTCCGGCACAATACGTCTGGATAGATGTCTGTCCTGCTTCCGTGAAAACTTTTAAAAATAGTTCGTTGAGTTCATTTCGAGCTCCCATAAAGTTCGTCGCATTGTCTGAAAATATTTTTGCGGGACAGCCTCGTCTTGCTACAAACCGTTTTAATGCTCCCAGAAATGCCTGAGTTGTCAGGTCTGTAACAAGTTCAAGATGTACGGCTTTTGTGGAGAAACATATAAAGACTGCCACATATGCCTTTGTCGATTGTTTTCCCCGGATTCGGTAGTGGATTTGCACTGGTCCAAAAAAGTCTACACCAACATTTAAAAACGGTCTTGTAGGTTGTACACGTTCTGGTGGTAAATTTCCCATCAATTGTTGAATGCATTTTGGTTTTGCTTTGAAGCATCTGACACAGCTGTTTACTATTGTTTGGGATAGTCGTTTTCCTCGCAGAATCCAGTAATTTTGCCTGAGAATTGCAAGTAAGGCTTGGGGTCCGGCATGCTTGTTTTCATTGTGGACCTCTATCATCAGCAATCGCGTAAAAATATGTGAGCTTGGAAGAATCATCTGGTGCTTTGCCTCGTATGGTAGATTAGAGGCTTCTAATCGTCCTCCGACTCTTATCACATTTCTGTCATCAAGAAATGGTGTGAGGGAATTCAAATGGCTGCTTTGAAGAACATAACCAGATTTAGTCAGGGATGCTAAATCCTCCGGAAAAGCGTTTTCCTGAACATATTTCACAATCGTTGTTGTTGCTGCTTTAAGTTCCAGTGGAGATAGCCCCATGTCTAGAAGTCTGTAGTTTTTCGCTCTTTTAAGATTACTGATGAAACGTATAATATATGCCGTCACCCGTTGTAGAAACTTAAACGAATTTTTATGATTAACTCGGTTAAAAAAATGATCCTGTGATACGGCTAGTAGTATGGTTTTAATAACTTTTATTTCTGGGACTTCCTCTTGTTGCTCCCTTAATGGTTGGTTTGGCCATTCTGATTGTGGTTTCTTCAGAAATGCTGGGCCTTGAAACCAAACTTTTGAGTTCAATAACTGCTGAGGAAAAACTCCTCTGGATAGTAGATCGGCTGGATTGAGTTCTGATCGAATAAACTTCCATTGTGTTTTTGATGTTTCGTCCTGGATTACTGTAATGCGATTGGCTACAAAGGTTTTAAGTGGCGACTTTGTATGTATCCAGGCCAAAACAATTTGTGAATCAGTCCAATACGTGGTTTGTGTAATTATTATGGGTAGGGTTTCCTTTACCATTTTTACTAACTGTACTAAGAGTTTGGCAGCACAGAGTTCCAGACGGGGAATGGTTTGCTGTTTAATTGGTGCGACTCGAGTTTTGGCGCACGCCAATTGAACGTTGACTTCTCCCTTTGGATTGGTTGACTTTAAATACACCACGGCACCATATGCTCGTTGAGAAGCGTCTGAGAAGGCATGAAGCTCGATATCGGTTGCATTTTTTACTATCATGTGCCGAGGAATCTTAAGATTGTTTAACTTTACGAGGTCTTTTCGAAAGGCTGTCCATTTCGTATTCATGTCCATAGGTAATGCTGCGTCCCAATCCAGTTTTAGAGCCCATAGTTCCTGGATGAATATTTTGGCCAAAATTATTACGGGACTAGCAATTCCCAGTGGATCGAAAATGTGGGCCGTATCTGATAATATGCTACGTTTAGTTACCCTTTTTGTTTCACTCCAATTTGTTTTTAAAAGAAATTGATCTGATGATGGTAACCAAGTCAATCCCAATGTTTTGATGGATCCTTCTTCGTGATCGTGAAGAACAATTTCAGTTTCACAATCTTCTTTTGGTATTCCCTCGAGAAGAGCTGGTGCATTGGTGCACCATTTTCGTAGTTGAAACATCCCTTGACCCAGAAGGTTTTTCAGATCTGATTGCATTTGTAGAGCGTTCTTAAGATTGTTGCTACCTGTCAGTATATAATCCATGTAAATATCGTTAAGGATGATGGTAGCTCCTAGCGAATTCTGGTTGTCTGCCGTTTTTGCTAAGTCGTGAAGGCATCTGATCGCTAGGTAAGGTGCAGGTTTTGTACCATAAGTCACGGTGTTCAGTTGATATGTTTTCAGCGGTTCGGTGATAGATTCCCGCCAAACGATGCGCTGGAATCATTTACTATACTCATTCACCTGTATCTGACGATACATCTTGGAAATATCAGCCGTGAATACATACTTGTGAGCGCGGAAGCGTAGTAAAATTGAAAATAAATCATTTTGTAGGGCTGGCCCGGTGTGCAGAATATCGTTCAGTGATATATTTGAGGATGTCCTTGATGATCCATCAAATACCACCCTTAGTTTTGTTGAAGAACTTTCTGGGCGCAGAACACAATGATGTGGAAGAAAATATTGTGGTTCCTTTGAGCAGATTGAATTGTATTTGATTTCTTCCATGTGATTTAATGCAATGTAATCCCGCATAAAGTCAATATATTGCCTCTGGATTTCCGGGTTCCTCTGAAGCCTTTTCTCCAGGTTGAGGAATCTTCGGACAGCTATTTCCCTTGATTTTCCTAAACTTGCTGGGTCATTTGAAAAGGGTAGAGCTACGACATATCGTCCTGATTGAGATCTTGATGTAGTTCTTACATAAATGTCCTCACAATGTTGTTCTTCTTTAGTTAATTTTTTTTTGTCGTTTTTCTGATGGAGAAGTTAGATTTTCTTCTAGGTTCCAAAATCGTTCAACCAAATTATCCAAGTGTTTAGAAGAAGTATCCACTCCAATTCCGCAAAATAGTGATGAAGAAGTTCCAGTGATAGTTTTTCCAATCACGACCCATCCGAGTAAGGTATTTTGTAAAGAAGGCCCAGTTTGATTTATTTTAATTTGGCCTACTGAAAGTATTTCTGGATATAGCTCTGCTCCAATAAGAACGTCGATCTCTTGAGGTTGATTAAAACCTTTATCTGCTAACTGGATGTTCTCGGGTATTTCCCACCTGCTGGTATCGATGAACTGATTGGGTTGTGCTGTTGTTATTTTATCAAGTACAAAGGCTTGAACTTGTGTTTTGTATCCAGTTACTTGAGATTGTAGACAAATATTGACCCTTTTGCTTATTTTAAGCGGCCTGTTGCCCATTCCTGCGACTTCAAAGGGTTCATGCTTCGTAATGAGCTGCAGTTTTTTAGCAAGTTTCTCGGTTATGAAGTTCATTTGAGAGCCAGAATCCAGTAATGCTCTTGCCGGAATGGTATTATTAGTTCGGTTTAGTATGTTCACAATAGCTGTTCCTAACAGCACATATTTTGATGCCTTAGGACACCTGTTGATCGCTGAGAGGCTAGTCCTATTATCTATTCCAGGAGCTTGTTGACTTGGATCCCTTGCTATTACATGAAGCAGTGTATGATGATACTTGTTGCATTTGGTGCAATGTGTTGCTCTACATGTTGAAGCTTGGTGTCCGAAACGTAAACAATTAGTGCACCGATTAAGCGATTTCACCTTCTGTAGTCGTTCCTGTGGTGTGAGCTCAAGAAACTTTGAGCATAAGAAGATCACATGTTTTGGTTGTCCACAAATGAGGCATTTGCTGGTTTCCTTTGTGGATGTAAGAGCTACCTTTGTCCTTTTGTTTGAGTCTTCTGTTCGGAGTACTCGAGTTCCCAGTGCTTCTAACGACTGAAATGGAACCTCTAGAAATGATAGGAAGTCCGTTAATGAAGGTAGGGCCTTTGGTTGTTTAAGTGACTGCTCCCAAAGTGTTAGTGTACTTCTATCCAGTTTTTTAGCAGAATACTCAGTAGAATAGGATCCCAATTACTAGTGTCAATTTGTAGACCTTTTAAGCTAAGTAGGCACTCCTGTGTTGTGTCGTGCATTATCTTGATTGCATTGGAACCTTCATTCTCGATTGCAGGTTGGTTTAGTAACTTATTCACCTGTGCAGTTACTAATAGTCGCGGGTTGTCGTATCGATCAGTAATTACTTGCCATGCTGCACTATAGTTGGCATCAGATGTTGAAAAATGTCGAATGAGCTTTTCTGCCTCGCCTATTAATGTTGTTTTCAGGTAAAAAAGTTTTTGGCAGTTGGCTATGTCTTGTTTATGTACCAGTTCGGTAAATAAATCACTATATTGCTTCCATTGAATGTAGTTTCCATCAAATTTAGGCAATGTAATATTCGGTAGATTTAAAGTTGCTTTCGGTACGTTAACAGAACTTGGCGTGGTAATTGCACAGGGTGATGGTGGAACATGAGCTGATAATTCCTGTAGTTTGGTTGTAACCTCAATAATCCAATCTTGAATTTTGTCTTCTAGTTGAAAATATTCCGCGGCGTTATATCCATGCCTGCTTGGGTCTTCGCATATCTCGTTAACTAATCGGTGATTTGCTTCTAGTTCTGTCCAATATTTCTGAAGTGTGTTTAACTTCACGGTACAGAATGTTGAGCTCCAGGTGTCTGCTGTCACGGCTTCAAGACTTAACAACAATCGCTGCAACGATTTTGCTGTTGTGTTTTGTCTTCGAATGACTCTGACAAATTCTTCACCAGTGTTGACTGACGTTACTGGGAACATTTTGGTCTGTTGTTCTTCGGTGTATCCCTTCGCTCGAGATTCCTCTAATGGAAGGGTATGCATCTTTGGCTTGGTTCCCGTGTCCGGATACGTAGTCCCACCGATTGCTCCCAAGGGTTCTTCTTGTTTTTCATCATCGTCGATGGATGGGATTGAGTCCAAAGTGAGTTTTATGTCAGCGTAAGCTCTCTTTATTGTCTCATTTGTATTCGCTTGTACATATGGAGTGTCTGGTTTCACGACATTCTTGATTTTTTCGTGATTCCCATGGAACTCCAGCCATAATGCTTCCAGAACATCACCTTTTTTCTTTTTATATGCGGCAGTTTTGCGATCGGGGCCGTCCTTGCCTATATTAATTTTCAGCCTTTGAAGCTCCTCTGTAATGGCTTTCTGTCGGGCCACGATTTTGAAGACTTCCATTTCGTCCATTGTGGAAGGGTGTCTTCGGTTTATGAGTTGTAATGACTTGTGGGAAGTATGTCACTGTAACTAATGTGGTGGGACGGTGAATTCCTTTTTGCCTCTGATGGGGTAGCGAATCCACGCTTAATGTCTCTCGTATTGTTGCGATCAGTGTAAGGCCCTGTCGACTCCTCGCCAATGTTTGCCCTGGCGAACGCAATTGATAGAAGACGGTGGTATGATTTGCCCCTTACATTTCTTGGGGGGGAAGCAAATCAAGATCACGTCGGGGTCACCAATGTTTTGACCTGGAACCTCTTTTGATTCCAGAGTTGAAAAAAGCTCCTTACCTCTGGTGGGGGGTAGCAAGTGAAATAAATGACTTCTGAATGTAAAGTGATTTTATTTCTATATTCTTATGACTATTTATACTAAAAATAAAGCTAAAAATGATGATTCTGCATTAAATTCTATGGGAATAATTTTGTAATTGGATCGACAAGCACCGGTATATGTGCATGAGTTTTAATGGGAATGGGAATGGGACACCTGAGAGTGCTGATAACATGGTCATATACTGTGGGAATGCGAAATTGTGCTATTTTGTATAGGGTGGCGGTGTTTGGAGTAGGGTGGTCAAACTAATTTATTGTTTTGATTCTAAACAGATCCTATATACCAAATTTCATTATCCGAGCTCAAAATTTGAGGCCTAAAAATCGGTGACGTAAAGACGGACGGACGGACGGACGGACGGACAGACAGACATGGTTTAATCGACTCAGCTAGCGATTCTGAGTCGATCCATATACTTTGAGGTATATGTAGCAAAATTATTTCACTATGTTACAAACTAAGTATCAAAACTAATATACCCCTATGGGATAGGGTATAAACATTTTTATACACTACCCCATAACATATGCAGGAGAAAACCTTGTCTTTTGTAGAACCGTAAAAGTTTTTATACCCTATCCCATAGGGGTATATTAGTTTTGATACATAGTTTGTCCGTCCGTCCGTCCGTCTGTCTGTTCGTCACCGATTTTTGGGCCTTAAATTTTGAGCTAGGATAATGAAATTTGGTATATAGGATCCTTGGCCGAGTCACCAGAACAAGTGTAAAATTTTTTAAAATCCGCCCACTGCCACGCCCCCTTTTAGAAAAAACGTAGTTTTAAGCCAAACCGTAAGGAATTTTAAAAAAGTGTGTTAGCAATATATTTAGACAAACCTAATATCTATATTTCGTCCATACAAAGTTTTTTGCCACACCCACTTTTTGGGGGCGTTTTTAGTAAAAAACTTTTTTTGTCCAAATTTTAAAACATTCGAAAAAAATTTTGATGCAAATACTTCCGAAATGGTAATATAAACATTTTGTCCATAGATCATTTTCACCTACGCCCACAATTTGGGGGCGTTTTCTTACAAAAACCATTTGTATACCCCATCCCAAGGCATTAAAGCAATAGAAAACCGTTGTTTTTTGTCGAGCCACAAAAGATTTTGATAAACTGTCTGAGCAATATGTTGTGACAATGTCATTTTCTGTATTTCATTGCCATAAGGCCTATATTTTGAGGATATTAATTTTAAGGATGGGATGGGATAGGGTTTTCAACGATCCGCATAGCTGATTGTAGCCTCTCATATGTTTATACCCTATCCCATAGGGGGGTATATTAGTTTTGATACTTAGTTTGTAACATAGAGAAATAATTTTGCTACATATACCTCAAAGTATATGGATCGACTCAGAATCGCTAGCTGAGTCGAATTAGCTATGTCTGTCTGTCCGTCCGTCCGTCCGTCCGTCCGTCCATCCGTCTTTCTGTTCGTCAGCGGTTTTTGGGCCTTAAATTTTGAGCTAGGATAATGAAATTTGGTATATAGGATCCTCGTCCGTGCCACCAGAACAAGTGTAAACATTTTTGAAATCCGCCCACTGCCACGCCCCCTTTTAAGGAAAACTTATTTTTTTGCCAAACCGTAAGGAATTTCAAAAAAGTGTCTGAGTAGCATATTTAGACAATCCTAATATCTATATTTCGTCCATACAAAGTTTTTTGCCACACCCACTTTTTGGGGGCGTTTTTAGTAAAAAACTTTTTTTGTCCAAATTTTAAAACTTTCGAAAAAAATTTTGATGGGCGGTGGGCGGTGGGCGGCGGGCGGGCCGTCTTTTGGGGTTTGACTTGACATGACAGGACTATAACTAACGACGACAGGATGTGACAAATACATTTTCTTTTAACTTTACAGGACAAACGTGGCCAAGGGGGTTAGCCATCGGATGTGTCTCGTGACGCAAAGGGGTGGGAAGGCCAAACTCTGCCGATGATATCTGGCATGTTTCGGAATTGCGACGATCCTGTTCGATTGAAAGATGCCGAGAGCAAGTTTATCGTGTTTAGGTTAGTTTAAGATTAGATTAGGGTTATTATTAGATAGTGAACTAATGCCTTTTATTAGTTTTATTGGATTAGGTTAGTTTTAGTAGTATCGCGGTCGTCTTCCTGGTATCTTTCTGTCGAATTGGCATAGAGAGTTGATCTTTTCTTTTAACCTTTTTTTCTATTACTATCCATTTCCTTTTTAGAGTCCTTTATATCCGTCCGTGGTCAAATTAACGTAGCTTTCCTCTTCTCTTTTTTTTTTTTTTTTTGGCACGAGATAAAAATGTTAGTAGAGCTGGGATGTTATGGTGAGGGGGCAAGAACTCCCCCGTCCGACGAGTATAGCTGAGCAATCACTAGCGTGCCGCGCCCTTCTCACCGACATCGAAGTTGCCCCCGTGGCTTACCAAGTCTCACAACAAAGTTGAAGACGAAGATACCCTTTTTTTGCAAAGGAATGGTTTGCAAACTTAAGAAGTTTCCACTCCAAATCCGAAATGAAACAAAAATAAACATAATGATTTTATTAAATCAAATTGAACAAGACCTTGAAACAAATGTAAAAAATCTTTAACTTGTTTTGTTATGTTTTTTTATTAATGTAAGATTCACAATATTTATTTCATTGAATACATAAATTTGAATTATCCTCTAATTTTTTCATGTAGGTATGTACATATTAAGGCCGTAGTTATTTTGTTTTTGAATCGAATAAGAAATACAATGGCAAAAAAAAATATGTGTTCATCTTCTTAATGGGGTTGAAAGGAAACTTTTCCTTCATTTAAAAAATAATTTGCCAACGTCTTTCTGGGTAGCGATTCTTTACCACATCGATGGCGAGTGCGAGTGCGGGTTGTGTATATGTACACAAGGAAAATAAGAATGTGTGTGTGGATTTACCTGTCATCAAGTCACTGGGAAATTTCTAATTTCGAAAAAATTTCCACGTAACTTCGAAAGGGAAATTTCTCAGTTGTCATAATCTCGCCATGTATTTAGGTGGCGAGTGGCGATGGCGAGTGCGGCGGCTGACAATATTGTTTGTTTATTTTCAAGTTCGTTTTAATTTTCGTTTATTTTCGTGTTATTATATCGTGTATAATTTACAAAATTTCAAACCGCAGTGTTAAAATCGTGTTTTAAATAAAAATTATTTTTTTTGTGTGTTTGTGTTTTTTTGTCAATTGCATTGTTTGTTCTTGCACAGAATTTCACGATTCTTTTGCAATCAATTGAAAATTACCGGGTTTTCTAAATTCCACCATATATTATGCACACATATCAAAGTTTTCGTGGTTTCTTAAATATTTCAATAACCAAAACATTAAAAGATACCAGCGAAGTGGTGAAATGTAATTGCTTCCATGCCTAAGGTAAATAAAAATCTCTGTTGTGCAAACACGAAACATTCCGTTTACCGATCTAAAGGGCTACACTTGTCAAGTTTTCATGTCTGCACGCGCCGACTGGGACACAGTAGAACCCATCATTTTTCCAGCGACCAATGGAGTAATGGCTGTCAAACATCAAGAAAATATTTTCATCTTTAGGTAGAGTTTTGCTTTCTGCAACTTGACCAATTATCGTTTGAATGTCCAAAAGACCTTCTAATGTATAATGTTTACTGCATTGTGTACACTGTGGCCATCACCAATGTGATTCTTTGTAAATCACAAGTTCATCCAATATCATGACAGACGAAAAGGAGCGGAACTTTAATATTCTCAAACCAAATACATATGTGTGAATGGCCAGCGTTGTTGGTTATAGGCACACGTATTAAGATTTGGGGTGCGGAATCGTAGGTAAAACTCTCAACTTAGAAATAGTATGCTTATAAATAAAGACAATTTCTATTCATTTTAGATCGCAACATCTGAGAGGGGGCTCTCAGATGTACTAATACCGAACAACATTCCAAATGCCAGACAGTTAAGGGTAAAAACAGTGATTGTAAACTATTGAACGGTTTCAGATGCTTATGATTCAATGAAGTAGTAAGCCGACCAATGACAACTCAAAACAGGACAAATGAACGTTCACGCAATTATCTAGGGTCCTAACAAACATTCAATTCAAACAGAAATCTAATGCCGTAATAAGAAAAAAGTTATACTGTTGGAGATGAGTTGAAATAATTGCCACTTTGATTATGATGTTAACGTACTCTGTGTAATACTCAGGAGGAAAACATACATTTTAGATGAAAGTGTAAATTACATATATCACCGTAACGTAAGTAAAATAATGTAGATATTAGTTAATCTACTTAAAATATCAAATATATATTTTTATGTTTATTTTTCATTATCAGATGGCGGCAGTATTCCAGCATCTACTGTTTTATTCGGACTATAATCAATCGACTATCTCAAGAATTCCAACCCCTTCTGAAGACAGAATTGCGATGAACTAAGCGATCTTAAACCCCAAGTAGATGAACTTTATCACAGATTTACAACATCAAATCAAATTCCAAGGACGCTCTCTCTATTTACGGAGAACATGTCAGTCAAATTGTAGCCACCATCGAGAAACTCTATCAGGAGATAGAAGTCGCCCAACACTTTACATCAAACATCGAGCTTGTTCCACAAAATTTGAGTATGATCATTGTGATAAATTCGGGCATAGAATATTCTCCAGATCCATCGTATAGAATGTATTCGATTAACATTCGCCAGGCAAGATTCTTCAAGTGGATATCCGTGAAAGAATGAGGTGAGTAAAACAACAGTCTCTTCTTTTGATGTAATTTAATCAGGAAATCTCTATTTTCAGTCATATGGAACAGGAGTTGATGAACCGGAAAGGAGAAATCGAACCTTACGACGTCACCTTAAAGTAGATCCGGCCAGAGTTGCAAGCTACAAAAAAGAACATCCAACAGAATCGAGAAATTGAATCGAATTGATGATCGAATCAGCGAATTGGATAGCTATGAGTACCCGGACACAAATGAAATGGATCTACTGGTAAAGTCACATATCACATGGACTAACTTTATTTATTTCTACTACTTTTATTTATTTCTACTTTTTTTAATAGGCTAATGAACTTGAAGAATACAAAACCAAACTTAACCAAGTTCAACTACAAGTTCAAGAGAAGACAAACGAGTCGTCTGAATCCAAGATTGCACGCAGAGCGATGCAAGAGGCACTTACAGAACAGGAAGTATTGTTGAAATTGATTATGCTGCATTCGCCGAATCTGAAAGTGTGCCAATAAATCGACTATTACAACCATTATAGTATTAAATGTATATTTATTTTTTTTGAATTTTTTTAAATAAATGTTGAGCATTATGAAATACAAAAATTTGTAAAACTGATTTAAATAAAGCCAGTAACTAAGAATATAAAAAAAATCACTTTACTATTAGTAGCAGATATGCGTTGAGTTGTCCGATACATAGGTAATTGGGTGTTTGAACCTCTACTTCCTTCGATTAATCATCCAGCGCTGAACCGGGTTGTTTTGTTCCCAAATTGATTGCGATAATAAGAATATCATTATTTTAAGAATTATATGCTGTCCGAATCATTCCTAGATGTATTTGCCACAGTGCAAAATGGGTATATGCATGCTATTTAAAGAGCCAAAACAGACCAGTCTTCCACATCGACGACAGTGTTTACTCTTATCAGTATAGAATAAGGAATATGCAAGTACATACCATTATAGGTAGCAAATTAAAACAAACATTTTAAGATAAAACACTTTGTAGCAGCCTAGGCAACCTCAATAAAAATAATCTATTATCAAAAAAGCCTCCAACTCTTCAAAACGCCTGAATTACAATTCTCCATCAGATAATGAAGGTTCCATACTAATTATCCGTTTGTACAACATCAAACAACAGTCATTTATTTTCAAAGTTATTTTTATTAATATTAAAATTAATCGAATTCATTTGGGTTACATTGATTGCTGGTATATTTCACAATTCATATGGAAAGTCCATTGTATTTGTAGTACATTGACTCCCTTGTAGCAATTTATACCATGCACTACATTTTGAAATTGATTCTTACATTTTGAAATTGATTCTGTACGTTTCTTTTTATAATTTATGTTTCTATGAATTTAAATTCTATAAAATAGTATGCAACTTTGGTTGAGTTTTAAAGAATATACACCTGCCGTGTGTACGTTATTTCTTTTTATAAATATATACCTGTGTTAGGCGCTATTCAAAGGAACGAACTTGGAAACAGTAAAATGTGGTATTGAATAAATTTAAAAAAAAAAACTAAACTATATTTTGGGGAGCGCTCAATTGTGTAATCTCAGATAGCGTCTCTTTGTGTACACCGCCAAAGAGAATTAATTCTCCTTCGATTTGTTGCTCGGCTACAAGGGCTCTCCTCGAATTCCGTATGACATTCATTTGTTCCTCCATTCGACGAATCCGTTCATGATGGTCCTTCGAGAGGCTAAGCGAGCGATTTGGGACGTATAATGCTGCAATGCGAAATGGGTCCTGCAAAATAAAGACTTAAGTTACTTTCGTCGTGCAAATGCAAGCAGTACCTACCTCAAAAAGTTCATCAAATCGCTTTGGTAATCGCGGTTCGTAGTCGCGACATCGGAGTGCCAAATTTCTCTGCAAACTGTTGGCCGCTTCTATATCATTTGGATTATTGGCAGGTGGTGCGATCGGGGCCAGTTGAACTGGAGGAGCAGAACGTGCCTGTAGAATATCATCACATTGAGAACGGCTCTTAATTGTGGACGGTTGTGGTTTCTTTCTACAGGAACAGGCAGAATGTTGTTGTGTTATTGGTTATTGTTCAAGCCAACTCACCGTCTATTCATGCGCATATCATCGACAATTCGAAAGTTATGGTGGTTTGTGTTGCCTTCGATTTTTGGGGCAGACCATGTCAACGAGTTTAAGTCCAGGCAGTCGCCGGCGTTGAAGAATCGCTATCCAGAACACAAAAAAAGAAATGTTTAAACGAATGCAAACAATTATTGTTGACAAATATATTTGTCATGTCAAATATCTGTCAAAGACAGCTGATTATTTCTGAAGTTTGTTCACACATACTACGATAAACTTCGAATTCGGAGTCGCACCCGCACTCGCACTCGATGTGGTAAGGAATCGCTACCCTGATCTTAAATGCTTTCGATGGCCGGTTGTTACTCCCAAATCGTCGAATTTGGAGGAGCGCGTCTGTTTCTTGTCTGCAAGAGCCTTGTATCAATCGGCCATTATCAAAAGAATCGCAAAAATGTTGTGGGCAGTATGTTTGGGAGTCAGTAATTTTTTAAAAAAATATGCAAAATTGTGCATGCAAGTACAATTTTGTCTGCATTTTTGGGATGAAAATCAATGCATTTGCCAAGAATTCTCCAACGGGCAGTTAAAATCCCAAACGTATTTTCTATTACCCTTCGTGCTCTGGAGAGTCTGGCGTTAAACACATCTTCTGGCAAATCAAGCAAAATACCGGGATATGGACGCATTATATTTTCACGCAACGGAAATGTACTATCTGCAACAAAATAGTAGGGCAATATGTTGTTCGCATTTGGAAGTCTTTGTGGTGGTGGCAAGCAGATAGTATTATTAAGCACGCTTTGTCCAATACTGGAGTTTTTAAATACTCCACCATCACTTTGACTTCCAAATGCCCCTACATCGACCGCTGTAAAAGTATAGTTTGCATCACAGATCCCAAGTAATACTATGCTAAAAAATCCTTTATAGTTGTAAAACTTGGAACCTGAATTGGGAGGGCATTTTATTTGAATGAGCTTCCCATCTATACTGAGGGGCTCAGTGGCGCGATGGTTAGTGCGATGAACTGCCGCGCAGGAGGTCTGGGTTCGATTCCCAGCCGTAGCAACACCTAAATGATTTTTCACTGGCCCTCCTCTCGTAATGATCCGACAAATCATCCGAGCAGTATCAATTGTCAAGAATAGCTTATCTCAACTAAGCCGTTCGGAGTCGGCATAAAACAGGAGGTCCCGCCATCGTGCAAGAAGTACACACGCACACATGAATGGTTGTGAGAAAGCTAGGCCCTGGGTACTAACGAGCCTGTTGCGCCAAAAATTTGTATTTTTTTTTTTCATCTATACTTCCTACACAGTTTGGCATTTGCCACTGGTCATTAAAAACTGATGCGATTTGTTTCCAATCACCGGTATGCAATTCTGGCATATATATTGGTGAAAGTACATCCCAAAGCACTTGACATACTTCACAGATAATCGTTCGGACCGTCGACACTCCCATCCTGAAGGTCCAAGCTAAGTAATTAGGCGGAACTCCCTGCGACAAGTACCTAATTGAAAAAATAGTATATTTTGTATATAGGTTTTTATTACAAAATACAAAGAGTATAGAGCATAAAGTACTCATCATAGCAAGAAAAATTGTAGCCGTTTTAGACGCTTGCGGTAAGTGTAAATGGGAATTTTCGTCGTTTGTTATGCGTCGGCTATGCTCGTGTTTGATGGTGTACCAAGTGAATACTGGGGTATCAATATCAGTACCTCACATAGTAAATTTTCGTTGTATGAGATCCGTATTCAATGTAGTTCTATACTCTTTGACTCTACTTACATTATAGTGACAACAAGTCTACATTCCGCTTCAATAGGTCGTTTTATAGATGTTTTTATTTATTTTGCCTGGACCAGATGAAACAACTGCTCGAATTGTTGTGTTTTCATTCTTGTCGTTTTGAAAAAAAGTTCTCCATCCTGTTCCTTTAAATGTTTGAAGGTGGTTTTAAAACCCATTAGTTTTTCTTGCATTATACAGAGGACGGACCCACCATCTTCTTTTCGGACATTTGATCATCTTTTATGATAAACAGCATAATTGTAGTACTGCCATCATAACCGGCATCTACTTCTTCTTTTTCATTCTGAAGAAAAAAAATTAGTTAATATTCAAATATAATTTCAAAACACACACCTCTCTTCTTCATAAAAAAAATGTTTCGTTTTCTTAAATTTATTTTTAATTCACAGATTAGATTTCACGTTTCACTCTATTTGAATCTTAACACATTTAAGAAAATATTTAATTTTTTTTGTATTTCTGAGAGGTAAACACCAGAGATCAAGTAACGAAGAGATAGGAAACTTTCCAGGACTTTACGTTTTGCCTACAAGCTAATCCTGGAATTTTCCATAATTTTGACAGATAAATTCCCCACCACGGCAATGTTAGTATTTGTTATTTTCGTATACATAAGATTACAGCTATGTATATACATACTAACAAAATACTATATAAAGCAAAACTGTAATCTTGCTTTTTTCAGTTGCTTGTAATAAACTGCCATGTGTGCATTTTGAAGTACTCGCTCGGTTGTCGTTTTTATTTGGTTTGTCCTAACAAAGGTTATGGGCCCAGGCTCGTTATATGAAAAAAAAAAAAAAAAAATTTTTTAACTAGAATTTAAATAAATCGAAATGAGTTCCTCGCTGTACCAAATCGAAAAGTTAGACGACTCTAACTACGATGCGTGGAAAGTTTTAATGAAATCGGTTCTAATTCATAGTGGTTTGTGGGGTTGCGTTTCGGGTGAAAGTGAGGCTCCTGAGGATGCCGCTCTATTAGCAGCATGGAAGTTGAAGGACGAAAAAGCTCTCGCGACATTGATTTTGTGTGTCAAATCATCTCAATTGCTCCATATGAAGAATGCAACAACGTCTAAAGATGCATGGAAACGATTGCATGACACGCACTCTCCAAGTGGACCAGCGCGAAAGGTCACTGTTTTTAAATCACTGGTGAATTTAAAGATGAGCGAAGGGTCTTCGATGTGTGAACATTTAAACAAATTTTTCGATTTGTTCGAAAAAATGGGTGAACTGGAGATAAAATTACAAGACGAATTGCTTGCCATAATTTTGTTGTGCAGCTTGCCGAAGTCATACGACAATTTTATTATTGCCATAGAATCCAGAGATACGCTACCATTAACGGCAAAATTAAAAATTAAATTATTGGAAGAGGAAAAGAGAAGGGAGAACGAAGCCAAAACCCACGATGACGTACTACATGAAACTGCATTTTTTGCCAACAAGCAAAAGTACCATCCACAGCAACAACAAAGGAAACCAATAAAGCTGCGTGGTAAATGTTACAAGTGTCATAAGAGGGGGCATTATGCTTCTTCTTGTCCAATAAATAATGTAAGCAAGCAAAATATAAACTGTGCAATGCTTAACCTCTCCAACACATATACAGAGATCGACCGTTCAGTTTGGGTTCTTGACAGTGGGTCGACGAGTCATATATGCAGCTGCAAGTCAATGTTCACTAACATAAAAATCCACAAAGAAAAAATCGAATTGGCAGGGGAAAACTATATATTCTCTGAAGGTGTTGGTGTCGTTTATTTACAGACAGAGACCGCAAACATTTATTTACATAATGTTCTTTATGTTCCCCATTTAAAAACGAATTTCTTGTCGGTGAGCAAATTAACGGGATCGTGTAAAGTAAATTTTGACGAAGATTTCGCAAAAATAACAAATCGTGTTACGGGTGCGGCGGTGTTTCGAGCCAAACGATCGGGTGATTTGTTCACGTATACACCAAAGCAAAATAAGTTGTGTGTCGCGGTTAATAATACGAATATTATTGAGTGGCATCGAAGATATGGACACTTAAATCCTAAAAGTCTGGAATTATTGGCTAAAAGTGAAATGGTGCGCGGTTTGAACTTTAAAACATTGCCAAAATTTGAATGCGATGTATGCCTTAAAGGCAAGATATGTGCATTGCCTTTCCCAAAAAACTCGATAATATCAAGTAAGTCGATTCTATAAATTGTCCATAGCGATGTGTGTGGCCCGATGCCCACTTCATCTCTTAGCGGTGCAAAATATATGGTGTCGTTCGTTGATGATTTTAGCCGAAGAATTTTCATTTACTTTGTAAAAATAAAAGTGATGTTTTTGAAACCTTTAAATCATTTAAAGCTTACGTTGAGCTTGAAACAGGGAAAAAAATTAAATTTCTTCAATCAGACAATGGCGGTGAATACATAAATCGCGATTTTGATAATTTTTTAAATATGGAAGGCATTCGTAGGCGGCTTACGGTAGCATACACACCGCAGCAAAACGGCATCGCCGAGCGCCTTAATCGCACCCTAACTGAGATGAGCCGATGTATGTTGTTGGATTCAAAGTTGCCAGAATTCTTGTGGGCCGAAGCCATGAATACCGCCGCATATTTGCGTAACCGTTCACCGACCAAGATGCTCTTAGGCATCACCCCATATGAGGCTTGGAGCTGTAAAAAACCAAATGTTTCTCACCTTGAAGTATTTGGAAGAAGAGGAATACTGCTTGACAAATCACCACGTAAGTCAAAATTTGCAGCCAAAGGTGTTGAATGCTACATGGTGGGCTACGCAAATGAAGCAAAAGGGTACAGGTTATACGACCCAAAGCGAAGGACAGTCATAATTGGTCGTGACGTAAGATTCTTAAAACTAGAAAACAAAAATATTACAATATCCTTAGATGATAATGATGACTCAGTTAGTCAAAATGTGCCTTTAAATAAACATTTATTTAAGGAAGAGGCTGACCCTGATGCGAATGCTGAAAATTCATCTTTTTCCGAGAATGACGCGGATTCTAGTTTTGGAAATCCTGAAGAAGATAGAGTTGGTGATGCTGATGTTAATGCTGTCGGAGCTGTTGTAGATGTTGGTGAAGCTGTAGATGTTGCAGAAGCTGGTGATGCTGTTAACGCTGTCGGCGCTGTTGATGAAAGTGAAAATCATCGTCCAAAGATTAAAGTCATCAAGAATTCAAAGAATATTGACATAGAAAAGATAAAAGTATATCGAGAAAAACTGCGTTCTGAAAAACCGGTAAGTCCACATGTAGTTAATTTTCTCAAAGACAGAATATCCAATCCTTTGACGGTGAAGCAAGCAATGGAAAGTCCAGATTCAGAAAAGTGGAAAGCTGCCATGGCTTCTGAATATGAGGCACTGAAAAGAAATAACACCTGGGAACTAGTTGAAACTCCAGATAATCGGCGAATTATAAAATCTAAGTGGGTTTTTAATATAAAACGCGACAAGCAAGGTGCCCCAGTAAAATACAAAGCTCGCCTCGTAGCAAAAGGTTGCAGTCAACAATATGGGGTTGACTATAGTGAGATATTTTCACCTGTTGTGAGATATTCCTCAATACGACTTATCCTTGCCTTAGCTGCTGAGTACCAACTCTTTGTCCATCAAATGGACGTAGTATCAGCGTATCTAAATGGAAAGCTACAGGAGGAGGTGTTTATGTTTCAACCCGAATGCTTTATCGACGAAAACAACAAAAGTCAAGTCTGCCGATTGAGAAAAGCGATTTACGGGTTAAAGCAATCTGGTCGTAATTGGAACATGGAACTCGATTCTGCTCTCAGACAGATTGGCTTTAAAAAATGTAACGGAGACGCATGTGTTTATGTACTAAGGAGGCCTGATGAAATTAATTTAGTAGCTGTGTACGTCGACGATATACTTGTTGCGTGTTCTCATCTTGAAAACCTGGAGAGAATCAAACAACAGATAAGTGACAAGTTTGAAGTGATTGATAAAGGCCCAATCGATCACTTTATAGGCATCGAAATCACAAGAGGACATAATGAAATCCAGATTTCGCAACGTCAATTGATTTTGAATCTGTTGGCTGACTTTGGAATGACGGAATGCAGAAGCTGTGCAACGCCGCTGGAACCAGGGACCAATTTTAAGAAGTGTGAAGACTGTTCATATTGTGAGAAGGTAGACCTGAAGAAGTACCAGTCTTTGATCGGTTCTTTGACGTACTTGGGCGTCTGTACGAGACCCGATATTATCCATTCTGTATTCAAACTTGCTCAGTTCAACACGAATCCTCACGTTGAGCATTTAAATGCTGCAAAGCATTTGTTAAGGTACTTAAAAACTACACTTAATATGAAACTTCACTATTTTCAGACTGGTATGAAGCTTAGAGGATATGTAGATGCTGATTGGGGGGGAAACTGCATTGACCGAAAATCATATACGGGATTTGCATTCTTCCTAGCTGGGGCAGCCATATCTTGGGACAGCAAAAAACAATCAACTATAGCCCTTAGTAGCACCGAAGCAGAGTATGTTGCTCTGTCCACAGCATCTAAAGAAATTGTTTACCTCCGGCGATTCTTGGAAGAGATGGGTTTTGACGAACTTGTTAACGGCCCAACCGAGCTCTTTAGTGATAATCTCAGTTCGCAGAAGCTGGCTAAAAATCCTATCTTCCACAACCGTACGAAACATATTGACATCAAGGCACACTATGTCCGTGATGTTGCAGAGAAGAACCTACTTGTATTGAAGTATACGCCTACCGATGAGATGACCGCAGATATACTTACCAAAAACTTGAAGAAAATTAAACACAGTCAATTTACTACCATGTTAGGTTTAGAATCCTAAACAATCAATGTAACCTAAATCTTACATAATGAAATACTTAGCAATTTTTGTTTTTCTTTTCCTTTCTACCAATGTATTACATATTATATTTTATAGTTTGTTTATAAGTTAATGAATTCATAAATTAAAGAAAAATCCGTTTTGAGAGGAGGTGTTAGTATTTGTTATTTTCGTATACATAAGATTACAGCTATGTATATACATACTAACAAAATACTATATAAAGCAAAACTGTAATCTTTCTTTTTTCAGTTGCTTGTAATAAACTGCCATGTGTGCATTTTGAAGTACTCGCTCGGTTGTCGTTTTTATTTGGTTTGTCCTAACAGGCAAAAATGGATTGTCAGACCAATCCTAACATACGGCTGCTTGGTCTGGTGGAATGCTATGAAAAAAGCAAAACATACGACCAAGCTTACGAAAGTTCAAAGAACAGCATGCATACTCACGACAGGAGCCATGCGCACTAGCCCCACAGTAGGGTTAGAAACAATACTAAACATAACACCAATTGACTTACAAATCAATGACACAGCAGCAAAAAGCGCAGCAAGACTCAAAGAAACGGGCAATCTACTTACGAAGCCTTTTGGCCACAGCTCAATATTAAGCTCAATGGCATATGAGGATGTAGCATGTGACTACATGATCCCATATCACGACTTTGATATTGATTACTCCATCAGAATACCAAGTAGAGACGAATGGTCTTCAAACAATGTGTTATCTAACACAGAAATAGCAATCTACACCGACGGATCCAAAATGGAAGTCGGAGTGGGCTCTGGTGTCTACTCTGAAAAAATCGGGCTAGCTACATCCTTAAGATTAGCAAACTCGTGTAGTGTTTTCCAAGCTGAGATCCTAGCCATACTCGAAGCTGCCGAATCGGCTAGGGTATTGGACATATCACATGAGGATATCTCCATCTACGTGGATAGTCAAGCGGCCATTAAAGCTCTGGCATCCAATATAGTAAAATCACGGGTAGTTGGACGCTGCCGCGAAGAGCTGAAGGCTCTTTATAACCAGAACAAAGTCCAAATTATCTGGGTGCCAGGACATAATGACATTTTAGGAAAGGAGAAAGCAGACGAACTAGCCAGATTAGGATCGTCCAGTTGCATTTCCCTAGCTGATAAAAGAGTCAATCCCCCGCTAGCATCTAAAAAACTTGAATTAACTAAGCACACTCAAAAAGCAACCATAACAAGATGGCTAAATACAATAACTTGTACACACACTAAATCTCTCTGGCCAGAATTAAGTGGCAGTAAATCAAACAAGCTATTAGCTTTGAATAGAACTTCCATTTCCATAGCGGTGAGAGTGATAACAGGTCACAATCTGTTGGGTAAGCACTCTAATAAGATCAGACTGACTGGTGCAAACCAACTCTGCAGGAAATGCAGCGACCCTGACGTCGAGGAAGATGTCTCACACCTGCTATGCCACTGCCCGGCGATCAGTGACAGTCGATTTAAAATTTTAGGCAACTTTTACTTCAATGACCTAAGTGACCTAAGGACTATCCCAATAACGCTGATAGTCCGTTTTTGTTGCAAATCAGGATGGAGCAACTACCTCTTTGAGGCTGAAGGAGCAACACAGACCAGCACTGCATAAGTATCACAAGCGAACTTAACCAGGTATCCTCTTTCTCTTTTTTCAGGACATTTTTCTTCGAAGGGTATCGCTATGGGCCCACGTAGGCCTATGCGTGTTTGACGACTCGCCCGAGCGTCAACAGCCCACCTAACCTAACCTAACCTAACAGGCAAAAATAGGTGCACACATTTTTGATTTACACACACTTGTCTACCCTCTGGTCATTTAAACGTCAAAACGTAAACTAACTGCCAAATTTCAAATTTCAAACAAAAAATAACGGCCAAATTCAAAGATTTCCCCACTTTTGCCCACACCTCATGGAATACTGGTAAAGTGGATGTTACATTTGTAAATTTCCCATGAACTTAAAATTTGAATTTCGACGGTTGAAAATAATTTAATCATTTATTCATCATATATATAAATTCAGTTTTCTTTATATTTTATGTAACACATTCAGCCTTATTTATAGAAGCATTTTAGAGGTTACCAAACTAAAATGCACCTTATCGTTTGAGTGTAATATGTACGTATAATATATTTTTACATTTGAACAACGTTGCTAAGTGCTCGCTTAAATTAAACACAAAAGATCTAGCTTGCAGGTTATAAAAGAGAAAAATGGCTTTAAGAAAGCTGTGAAAAGAACAAGTGCACTAGGCTTATTCTGTGCACATCTACAAAAACGTTCTTCAGTGATAAGAATAGACGCTTATTTCTTATCTCTCTAAACTGACATTCGTTTTTTTTACTGACGAAAATGAAAACCACAATTATTTCATTTTACATTTAATACAATTCGAGGTTCAATATTTATAAGAAACAAACACATACATATAAAACCATTTTTCAAGTATGGGACATTTCAATCAGTAGCTAGCTCTCTATTCTTTATATATTGTTTTTATTTAATACTTATTTTTACAATGAAAGGCGATATAAAACTATATATAATAAACAATTCATGTAGTATCAACATTTTTTTAAATTCTGAAACTTCCATGCATATAATATATAAAGCTTAAAATTGATAAAATTATATTTTTATTCATAAAAAACCCTATCAGTAGAGGGAGGATAAAAAGAAACAATAGACTATTCTTTTTATTATTAAACGTATTTGTATATTGTATACACAGCAACGTTTCTTAATTGTAAAAATCGATTATAATATACTTAAAGATTAAAATATACTTAGAAATATTTTAAATGAAGCAATCAGGAAATTATTTTATATTTGGCGTCTCAATAATTGAGACTTTTTCGGCAAAAAGGTCCCGCAATAATTCCATAAGCAGTTTTATTTATTTGCTACATTTATTTTTCTTTACTAATTTGCACATATATCTTGTCGCTTTGTGTCCAATTTGCGGTTATTTTCCTTTTGTTATTTCTAGTTTTCATTGTTAATAAATACTCGCAAATGACTTCAATTTACTTTGACAACGGAATAACGAAAGAAAACATTTAAAACAACTGATGACTTCGGAAATTGTATCTACTGATTGTAAATGATTTAGTAATAGATATGTCATTAAACGTCAATCAGCTATTACATGGGCTTTTATTTTTTAACAAAAAAAAATATTAGACAACTATTGTGAATAAGAGTATAATAACTCATTTTTTATTAAAATAATGATTTATACATAATTATATACTTTAAATATCATCCGCCAAATTAAAAGCATACCATGATTTATTCCCGAAATGTGTAAATATATTTGAACCAAATCAATACTGAAAAATATAAATTAATGGTGGAGGCAATCTCGACGCACGCGACGAACGCGACGCAGACGGTTTCGCATTGAAGTGTCAAAAATGGTGAGGATTTGAGTGGTGGTGGCAATCTCGACGCTCACGACGCGACGCGATGCGATGTCACTTGATTGACAGTTCACCATTAGCCGTCGAAGATTTTGTTTGTTTTTCAATTCTCACAGAAGAAAATATAATTAGTTGTTAGTCACACAACACAATTATTAATTCAGTACTTTTAATTTATTTTGTTTATTTATAACCTATGAAAGTAATCTCAAGATTCTCACAAACATACCATCTGACAGCTTTCAAACTGACATTCCAATGCGTCGATGCGCAAGAAAGTTGAAGTTGAATCAACTTTTCTGTGTAGCTAACGTCCATTGCGTCGCGTCGGCGTTCAGATTGCCCACTTATACATGTTCCCATAAGCTCGATGAGTTTTTGACATTTCAACGCGAAACCGTCTGCGTCGATACCGTCCGTTGCGTCGAGATTGCCTTGGGGGTAAAACTGTTGAATTTCAAATTAACGAATTTTCTAACGTATTGTTTTTAAATATTTGTCTTCCGAATTGGAATGTAATCCCACCACATATTGATGTAAGCCGACCCTCGTATTTTCCTTTTTTGTACATGTCAACATCAGCTGTTTTTATTTACCTCAAACCATTCGATAGACACAAGTGGCGATTGTTTACATTTTTCGTGCGGAAACAAAATATATTTTCTATTCTATTAATTTATTTCTCATTAAGTTTATTAAATTCGTGTGTTATATTTTATTAATCCGATTGAACCTGTGCAGAATGCAACTACAAGAGATTCTCGTGGAATTAAAAATGAAACAGAAATACACAAGTGTGTCAACTCGTGGATGTACAATTGTACACATTGCAGGATTTCTAAAGAAACTAATTACGGAGAAGATAAAATAAGCGGTATGGGAAATGTGTTTCTTTCCACACTGAAAATACCTACATTCTCATATAAAACAACAAACAAAATGCATTAACATTCGATTTTATTTGACTCATCACAAGATGACGTTGCTTCTGATTTCACTGATGAACTAGTTTACGAGATCTTACAATATGATGCCAGCAAGTTCTTCTTTGTGGATCATTTCGATGATATTGAGTTGTCCGAGAAATCGTGGACCCGATCTCAAGCAAACAAAGATGAAATAGCTGAAGAAATCGCACAATATGACGGGCAATGAAGTTTCGTATCACCCCAAAGAATTGTTTGGAAAAACGATATTGGGCTTGTTCTTTATTCGAAATCAAAACACGCTGCAATCTCATCATTCCTAAAGAACCATTCGTCTTCAACACCACGACATTAGTGGTTCAATATGAAGTCACAATGCAGGTAATACAATCAGACTAATGTCAACTACATCTGGATATATATAAATGCTATTTCTTTCTTGTAGGACGGACAAGAGTGCCGTACAATTACTGTCTGCAGGCAAACAAACAGAGGATCTCAAAAATGTCAAAGTGACTACATAAGAAACGACCCGGCCCGAAAAAGTGCGGCAATGAAATCAACCTACATTTCATTTTCCATGTTAATACAATTAATGGTTCCATTGAAGAGAAACACAGCCGGAAACAAAGTACGATGATTTTACTTACTCCTAATCGATAGTCACAGTTGTTGATTGACCTGCACAACTTGTTTACAGATAACGCAACAAAAACAAACTCGTCCATTTGTATCAATTACTTGTGAAGCCTGACAACACATTCCAAATTCATGTAGACCATAAAGTAGTTAATGAGGGTTCATTGCCAAGCGATTTCACTCCAGCCCTAAATCCACCAAGGAAAATTGACGATTCAGAGGACAAGAAATCAGACGGATAGAGTGAGAGGGTAATATGCAATTTGAGAAATGTCGGCAGTCGTAAACTGATATTCATTTATTTTATGTATATTCCAGATTTAGATGCAGATAAATCAAATGACTGGGATGAAGATGCACCACCACAGATTCCGGACCCATCGGTTCCCAAACCCCATGGTTCGTTGGATGAAGAACCAGAAATGAAAGTAAAAGACGACAGCAAGCAACATTCTCCAAAGGTGAACAAGGCTGATCCACGCAAAGATTAGCAAAATTAATTTCCATTAATTTTATCTAAAGCTTTATTTAATTTGATTTTCAAAATTTCTATTGATATTTATTTTTGAGGAAACACAAAGAAAAAACCTAATCGACAGTGTCGCTTAGTATTCACATAAGAAATAATGTATACAATTTAATTTCATTTAATGCAACGATTTAGTTTTAGTTTGAAGTGTTTTCATAAAATGTTAAATTATAAATAAAAATCAAAACACCAAATCATGCAAAGGGTTTTTATTTAAGAGCAGGTAGCAAGTTACTCCTCTGGTTTATAAAGTTCAGCGTTAATGGTTTGAAAGCTATTTATAGGAAAGATAACAAAAAGTCACCCCTGTAGTAATGGGTATTGCTTTAGACTTCTTGATTTGATCTGTTCGTGACCTAAAACCACGCTGATGAGGGCCGATCAGGTTGTTGGCGAAGGGTTTTAGGTGTTCACATATTACGTCGTATTGGATTTTGTAGGCGATTTTTAAGACTTGTGCCGCTTGAGATTCCAGTTTACTTTTAGAAGAACAAATTACAGCTATGTCGAACTCATGTCCTAATCTATAGACAAATGTTTGATATGCTACTTACGCTTTACTTCCTTAATCTCAAATTTAGCTATTGGCTTAGAATTGGCAGGTAGTTAAGGATCTAAATTTGTTGACAATTTTAGTTGACAAACGTTTCGATAGTAAAATCCTCGATGAGGAAATAAATTACAGATACAATATTAAAGGAAATGTTTTGTTTTATTTTTTTTTTTTTTTAATATTTGTAAATAAACATTAACATTGGTGTATGTAAAAAATATAATGGAACAATTATTGTATTACATTTTTGTTGTTAGAAGTTATTGACTGAGTAGTAAGTTATAGTAGTAATTACAAATTAGATATGAGACTTATTGAAGTCTTAAGTCTTAATCTTGTAACTTATAATAAGTTTGGAAAATTACTCGTGACAGGCTCCTCACCAGTGAAACTCTGTGGACAAATTCGGTTGTTGCGTGGAGGTTGTGGAAATGATTATTGGGGCGACGCTTTCGGTATCAATGTTTTTCCTGATGAACTGAGACTCGAATGAAGGTAGTCCTTCTCCAGCTATTCGTTTAAAGCCGCATGTTGTTCAGCCAAACATTAATTAGCCTTGACGTTATGTTAGTGTTATACTTGGAGCTGAATTCAAAGAAAAAAATAAGTAAATACGTGGCAAATGTGCAAACTCCTTCTCCAAGAAACTTACCTCATTTCGACGGCCTGTTTCGTTGTGAGGCCGGCAGACATTGCATTTTCTGCTGTTGTTACTTAAGAAAAGTCTACGGATCATATGCATTGCCTGCATCTAGCATTTAGACTATCCTTTGATGGAACACCACTCATAGCCATATGTTGCAGTGCTGATGATGATTCACCTTTCAATTCGTGTTTACTTCGGATAGTGTTAGATGTAAACTCGTTCCTCTTTGTAAACATGACTCTCATAAGAAACCATCCTTACTTCCTGGGACACTGTCTGTCTGTGATTGTAAATGGTTTTGATTACTCCGGCTAGGCATAGTCGATACTCGATAGGACATTTATCGGCATTACCGATATACTGGTGTAATTGGTTGTTTTTCGACGAAGTATGGAAGGGAAAGTCGTTTGCTATCCGCCACCGATAATCCATGAACTGTTTTGAGCTTTTTAAGTCTCTTCTCGTTATTCAATCGGTTTTTCTTTTTGCCCTTGTTGGAAGGTTTAATGCAGTTGTTCTTTTCATTATCTTACGTTGAATTTTTTGTTGCCTTGGACAACGCCGCCACAAACAAACTTTCACTGATGTTATGTATAGGTGTAGTAATCTGTAATGAGATGCAGAATAGAATTCAAGTTTAACAAAACAAAAAGATTCTTTTAACCAGAGATCAAGTAAGGAACATCACCAGACCAGGGTAGCGATTCCTTACCACAGCGATGGCGAGTGCGAGTGCGGGTTGTGTATATGTACACAAGGAAAATATGAATGTGTGTGTGGATTACCTGTCATCAAGTCACTGGGAAATTTCTAATTACGAAAAAATTTCCACGTAACTTCGAAAGGGAAATTTCTCAGTTGTCATAATCTCGCCATGTATTTAGGTGGCGAGTGGCGATGGCGAGTGCGGCGGCTGACAATATTGTTTGTTTATTTTCAAGTTCGTTCTAATTTTCTTTTATTTTCGTATTATTATATCGTGTGTTGTTTACAAAATATCAAACCGCATTGTTAAAATCGTGTTGTACTTAAAAAAAAAATTTGTTTGTGTTTCCAGTGTTTTTTTTCAATTGCGTTATGTTTGTTCTTGCACAGAATTTACAATTCTTTTGCAATTAATTGACAATTACCGGTTTGTCTAAATTCCACACATATGGAAGTTTTCGTGGTGTCTTAAATAGCTCAATAACCAAAACATTGAAAGATACCAGCAAAATTTAATTGCATGCCTAAGTAAACAAAAATCTCTGTTGTGCAAACACGAAACATTCCGGTCACGGATCTAAATGCTACACTCGCCAAGCATTCGTGTCTGCACGCGCCGACTGCGACACAGTAGAACCCATCATTTTTCCAGCGACCGATGGAGTTATCGCTGCCAAACATCAGGAAGACACTTTCATCTGTAGATACATTTCTACAACAAGACATACACGATCATCAATTGATAAAAATTGCCTCCTCTAAAAGTTTGTTTGTTGTTGCACCCAGAAACCTGCCCAGTGATGGTGCGCCATCCGTCGATCATTATGTTTCTTACATTCAAAGTACAGTTTAGTACCTACATCTCACGAATAAATAAGGTATCAAGCCACGTGAAAAAAAGAAGGATGGACATTGTTACACTGCAGCTCTGCAATAAACCCCTCGATCTTGCGAATATAAAAATGTCTTAAACAAAGAAGATTTGCCACATTGTGCATTTATATAATACCACAAGGAGAACACAAAACTAACATACTATTGTAAGTAGCAATATATTTTGTTTTTGTCCTTTTTATGCTACATACCACAAACTATGTTATTTTCTTCTCATTTCAGAGCAACTTTTCTAAGTCAAGCTATCTTAGATACACTGTTACTATGCTAGCTTCCTTTACAAGCATGGAAATGATGATTCACGAATGAATCATCAAACGGCAACACAACGCCCTCATCTTTAAAGGTCTCCAAGGCAGTCATTGTCGATTCGAGCACAGAATTGGGATGCCAAATGATTAACACATGTATCCTGTTATCGAAGTAAGTTTCTTCGCTAGATTTTCAATTTAAAACATAATATCGTTTGTACATTTTGTGTTGTATTTTCCAGATGTTATTTAATTATCAGAACGCAGCCACTTTATAGGCCAATAGTGGATCGATAATAATAATAGTCAACGCAGTGCTACATATCATCGCTTAATCCATTAGCTTACAAGCATCGAATTCAAAAGCACCAACCGCTTTATATCTATAGATTCTACAAGGTGGATAGCTGTATATAAATCCGAAGAATCAAGAACTTCTTAACTAAAAATAATTTCAATACCAGTGCATAGCCTAAAGCATACGCAATTTAATAAGCGACACAGAGTATTTGCTAATCAAAAGACTCTGTTATATCCACCTACTCACCAACCTGTTCATAAATAAAACTGTTAATGGGAAATTAAAATAAACAATCAAATTTAAAATACTTTTCTGTACTTGGTTGTTTTTATTTAAAAGGTAAAACTTATTGAGATTGTAGCTTATCATTTGGCGTCGTAAAAGTGGCATACTTCTATCGTTGGAAATATTTCGATGGTGTTCCTATTCCTGTTTCTTATCAATCGTGCAGGTATTTCTTTGTGAGACATTCAAGGCAACGCTTGTTTACATACGGAAGTGAACCCTTAATTATGCATTTTTGTTGTTGGTTCACTCCGGGTCATGTATATATGTATCCAAGGCTGATCGTAAACGCATTTCCTTCAAAGATAAGAGGGTTAATGATATAATCAATCATAAAAACGGTATCCCTTCACATCTCGATTAACACCATACTACCAGCAACTAATGTCGAAGAATAATGGAAACCCTTATGGTTCGAAAAAATAACGTTTTTATACCCAATCCCATAGGAGTATACTAGTTTTGATACCTAGTATGTGACATAGATAAACAGTTTAACTAGATATGCCTTATAGTATCAATATGAACTGCATCACAATTGCTCCGCCTGTTCGTCTTTGTATTTATTTAATTTTTAGTCGCAACCTATAAAGATACTCACCGCTCTGTAACAAGGGATAAAAACTGTGAATGAACGAATTTGTTATCAAATTACTTCCCATATCCTATTCCTCAAGATTGATAAATAAATAGTAACAATGTTGTCATATATGTAAATGTTTTAATGTATACAAAAGTTTAACTTACAATGTCAATCAAGTAAAAACGTATGATTATATAAACAAACATATTTATGTAACAAAATAACTTTAACTGCAATTGCAATAGCTTAGTCGATGATTATTGATTATAAATATAAATATCTTAGACTGTTTAAAAAAAATGCTGGACCCCTTCATGAATCTTGTCTTGATGTACTAGAGTTGATTTCGCGATTCTATAAAATAAATCAAAAATAAATGAATGTTCAGAAACATATACATAGGTTCCTACTTGCCTTCTATCTTCACCAAGATTGTCAATCGTTCATGTGTATCATTTCCATGCCTTTCTAGCACCGATTACCTTCCGTCGGTAAATCACGAGTCAACTGCAGGTAGATGCATTTTCTACAGAAAAAAGTAAACCCTTTGCACTGAATTTCTTTCGTCGGTTCAACCCGGAAAAATTCAAAGAATGTAGTTATGCTTCTATCCAAGTCTGCTCGTAAACGAATTTCCTAAAAAGATAAGAGGGTTGATGATTGAATAACTTGTATTTTGTATAGCAAACCACTGAACTTACATTTTGTTCTCTTTGGATTGGGTCTACTCGATGTGTTGGTAAATAGTATCGAACCACTACGAACGAACTGGATAAAATATCCTGTGACTTAAATTTTCGCTATGTTTTACTGTTTATATGCAAAATCCAATGTGTTTGTTGATATTGCCTTGTAGTTTTTATATGAAGGTTATTGGTCGCATATCTTCTCAGGCGAAGTACATTCCGATGGTACTCGGTTCGGTATGTCAATTGTCAATCCGTCACTATCCAAGGAAGGAGAATTACACATTTGAGTATTTGCATTGGCTTGTAATTCTACGAATGATAGAAGTCATAAGAATTGATAATGATATTTATGTTGTACTCACCCTTGTGTTGCGCTCCATTATATATAATGGATTTTAACCATCAACCAGGTTGATTGCTTTTTAGGCTGGATGAGTAGGAGCGGTGCATGACTTCTGTAGAATAATGCATTGATTATTTTGATTGTATGGAGGTAAAGTAATCAAATTTAAGATGAAAACAAAGTTAAAATGTACTCACCTTTGGTATATATTGTGTACATAACTAATTCTATTCATTTTCACTACGATTTCGTCTTTTGAAGTGAAATTTGGAATCAAAACACAAAAAAACGAAATTATAATTTCAAAACAATTGCTGACAATTGTCAAATATCTGTCAAAGACAGCTGATTTTTTTCTGAAGTTTGTTCACACATACTACGATAAACTTCGAATTCGGAGTCGCACCCGCACTCGCACTCGCTGTGGTAAGGAATCGCTACCCAGGTTCGCATCACCATCTTTCACAGGGAAGCTAAGAGTATCGGCTTATTCAGATCTTCGGTAAGGATATTCTGCCCATGGCCGAGTGGTGGCGGCAGCGATAGTTGAAACGGTGTATTGAAGTAATGTTGTTGTTCCTACGATTTATGTAAAAATTTACCGTCTCGCTGTTTACATGGTATTGTTCTTGCTCCAGAAACTATAGGCGAAAAGATTAATGTTAACACAGTGGACTAGACGCTACCGTAATTTACAACGAAATCAAATTTGAAAAACGATTTTGCAAAATGCAAAATTCACGACCGCACAATATGAAATGTCAACGAAATTCACCTCGCGTATTTGTTTACATGGGCGGCCATCATGAAATTTTTCTTGTTTTTACAAGATGGCCGCTCACATGTACACACCGATAGGGGTTTGAAGTACGTAACTATGTAAAAGCGACACGTAAGAAATCGGGTGATGAAGGGGAAGACGTACGAAAGTTCCCTATCTCTTCCTTACTTGATCACTGGTAAACACACCACTGCTAACAAATTTCAGTTTTTGACAGAACAAAGATTCTGTCAATTCTGTAGCTGGACTTTTGAGAGCGATACAAGATACCAGCTACAAATATGCATTCTGAGCAGGCCTTTAAGCGCTTACACAATGTGAATCTTCGAGAATCTGTAGCTTGACGTTGAATAGAGGGCAACTTCATGCAAGAAATGTATCTCTCTTTTGACAGCGATTCAAGATACCAGCTACGGAAATGCATTCTGAGCAGGCCTTAAATCCATCGCGAGATTTTGACAACTGAGAAATTTCCCTTTCGAAGTTACGTGGAATTTTTTTCGAAATTAGAAATGTCCCAGTGACTTGTGGATGTTAATTTACAACACACACATTCTTATTTTCCTTGTGTACATACACACAACCCGCGCTCGAACTCGACATCGATGTGGTGAAGAATTGCTACCCTGAACTCTGTATGAATGGGTACCTTTCCAATCGATACCATTTTTTCTCATTATTATTTTGATTTTCTATTGGAAAACCATTTTCATTGTACTGGAATAATGATGCAAAGTAGTAATTTATGTTGTGTTCAGAAAGTTTAACATCCTATTTTTTATAATACTTTGTAGCTTTATTGGTGGCAGTTCTTAGTGTTGACAAATTTAGCTAAATAAGTTTTGCATGCATTTGCTATTATTTGGCAAAATAAGTTCTGTAAAGCGTTAGTGAAAATCGGGAATATATTTTGTTTGCTGGAAAATGGATCTCTACATTCAAAAAATATTGCGTGTGTCTGTTGCACAGATCTGCCAAACAATTGGCTACAATTCTATACAATCAATACCACTGGAGTTACTAATGGATAGTTTACATAAATTTCTTCAAGAATTTGCCAGAGATCTTCATCGACATGTCGAATTGTGTAAGTTTAAGGATTTTGTTTGCAAATATGTATGTGTAAGTAGGTTGTAAGTAGGTGCAATCTTGATTTGATTGCTTGTTTTTTAAACCAATAATTGTCGCACTGGAAATCACTTAACTTCGTAATGTTTAATTGCCTGTAGTTATTTATATCAATACATTCCTCTTATGTTCGTCGTACAAATCCGCTAAAAACAATATCCTTATCTATTTGCCTCAAGTGACTCGATTTGATCGGCAGAAATATTCTTCTGAGACGTTTTCATTGTAATTACTTGGTAAGCGTACGAATTGTCGAAAAAGAAAATGTCGACTAGACGAATATATACTTCATCGACTGTTAAAATGTCGACTGAAGTTTGATCGACAAAAAAAAGTTGACTGTCTAAAATCCAGACCATTAAAATGTCGATTGAGAAGTTCTCGGTAAAAATGTCGGATTTATCTAAAATAAAACAGGAATGCTCTCTTTGAATGATTAAACAATACTGTTAATGTAAACATTAACAACTATCCTAGTGTGGCTTGTTGATCGACAGTTGCAAAGTATGTGAACATAATTTACTTTGCCCCTGTCGAGCTTTTACGATTCGATATTTTCAAAATCGACTTTATTATGGCGTTTTCCATTGGGAAAAAAATCAATTTTTTTTTTGATCTGAAGCTATCTAAAGACCGATTTTGACAGTTGTTGTGTTCCATTGGGCCAACAAATTGATTTATTTTGATCTTAGATCAATTTTGCAAATCTGTAATTTTCTGCAGATTTACCAATACCAATACAAATGATAGCTGTCAGTTTGACTAGAGTGATTTTCATTTTGATTTATTACTTTAGTTGTGAAAAACAAGAGTGCTTTGCGTTTGGATTTATTAATGGATATAGACACAGAAAATACGTGAACTATTAAATTCGTCTTTGGAAAAAGATGAAGATAATCAGCCCTATCGAGGTATCCGTCGGAGCGGACAATTTTCCGCAACGCATACTTCGTCGGAGGTTAAAATTCCATTCGAGGTATGTGTCATCGGAAAAAAAATCTTCCCAAATGCGACGGGTTCACTTCACTACAATTCGTAAATAAATTCCGCAAAGAATTTGTGTCGGAGGATATCGGAGAAAGAATGGCACTTAGCTGTCAAAAATCGCATGAAAAATGCACCTCAACGCAATTCGCCGGGGTGCGTTACAAAATGTCGGAGAAATATTCCGAACAGCTTTTCGGAGGAATACCTCGAAGCAAAAATCCTCCGAATCGTACGAAATCGGAGAATTTTCCGCTCCGACGGATACCTCGATAGGGCCGAATTTCTGTATTTTCAAATGTTTGTTCTGTTTTTAATGTTGGCAGCTACACCGACGCTAACTTCATAGACACGAAATGACACCAATACAATGACAAAAAAAAAAAATAAATCTGAATCGTGTTCCATTGACACTCAAAAAGATCAAAATCTAGATTTCCCAATGGAAAACGCCATTAGAGTCGACATTTTGATCAATCAGTATTTTTACCAATAAAATTTTATCCACTGGCTAATTTTTGACGTTTATGAAGAGGTGAATAAAATTTTAGCTTTTTGCTGTGTCAATTGCGTTATATGGGATTATTTAACACTTTGTTTTTTTTTTAATAAGTTGCTAAAAGTTGGCATCAATAGATTTTAATGTAAACAAGCATTGTGGAAATTGACTATAATGAAGGTACTTCGATTCATGTTTTCCTTTTCTGTATTGCTTAAGATCGGAAATTCTTCATTCTACTAGTCGATTTCAAAAATATTTGGTTAGGTTAGGTTAGATGGGCTGTTGACGCTGGAGTGAGTCGTCAAGCTCACATAGGCCTACGTGGGCCCATAGCGATACCCTTCGAAGAAGGGCTTTCAGCTCTTCGCGGCAGCGTCCAACTACCCGTGATTTTACTATATTGGATGCCAGAGCTTTATTGGACGCTTGACTATCCACGTAGATGGAGATATCCTCATGTGATATGTCCTATCTGTTTGCTTTCGTGCGACACTACAAAAGGTAGTATACTTGACTCGGAACTCTTTAATCATGAGTTCTTAGTATATAGGAATGACCGTCACATAAATGACCTAAAAGCGCTTGGAGGAGGTGTTCTTACTGCGGTTCGCAGTCACCTTACATCTGAGAAAATTGATTTTCCATTCATTCTTAGTACCGAAATAATTTGTGTTTAGATAACTATTGGAAATAAATACCTTTATATGGCTATAAAGCCAAATAAATAAACTAAATAAACTAAAACTAAACTTTATGTCGCAAATGCGTACATTTCCCCCTATCGTCTTAGTACTCTATATTCTGAGCTATCACAGGCTTCAGAATACATCTTTGACTTATCTTGTGACAGTTATATTTTGTTGCTAGGTGATTTTAACTTACCACACATAGAATGGGTGCCTTCGGAAGGAGAACCTCATTTTATACCATCAGAAGTCTCTGCACAACAAGAGCTATCATTACTTAATAACATTTTATCATTTGACTTACAGTAAACAAGCTGTATAAAAAACATATGAGAATGCTACAATCCACTGTGCGGATCGTTGAATACCCTATCCCATCCCATCTGTAAAACTAATATCCCCAAAAAGTGGACATGGCTTAAAACACGATAGGGATTTAAATATAGAAAATGACATTGTCAGAACAAATTTTACGGTTCTACAAAAGACAAGGTTTTTCTCCTGCATATGTTATGGGGTAGTGTATAAAAATGTTTTTTATATAAAAACGCCCCCAAAAAGTGGGCGTGGCAAAAAACTTTATACTGACGAAATATAGATAATTCGATTCTATAAATATGCTGCTCGGACACTTTTTTAAAATTCTTTACGGTTTGGCCAAAAAAACGTTTTCCTAAAAAGGGGGCGTGGCAGTGGGCGGATTTTAAAAATTTTACACTTGTTCTGGTGACTCGGACAAGGATCTCATATACCAAATTTCATTATCCTAGCTCAAAATTCAAGGCCCAAAAATCGGTGACGAACAGACGGACGGACGGACGGACAGACAGACATGGCTAATTCGACTCAGCTAGCGATTCTGAGTCGATCCATATACTTTGAGGTATATGTAGCAAAATTATTTTTCTATGTTACAAACTATGTATCAAAACTAATATACCCCTATGGGATAGGGTATAATCATAATAATCGAATTCTCGATTTAGTTTTTTCTTCTGGCTCTGTTAGTACTGCATAAAATAACATAGACAAAAATCATCCTCCACTAGATATTTTTATTGACATAGGCGGACATCTGTACGGACATTCTATCCGAAGAAATAATTCTTTCGAATGTTAATATTGACAGCCCCTCCAATTTAGAAGAAGCTGTTAACAAATTCTATCTTCAAATAAAAGATTGCATGGATAGAACTATCCCAGTCAAGCATTCTAAGAATGCTCAAATCCAGCATCCTTTGTATACGAAAGACCTGAAATCTCTTCGGAATATACGTAACCGGGCCTGGAATAATTTTGTTAAAAGTCAGTATCAGTACGACTATGATAAGTACCTGAATTATTTTAAGGAATTCTCTGCGTTGTCAAATAGTTTATATAATGGCTATATTGCCAATATGGAGAACGCTCTAAAAAGTGACCCAAGACGCTTTTGGGGTTTTGTCAATTCGAAGATAACAATCATGTGATGTCGTTATCAGAGCCAACTAGGATTTCTCCAACATCAAGTACTCTCATTGACTATGTTTTAACTAATAATAGTCTAATAATTAATGCTAGAGTAAATGCAAATCTAACCATAAGTGACCACCAAACTATTGACATGTTAATAGAATGCACAAACAAACCCACCAATAACAAAAAACAAATACAAATTTGTCAATATGACCCTGCCCACTTTACTACAACTTTATTGAACAATTCATTATTTATACCCTATCCCATAGGGGGGTATATTAGTTTTGATACTTAGTTTGTAACATAGAGAAATAATTTTGCTACATATACCTCAAAGTATATGGATCGACTCAGAATCGCTAGCTGAGTCGAATTAGCCATGTCTGTCTGTCCGTCCGTCCGTCCGTCCGTCTGTCTGTTCGTCAGCGATTTTTGGGACTTAAATTTTGTCACCAGAACAAGTGTAAAAATTTTTGAAATCCGCCCACTGCCACGCCCCCTTTTTAGGAAAACTTATTTTTTGGCCAAACCGTAAGGAATTTCAAAAAAGTTTCTGAGTAGCATATTTAGAAAATCCTAATATCTATATTTCGTTAATACAAAGTTTTTTGCCACGCCCACTTTTTGGGGGCGTTTTTAGTAAAAAAACGCTTTTTGTCCAAATTTTAAAACTTTCGAAAATAATTTTGATGCAAATACTTCCGAAATGGTAATATAAACATTTTGTCAATAGATCATTTTCACCTACGCCCACATTTTGGGGCGTTTTCTTACAAAAACCATTTGTATACCCCATCCCAAGGCATTAGCAATAGAAATACGTTGTTTTTTTTTTTCGAACCACACACGATTTTGAGAAACTGTCTGAGCAATATATTGTGACAAAGTCATTTTCTGTATTTCATCGCCATAAGGCCTATATTTTGAGGATATTAATTTAAAGGATGGGACAACGATCCGCATAGCGGATTGTAGCCTCTCATATGTTTTTAAATTATAGTCGAGATTTAGTATATAATATTAATACATTAAGTGAACAATTTGTGATAGTGCTAAAGTCTGTAGTAAATTCGATGACAAAAATCAAAACAATAACCCACGAAAACGCAGAGTGGTTTACCCTTGAACTTGAAAGAGCCAAAGCATTTAAAATTGACTTATACAAAAAAGCTGTGATATCAAACAACGCAAGTTATTGGGAAACTTATCGTTGGTATAGAAACGATTATAAGAATAGGTTAAGATACGCTAAAGCCTTATATATAAAAAGAAAAATAGATAACACAAACTATAGATAAACTATAACATAAACTATAATAGAACTTAACCAATCTGTGATACCTTTACATTATGAAAATTTAATCGAAGAGTGCAATATAGATTTTAAGTTTAGTGTCATTGAAGTCCCCCAAATCCTGAGTGCAATAAACATTATAAATTAAAAAATACGACTATAATCTGTGTAATGTTAAAATGTTCAAAGACGCTATAGATATCATTGGTCCAGTTCTCGCCCATGTTATAAATGCTTCGGTAACTGCAGGTATTTTTCCTAACTCCTGGAAAGAGTCATTAATAGTTCCGATTAAAAAAATTACCACAAGGTACTATTCTAAGTGTATTATTGTTCCTTATATATGTAAATGACGTTCCAAAAACCGTGCAATATTCAAAACATGTCCTTTTCGCTGACGATCTTCTTCTCTATATAAGTGGTACTAACATTAATACATGTGAAAATTATATAAATATGGATTTAAGTGCAATAAATAAATGGCTCAAAAAACCAACTAATATTAAATACACAAAAAACAAAGTGCATGTTAATAAGTAATGTCCCCACTCAAACACCCCTTAATATTACCGTTGAAAATACAAATATAGATGAAACGAAGCAATTCAAATATCTCGGTCTTGTAATAGATAATAAATTATCACTTAACGAACATATTGACTATATATGTAAAAAAATATCAGAAAAAATCGGCGTCCTAAGGAAAATTAGACAGAACATTTCTATGTTCAGTGCAGTCAAAGTATACAACGTAATAATAAAACCTCATTTTGAGTACTGTGGTAGTGTATTGTTTTGTACTCGTCAGTGTCACAAAAACAGATTACAAATATTGCAAAACAAAGCAATGCGATTAGTGCTAAAATGTGATCGATACACACACATAAACTTTATGTTAAACGCGTTAAATTGGTTAAATATTAACCAAAGACTTTTCTTGACCGCAATGCTACAAATACATAAAATAAAAACTGATAATTGTCCTAACTACATGCAAGAGAATACTACAATAAATGATGGATCTTCCTATAACCTGAGGAATGAAGGTGACTTCGTGCTGCAGAGAGTGAGAACCGTAAGAGGACAGCGAACACTTGACTACATAGGCTTCCAAGCATTCAATAATTTGCCAAATGACATCAAAAATACATCAAACATAAACATTTTTAAGAGAAAACTTTTAGCTTATATAAAAATTAACATAGCATAAAACTTTAAAAAAAAGTACATTATAGAAATTTGCAAACGTTTATAAAGATAATGTAAAAAGAATATATAATTGTAAAAATTGATATAAATGACATTAATGCCAAATAAAGATTCAACTAACAACTAACACCAAAGAGGCTTCTAGACTCCGTAAAATCCTCTCCACCAATTCACCTATATATAGCTACCTACTAGAACCAGATGGTCAATCGACAACCTCCAGCATTGAAACCATGGACCTACTTCTGGACACTCACTTTTCTGGTAGCTTTTCTAACCCCGTAGATACGGAACCAGAGTTGTTCGGTACATCTATTCCACATACCAATATGTTCATCACCAAAGGAAAACTTCTTTGGGCCATAAATAATTCAAAAAAATCGAGCTCTATTATTTTATCTAACTTATTCGCAGAGAATTTCAGTAAATCATTTATTGATAAGTCTTAGACGAACAATATTTCAGTTATCTCAATGACTGTTCTCAAGTTAGTTTCAGCAACGTCACATTTGACGATGAGACAATACTTAAATATATCGATTTATTAAATAATGACTATTCTGCGGGGCCCGATGGAATCCCACCAATAGTCGTAAAGCAATGCAAAGATGCTCTTTTGCCATAGCTTAAGTATTTGTTTGAAAGCTCCCTGAAAGCTCCCTTTTTTTAAAAAAAAGGTGAACGAGGGGACATCTCTGATTATAGACCAATTTCAAAACTCTCTTGCATTCCTAAGTTATTCGAACATATTAATTGTGATAAATTAGTCTTCCTTTGTCGAAACATTATCTGTAAAAAATCGATCCACTGTCACAAATAGATAGAAAAATATGTTATATCAAGTCTTCTTATTCTTTAACTTAAGTCTACTGCTTCGTCTTACACCTTCGGATAATAATTTTATGATCTCTATAACTCCTTGTAATAATTTGATCATCCCGACAACCGGTAGGGATCGTATTGTCGTTATCTATTAGTGCAGGGATTTTTTTGTACATATGATTAAATTTTCGATGCATTTTAACCTTTCGTAATTGGTTAACATGAACGATTCTATTTTGATTTTCAATTTTAACAATGCATCGAACATAACTTAATCGTTTCATAACTATATATTTAATCCATTTTTCATTACTTATAATATGATTTCGATACATGCAACTCTCCCCCACTTTGTATAAAGGTAACATAGAACATTCATTTGTTTCTTCTTTTTTTTTTTGGTTGATATCTTATTTTTCGAAAATTCATCGTTCATTAAATTAAATGATACCTGCTTCTTATTATTTAAAATATCTAGTAAAATCTTTGGCTTGAAAAGTAAACAAAAGTTCAGATGGAGACTTTAATGAAACTGAATTCTGTGTATTCCGGTGATGCATTAGAAATCTTGTTATTACTTCATTCAAACCTTTATTTTCCCTATTTTTTAAAACAAATATTTTTAAATTGTTTTTATAATTTGTACGTGTCGTTCGGCTAACACATTTGATTGTGGATGATATGCGGGACTATGCAATAATTCAATATTATTGTTTTTGCAAAAATGACTAAATTCTAAAGAACCGAGCCGTGGACCATTATCCGTCACAATTTTGGTTGGTAATCCAAAAATTGAAAATAATAGTGTAAGTTTATGAGTGAGAGCCTTCGCATTAGTAATGCTCATTGGAAAAATGTCAAGATATTTACTATATGCATCAACTACAATCAAAAATGTTTTTCCCTGAAAATGGAAAATATCCAAATGGATCCTTTCAAATGCATATTCTGCTTTAGTCCATTTGGTAACTACTTTCTCTTTAGGGACATTTCGAGTCACTTGAGATATAGTACATGCTTCTATAAAATGTTTAATGTCTGCATCAAATCCTGGCCACCATACATAAGATCGAGATGTTTTTTTCATTAAAACAATTCCATTATGATTTTCATGCAACAAACCTAAAACATACAATTGTAACGCATTTGGAATTAAAATTCGATCATTGTAAAAAATCCAATCGTTTTCGATGCTTAAGAATTTCCTATATTTTTGATATATACACAAATCGCCATCTACTTGCCTTGGCCATCCTCTTTTAATGCATCCATAAAGTTTTCTTAAAATAATACTACATTCTGTTTCCTTTTTAATTTTTTTTAAATCGATTAAAAATGTATTATTTATATTTATAGAATCAATTTTAATTGGTTCTATATCTGTTTTCTCATTTATGGGTAAACGAGATAGGGCGTCAACATTTGCCATGAACTTTGCCGAACGATGAATAATTTTTATTTAAACATGGACAATGTAACTGCCCATCGCTGCAATCTAGCTGCAGCAACACCTGTGGTACACTTGTTCGGATTAAAAATTTCTTTGAGAGCTTCATTGTCAGTTTCTATCGTAAACTCTTTTCCATAGATGTACTTGAAAAACTTTTTTGTTGCAAACATTATCGCCAATGCTTCGCGATGTAGCTGAGAATAATTTTTTTCAGCTGGAGAAAGAGTACTACTTGCAAATAGTACCGGCTTTTGTATTCCATCTATCACATGTGAACGTACTACGGCAACGCCGTATGGACTTGCATCCGTAGACACAATTATAGGTTTTAATGGATCAAAAAGCGTAAGAACTTTATTATTAATCATATATTGTTTAGCGCTCTCAATTTCTGCTTCACAATTATGGTCCCATACAAATGTTATTTTTCTGCAGTAAGGCATACATATGCTTCATCTCAGTAGATAAATTTGGAACAAACGCCTATAGTAGTTGATTAAACCTAAAAAGGATTGAAGCTCTTTCAATTTTTTTGGTGCAGGAGCGTTTTTGATAGCATCCACTTTTGTTTGGGTTAGGTTTAACAACGTTATGACTTACAACGTGTCCCAAATATTCAACAGAAGTTTGAAGAAATTTACATTTTACTAAATTTATTTTAACTTTGTGCTTATTTAGTCTGTCTAATACTGAGAAAAGTTTTGATTTACAATCATTTGGCGAGCTACCACCAATAATGATATCATCAATATATCTAAACACATTATGTAAGCCCGAAATAATTTGATCGATTATCGATGAATTATTGACGGTGCACTCGAAACCCCAAAAGCAAGTCGAGTAAATTGAAACAAACTTTTATTCGCTCTCGCGAATTTTCGGAGAGTTCGAGTTGTTAGTAAGCACCTGCTAGATCCAACACACAAAAATATGCACTATTGGCCAAACATGCAAAAATATCCTCTATGTTTGGAATTGGATAGTGTTCCGTTTTAATGAACTTATTTATACTGACTTTAGAGTCCACGCACACTCTGATACTACCGTCTGATTTTGGCACACATACCACTGGCGAAGCCCACTTGCTATGCTTCACGGGAATTATCACTTTTTCTCTAACTAAACGATCTAACTCGTTTTCCACGGCTACTTTTAGCCTAAATGTTACACTAAACGCCTTATGAAAAATTGGGTTAGACTCGTTTAAATGTATTTCCGCTTTATAACCCACAATCATTTGGTTTGGATCCGAAGACACGATATTGGGAAAGCATGCACTAATTTGTTCACTAACTTCATCATACTCAATCGATTTAATAACATTAATTACTCTTGTTCTTGCTATGTTATTCTTTCAATCCGACAATAGAAACGAAAACGAAGACCTGCCAAATAAAGGCTTAAAATATGGACCCTTAACAACCACCAACTCCAAATTTCCTGACTCCACCAAAACAACAACTTTTCCTAACACTTTTAGTTTCTGTCCCGAAATTGTACACAACTGTATATCAGTTTTTACAATTTTTAAATTAAAAAACTTATCTTTTAAATCCTTAATATTTATTATTGAGACACTAGCCCCAGTATATAATTCCATGATAAGCTTCTCTCCTTCGATGTTGACTTCCACCTCGACTTTTTGGCCTTAAATTATGAGCTAGAAGGATGAAATTTGGTACACGTGCTCTATGTTGCTCCCAGCAGAACAATTGTAATTTTTGAAATCCGCCCACTGCCACGCCCCCTTTTTAGAAAAACGTATTTTTTGGCCAAACCATAAGGAATTTTGAAAAACTTTCTGAACAACATATATAGACAATCTGAATATCTGTATTTCGTTCATATAAAGTTTTTTGCCACGCCCACTTCTTGGGGGCGTTTTTAATAAAAAAACGTTTTTCGGTCAAATTTTAAAATTTTCGAAAAAACTTTTGATGCAGAATCATCAGTAATATAAATATGAACATTTCGTCCATAGACCATTTTAACCCACGTCCACTTTTTGGGGGCGTTTTTTGTATAAAAACCATTTTTATACACTACAGCATAACATACGCAGGAGTCTTTGTCTTTTGTAGAACCGTATAAGTTTTTTATAAGCAGTCTGAAGAATTTGTTGTCACCATGTCATTTTCTTTTATTTTGTCCACATCGTGTTTAGCCATGTCCTCTTTTTGGGGATTTTAGTTTTACAGATAGGATGGGATAGGGTATCAGCTTTTATATTCAATTGCAGATATTTTTTATTGTCTTCCTCTAACATCGATCACAAATGCCTCTTCTTCGTAGTTGAAGGGACACGATGTATGAAAAACTAATCTTACTTTTTTCGCGGAATCAATTTATTTTAATAAGAATATAATAATTAATTTATTTATGCGTAAATATTTATTTTTCATTGACTTTTTCTCCTCGTCGCCAATTAATATATTTTTTGGAAGGTAAAATTAAACACTTTAGTTCTTTATGTTCTTTATCCATTATATTCGTACGTACTAATCTTAAATCTAATACCAACATAAGAAGTTAATTCTGAACTCATTCAGCACAACAGATAAGGACAGGGTGGTCGTTAATTATTGTAATATACATTACATGGTGTTGGCTCGGGAGTTTTGCAAAATCCTCTTAAGAATCAAATTGAAGAAGTCACATGACAGCGCATCGCCTTGCCTAAATCCTTTTTTGGTATCGAATGTGTCGGTGAGGTCGTTTCCGACCCTGATGGTGCAGCGAGAATTCTCCATCGTCATCCTACACAAACGGACGAGTTTGGGCGGTATACCAAAACTAGACGTGCCTCTGTATAGTTCGTCTCTATAAATGCTGTCGTATGCGGCTTTGAAATCGATGAAATGGTGGTGGGTATCGATTTGAACTTCTTGGGTTTTTTTCCAGGATCTGCCGAAGTGAGAAAATTTGATCGGCTGTGGACTTTCCTGGCCTAAAACCACACTCATAAGGGCCGATCAGGTTGTTGGTAAACGGTTTCAGGCGTTCACATATTACGGCAGATAGGATCTTGTAGGCGATGTTGAGTAGGCTTATGCCTCTGTAGTTGGCGCAGTTCAGAGGGTCTCCTTTTGTGGATCGGGCAAACGATGCTGAGGTTCCATTCTTCAGGCATGCTGTCAACCGACCAGATTCGGCTTATGAGTTGGTGGATGTTGCTTACCAAGTCATCTCCGCCAGCTTTATAAAGCTCAGCGGGAAGGCCGTCATTTCGGGCGGCCTTATTAAGCTTGAGTTTAGATATAGCTATCCTCACTTCACTTAGGTCGGGTGGTTGGCAGTTTTCGCTGTTGTTGCCAATATTAAATGGTTCGTTCTGCCTGGCAGCGGAGTGTTGCTCGTCATCGCCGTTTAACAGTCTGCAGAAGTGGTTCTTCCATATCCTCAGCATCGACTGTGTCTCAACTACGATATTTCCTTGTTCATCTCGACAGGATTCTGTTCGAGCCTTGTATCCTTGGCTTTGACGTTTTACACTTTGGTAAAAACTTGCGAAAATCGTTCCTGGAGTGGCACCTCTCTATATCCTCGATCGCGCGCTTTTCTTGCTCTTTTTTCTTCTTTCTGAAAAGCCGATGTTCTTCACTTCTTCTTTGCCTATAGAGCTCAATGGCAGCTCTCGTCTTCACCTGCAGCTTAGCCTTGTAGGCCTCGTTCTTGCGAGCATCTGTCGGCATTCCTCATCAAACCAGGGGTTTCTTGCTGATGGCCGCGAGAAACCTAGCACATCAGTTGCGGCTGATCTAATGGCTTGTTGGCATTGTTGCCATTGTTCTTCGACATTAGATGCTGGTGGTGTGTTGTGAGTCGAGAGGTTAAGGGATACGCGTTGCGCGAAGGTCTTGGCGGTCTCTGGCGATTGCAGTTTTTCGACATTAAATTTTTTCACAGTATTTCTGTTTTTTTTTGTGGCGTGGTGGATATCCGCATCCTTACCTTGGCTACAACAAGGTAGTGGTCCGAGTCGATGTTGGCCCCTCGGAATGTTCGGACATCCAAAAAACTGGATGCGTGCCTCTTGTCTATCGAAATGTGATCAATTTGGTTGACTGTTCGTTGATCTGGAGACCGCCATGTCCCCTTATGGATATCGAGGTGAGGAAACCGTGTGCTGGCTATAGTGGCATTTCGTTCCGTAGCGAAGTCAATTAGCCTAAGTCCGTTACCAGACGTGTTGTCGTGTAGGCTATATTTTCCGACAGTACTGCTAAAGATGTCTTCTCTTCCTACCTTTGCGTTAAAATCTCCCAGCACGATTTTAACATCGTACTTTGGTAGTCGCTCATAGGTTTTGTCGAGGAGCTCGTAGAAGCAATCCTTAGTTATATCATCTTTTTCCTCCATCGGAGAATGAGTGCATATAAGGCTTATATTAGCGAATTTGGCCTTGATGCGGATCGTTACAATGCGTTCGCTAATGTCTTGAAAACATAAGACTTCTTGCCTAAGTCTGGCACTTATAACAAATCCGTATCCAAATAGTCGCTGTTTCTGGTCACTATAACACGGTCCATAGTAGGTGTCACAGTTTTTCATCCCGGCCCATCCCATCGTATTTCCTGGATGGCAGTAATGTCTGCTTTGTAGCAGTTTAGGGCTTCCGCTAGTTGTTCGCCTGCACCTCTCCTGTTTAATGTTCTCACATTCCAGGTGCAGATACGAACGTCGTTGTCCTTTTTTCGTTTAGCAGGGTCGTCAACAATAAAATCAGTCCTTTCCGAAGCTATTGGTTGCTTCGTAACATAATCCCTTTTCCGTGGATGGGTAGTTAACCCAAAGCACAACCCCCAACCTGGAAGGCCAGGCCCTTGTTTTGACCCTAGTGCAGCGGGCCGGAAAAAATACCGATGTCAGTAGCCCATATTGGAATATGAGCGCTGCCGTTGACCCATTAAGGGCTCCTTCGCCACCAACTCTTTTCCAATACCCTGGCTCAGTATTGGAAATCCCTATAGACATGGTGTTCCAATATGTCGAAGCAGCTCACATAGGGATTTCACTACCAGTTCGATCAAACTGGAGCTGTAGGCGCCACCGTTGACTCCATCTAGGGAATTCCTCCGCTTCCGCCTAAAGTGAGTGCCTTAGTGAGAGGACACTCCTCCCCCTTTTTCGGGTTTGCTGCCACGAACGACCTTCCACAGGGGTTTAATATCCCATCTCCAGTCGAGGTACTAGGCACCCACCAGTCACCAGCGAGGAGCTGAGAGTAGGAGTTGGTAGTGAGAGGCTAGAGTGAGAACGCTTGTGTCCTCATATAATCGCATCACTATCCTTAAGCGATTTTTTATGATGAAAGTGGGTTCATTTCCACGATTATGAATTAATGAACTATGTTTAATAATATATTGGTATAGTGACTCACCTCTAGTGTTTGTGTCACTACTGCCCCAGCTGGTGTTATGAGCATTAGCGTCGCATCCTTTAAGTAGCTCCCAATCTCTCGCTTCATTATGTCGTGGTCTTTGATAGCATCGGGAGGAGGTGGAGCTTCTGAGTTGTATGGCATGTAGGCTGAGGAGAGAATCAACGGATTTGAATCTTTCCTTTCCCACATGACTGCTGATAGGTCATCGTTGCTGAGTTGAGGTAGAAAAAATACATTAATACTTTTCCTAGCCATGAAGCAAAAAATGTTATAATCATCGGATTCCAGGGTTCCTGAAGGAGTGCAATGTCGACTTGGTGCTTGGCTAGGTCGAGAAGTAGGTTGGCGCTGGCCGCCCTACTGTGATGGAGGTTTAGTTGAAGCACCTTCATCAGATTTGGCAGTACTGGGTCGGGGTGCATTTTGACCACCTACCCTGACGTCAACTAAGTTAAACCCCACCTTGAGTCTGTAACCTGAAGTCTGAAATTTCAACAACGTTTGGTAGTTGAGTGAAATGCATATACTTTGTCCTTTGACAGATGGCTCAAACATTTCTGTTTTGGCCCAGTCATCAGACGGGAAGTCAGGGTTTTGACGTTTGAGCATCTACAATAGCCTTTCCTTTGGAATGGCTGGACCTGGTATAAACATCCTACCCCTGGGAGCAGATGGAAGCTCTCTACGCTCTAGAAGCGCTAGGTCGGCGCCTGACCAGATGTTTGTCATCTTTGCGATCTGGCTTTTGAGCCACTGTCGCAAGACATAACACGGAACCCCTTGCAATGAACCATCTTGCCAAAGGTCGGAGCATTTTGGGGGTCGTTGATTGCCAGATAGGTGACTTAAGTAGGCGGTATCGCCAGCCAGCTCGCGGCGTCGATTGATCCGTCTGATCACGCGTCTCGCGTTGCGTCTACTCCTACCGCTTAGCCCCGAGGCTAAAGATAGCGTGTTAGTTAGTTAGTTAGTTAGTTGTAATTATTTAGCTATTAAGCCATTTTTTGGTTAAATATTTACAATAAACATTACATTATTTGGTTTACATTATGTTATAATAAATTATAGCATGTTTTCTTTTGTATATAGAATTAACAATCTTTGAAAATCATTTAAGTTTGACAATAATTTTATTTCAGCTGGTAATCTGTTGAAATACTGAAATCCCATGTATTGTAGAGTGTGCTGTCCACCGGTAGTATGAGTTCGTTGAATTTCAATATCTGTCCGATTTCTAAGGGTATATGTCGTCGCTTCATTTACTGTTGTCATCTTTTCTCTCAAATATTGTGGGCTTAGATTGTTTTTTATTTTTAAGACTAATACCATAGTTGCAAAGAATAATCTTTGGTTTATGTTAAGCCAGTTTAGTGCATTGAGCATGAATACTATATGTGTATACACATCACATCTTAAAATTATTCGCATAGCTTTATTTTGTAATTTTTGCATTCTGTTTTTTTGATGTTATATCACAGAAAAACATGACACTTGGACAATATTCAAAATGTGGTTTAATAATAACATTATATACCTTGCACTGTTCATTGATATATCTTTTCTTATTTTACGTAGGACACCAATTTTTTTAGACACTTTATTGCACAAGTAGTTAACATGATCTTTAAATTTGAGTTTATTGTCTAATATAACATCAAGATATATAACACTCTCAACAATTTCGATAGGACAATTATTAATATTAATGTTTATTTGGGGTAGTAGTGTATTCACATTTAACAACATGCACTTTGATTTCGTCACATTTAGTATAAGATGATTTACTTTTAACCACATATATATTGCACTTAAATCACAGTTAATATTGTCTATACATTGTTGCATATTCTCATTTGATGTATATATCAATGCGTCATCGGCAAACAAAACCAGTTTTGAAAATTTTAGCACTTTTTCTATGTCATTGATAAATATGAGAAATAGTAGAACTCCTAATATTGTACCTTGTGGAATACCAATATGTTTACCCACCGCTGTTGATATACTATCATTTACTTTTGTTTTTTTGTGTTCTTCCTTTGAGAAAGATTTTGAACCATTTTTGTTCAGTCGATCTAACACCATATTTGTAAAGTTTTTTTAATAGAATCGTATGATCAACAGTTTCAAATGCACGTTTGAGATCTAAAAAGACAGCTATGACAGGTTTCCGTTGGTCAATTTGTTGCTTCCATTCACCTAGAACATAGTTTATGCATGTTTCACATGAATGCTTTGTTCTAAAACCAGACTGGTATTTACTTAAAATGTTCTGGTTTTCAAGATGCTCTTGAAGTTGTCCCATTACAATTTTTTCAAGCACTTTTTCATAAACTGGAACCATATTTATAGGTCTGAAGTCAGCACAGAGTTTAGCATAATTTATTTTCTTTATAGGGATCACTAAGGATTCTTTCCAAGTTTGGGGGAATATTCCACTTGAAAGAGATATATTTATGATGCGCATTAGAGGTGGTCCTATAACATTTATTGCATCTTTTATCATATTAGTATTCATGAAGTTGAAGTCGTTTTTTGAGTTTATGGATTTTATTGAACTTAAAATATGATTAATATTTATAGAATGTAACTTAAAGTCTATATTGCACTCATTTATAATACATGTATAATCAGGAAATATCACAGTTTTAGTTAAGTCAATTAACACAAAAAAGGTATTTAATTTTTCACATATTATTGCACTGTCATTTATTTTGTTTCCATTTTCTAATTGCACTTCATTTATAGTATCTACTTTATTTTTTAAGACGTACCTCTTTAACTGCCTCCACATGTCTTTTTGTGTATTTGCGTTTCCAATTTTTCGTTTTATAAAAGAGGATTTTGCTAACGCTATACTTTTTTTTAAATTGGTTTCTACATGAATGGTATGCTTCCAATCATTTGGAGTATTGGTTAAAACCGCCCGTTTATATAAATTTATTTTTAATAGTTTTGATTGATTTAACTCAGAATGGAACCACTCAGCATTTTCAAAAGGGATCATTTTGGTTTTTATCATTGACGACACTATTCTTTTTAGTTCTACAGCAAATGATTCACTTAATGAATTTATATTATATTAATTTATCTGCGTCCCCTCGTATGTGTCTCACTGTCGTGTTGAGACATGTTTCGGCGGTGGTGTTGGCTGAGTCCACGGTAACGAACGAGTCATTCAGATCCAGATCTGCAAGGAATAGCTTCATTGGGTCGCCAGCAAGTGATGACTTGACATCCGCTACGGTACCGGATTGAGTCGCGGTGACCGATAACGTCTTTGCGGTGTCGCACGAGGCATGCAAGCTTGTATCCGTTGCAGAGACTGACACTTCCGCCATCTTTTTCGCAAGGGATTTCTCCTACTTTTAAATTCATTTTTTATTCACTTAAAATACTAACTTAAAACTAGACAAAAATGATTAAATCTAACTTATAATTAACATTTTTTTTTCTTAAATTAACCTATCGGCCCTAAGCGGGCGCTCTAAGCTAATATTTATTAGTTTTTAATTTTAAATTTATCTTTTGTTTATTTGTGATATATATTTTAATTTTCAAAGAAAATTCAAAAAACTTTGATAAACGACATTTATGTTTTATATAAAAAGCTTAATCTAGGTTAAAACTAACTTAAGACTACTTAATACTACTTAAAACTACTTAAAACTACTTAACCTAACTTAATTATAATCGTGGTGGCGAGCACTCGTTGCAAATGCCCCGAGGGGTCGCCATCCCAATCGAGTTTTGGTCCACAGGCAGCATGCAACCAACCATATTGTACCCCAATATGGTGTGCACGCCCCGCCCCAGACCTTGTTTCAAAAATTTTATTTTTCTTAATTATTAAGGAGTGGACTAAAAGTCCGCAAAGACCGGAGGAAGTGCAGAACCACTTCCCTCATGTAGCCACCAAAATTCCGTACTTTGCCTTTCAGCATCGGTCCTATCGCGATCCGATACCGAAGTGCTAAAGCGGAGGAGCTCCGGAGCATTGTCGACATACCCGTCGCGGATTAGCCGCTTGTCACGCGCGTCACGGTAGCGGTGGTATAAAACCAGGATACCGTTCCTGTCCTGTACCAACACTAACGAATCGATATAAATAAATGCCTCTGGCGGAATAAAGCCAGACACGAGCGTACTCTCCATGTATGTTTCATTGGGGTAATAAGCCCCGAAGATCAGGCTGTTGTCGCTAGCCATCGCCCTTGCAGCGTGCCTTCGAGTCACCCTAATAAGGAAATTGTCGATTCTGTTCAGCTGGGCCCCATTGTAAAGAACCTCGTTGCGATAATATTTTATGTACTCGGAGTCTGGCGTTCGGTACAATCCTAAGCAAGAACGGAGACAACGCCTCTCAAACAGCCTTATCCTTTCCATGTCGCTTGGTGAAACGTGAAACCGTAGGCGATGATCGGCCTTATGAGGGCCATGTAGCAAATGACTTTCACCCTTGAATCAAGTTGACTGCTTTGAAACAATCTTCTTGTCAGAGCATAAGCCCCCCTAGCCCTAGCCAGACAAGCATCCACATTTTTATTAAAATACAGAAACTTGTCAAGCCAGATGCCAAGGTATTTGACTTCATCAGTTCTCAGCGCCAACGGCCGTCCATGCTGTCCAATGATGCAACTTTTTTTTCCGTTTTTTCTGGTATCGTAAGATGCCCTCTGCACTGGGGTCCTGAACAGAATTGGTTCGGTTTTTTAGAAATTGATCTTCAATTTCCAATCGTCGCAATATCCCTTAATGTGATCGAAGTCACTTTGCAAGAGTATGTTGATGACTCCGATTTTCGTACCTGATCTGTACGCCACTAGATCATCTGCATACGCTATAGCGTGACTAAGGGAACCTACAATAAATAAATGTTAAACAATATCGGGGAGTTCACGGCCCCCGTTGGAAACCGTTTTTAATTTCAAAGACTTTACTCGAAGTTACGTTGCCACATTTGACGACGAACTTCTTTCCCATAAGCATTTCATAAATCATATATAGCATGGGTTTACGCATGCCAAGTCTGGTTAGCTTGTAGAAAAGCCCTTCTAAACATACGGTGTCGAAGGCCTTCTCAAAGTCAACCAGACAGGCCCCTGTGCATTGTCCTTTGGATTTATTCCATTGGATGTCGGAGACTAGTTTCGACGCGGCATGAATAGTGTCATGCCTCGCTCGAAAACCAAACAGATTTTCCGGGATAATTTTATTTTCCTCGACCCACTCAAGCAGAGCCCTATTGACTATCTTCTCGAATACCTTGCTTACATTCGGCAGAAGGCTTATTGACCGAAGATTTGCAGGGTTTGTTCTGTCCTTGTCCTTTTTGGGGATAGGATGTACCACCACCGTTTTCCAGTGCACCGGATAATGTGCATTATTCAGTGCATTGTTAAACAGCGTGGTGAAAATATCGACTGCCTCTATCGGCAGGTGTCTCAACACGACGTTTGGGACCCCGTCCTCTCCCGCCGCCTTTTTATTCTTCAGTGATACAAAGATGTTCAGGAGTTCATCTTTTTGCACGAACAGCATCAGGCTATTGGCGACTATGCCATTTGAAGGATTTTCGTCATTGAATACGGTAAAACCGTGATTCTCAGATCGCCAAGCTTGAAGTTCGGTACTTAGATAAAAGTGATTCAGAAAGGCTCTCTCCTCAATATCGCGATTTGGGCGAACAGGATTGTTCACCGTATACACGGTCTCGAAGACAGCGCCTATCGAATTCGCCTTCTCCTGAGGATCTTCGATCGTGAAAAAACCGTCGTTCGAATCAACACTTTCCTGACTTATACCAACCGCCGTCAGTGTCTGTCTGTTCTCTGTCGTTTGGGAAATTCGGACACAGGGAATTTCGTTATGATCCTTTCGCCTGAAAATTTTATTTATTTGCGGGAACATATTCGGCCTACTGGTTTTTATAGCCCGAATTTTCTTGCCCCAGTACAAACTTACAGATTGTCTGTAATTCTCTGTGATTAGCTGTTTGAGGTTTTTGATCAACGACTTCAATGTCCGAACCTCCGGGTCTTGTCTGTCAGTAAATTGTCTACGCAGCCGTTTAAGCCTTGAGACCAGTCTACTTTTGTGTTTATGGAGTGCATCGATTGTTGGCGTTCGATACTTCTCCATCTGGTCGTCAGAACTAGTTACCTTGGGGATAACTCGATCCATTGACCTTTTAATGACCTCATTCATTTTTAATAAATTAAGGTTTCGGTTTGTCGGAGGGTTGATTTCGCTCAAACGTAATTCTCGCTTTACAACCCTGGCGAAGCGCGGCCAGTTCGTCCTTCGATAGTCGAATGAACGCACCTGGTCGAACTCCTCCAGTTGAGTTTGCTCGTTTGGGATCCTGAATACGGCATCGATTCCGAGGTGGTCACTATCGTAATCGAATGCTCGCACACAGTAACGCGCGTGTTCGTTATTTGTCAGTTCTAGTCTGTTGTCCATAAGCGCTAAGTCCAAGAAAGAGTTTCCTCTCGGGAAAGGCGGGATATCCGTCGCGTACAAACTAAGTTTGTACTCAATCATACTTTGATCCCTCCAATTTTGAAGAAGTCGACCTCTAGTGTTCGAGATTGCATTTCCCCAAGCCGCGTGCTTAGCGTTAAGATCCCTGGCAAAAAAGTAATAATTTTCAGCCAAATGAAGCTGTAGGCAACGAAAAAGTGTCTCGAGCTCTGTTATAAATTGAGTTTGTTGAGTTGCTTCAGGCGCATAAAGCGACACCACATACATTCTCCTCCCACTGTGGAGAGGAATGCATACGATGCATGCTTCCAGCACCCGGTTACTGTATCCCAATTTGTGTTTCTGGTTTAGCTTAGTTTCGCTGACCAAAAGTACATCAAGAAGTTGGTTTTTCAACAGATTGGAAAGGACGGTTCTTCTTTCGCCCTGACTAGCGAATTAACATTCAAAGCTAGGATCTTAAAGTTTACCTCGTCGAGCGTAGCCATCATGTTCATGGCGCGCTAGACTTGGCAAACGTCGAATAGATATGATCTATTCTGGCTGCTTGCTCGTTCAATTGTTTTTGGAACCGATCGATCTTGCTCTCCAATGACAGCAAGAATCTCTTCATGTCCAAATCAGCTTCAGGTGCTTTTTCAGCAACCTTAGGCATATTTAATGTCTGGGGCTTACCCGCTCCAGCTGCCATTTGGGCAAAGGACACGTTGGGCGTTACCCGATTTGTATAAGAGCGACTTTTCTGTCGCCCTTCCTCTACGACAGCCTGTTTGCGAGCTAGCATACTCTTCTTTTTCTGTTGGAATACAGGACATCCCTTATAGTTATAGGGTGCCCCGCATTCCCGCAAAGAACACATGTGAGCTTACTCACGTCTTCAACCCTTTCGCTACCTAGAGGGCACTCATTTGTAATATGGTTCTTATCGCACTTAACGCATCTAATCTGCATGTTGCAGTTAGAAGCGGCGTGCCCGAACCTCTGGCAGCGCATACATTGCAGTATGCGATCTGACCTTTTTAATTTATCCCATTTACAGCATGGTAGTATACGCGATTAATTCTGCGTAGACTATCAAGTTTGCTGTTGGGGCTTAGCTGGACTAGGAAAAATGGTAACCTTCGGTTACCAGCACTACCATTGACCGCGGAAAACGGCTTTATACCGACGAACTTGAGGTCGTCGCTCTCATAACTCTTGAGCTAGTTTAGGAGCTCCTCCGCATCAACCCCGGGATCGAGTCCCTTCAGGATGACCGTTTTCAATTTTTCGTTCTTCGGCGTGTACGTGAAGTACTCTGCCTTAGCCTCCTCTAGTGCTTTGCGGACCTTTCTATAGCCCTCCATGTTGTGACACAAAATTTTGTGTTTGTCACTTGAGATATGCTTGACAGAGAATTTCTTACATACTATCTTACAAATACGTATACTATCGCTTATAGTTGGTCACTTACATTAATTGGGGGTACCTCTTCCCTCTTTTTAAATTGTTGTGGCTGCTGCTGTTGTTGCGTCTGTTGTTGTGGCTGCTGCTGTTGTTGCTGCTGCTTTTGTTGATGCTGCTGCTGTTTTTGTGGCTGCTTTTGTCGCTGCTGCTTTTGTGCATTAGCAGAAAGTTGCTGCATTTGGCTGCATATTAAATTTTTGTTGAAGCACCTGTTGCGCTTTCAACTGTTGTTGTCTCTGCTGCTGCTGACGACGACTTTTCTCCTCGAGGGCTTTTATTTTTTTTCGCCTCTCGAATCCCCTCTAGCTTTACCACTAGTTCTTCTATGAGGCGGCTTAACTTTGCCTCCTCATCGTCCGATGCCGGCATTTCCTCGACCTCGGCTAGCTCTTTGAATGGGTTACCCTCGCCGACGTAGCGGGGTTCCCCTTCTTCCATCGCGGATTCGTCGAGGGAAATCGATAGGAACTCCACCTCTTCTTCCACTTTCTTCGGTTGCGGTGTATTTTCCGCAGCCGTATACCTCGTGGTGATGAGATTAAGCGTCGGACTTAGCCTCCTCCGCCTCATCTCACCACTATCGGCTTGGTCAATGCGCAGGTCCTATTGGGTACCGGTAGGGTCTGACGATCCGGGGCAAAACTCCACTCCCTCAAATCAACCGGAAGCATGCATACCCCGCGCGACGCCGCAGAGACGGCATTCCCGCCCTTAGTCGCGTTCGTTTCGCCCGATTCCGCGCTTGCAAATTTACTGGAGATGGAGCTGCGATCGTCTTTAAGAAGTTCATCCTCCCTCATTCTGATCGCAGCTTCATCTTCAGATCCCGTCTTGTCCGTGCCGGATTCCAGTAGCCCGCTCATACTGAAGATAAAATTTTCCTCCTCAGTACGATTGGATTGGTTTCCTTATGGACGTGCTGTTTTTGTTTTTGTATTTTTTATATTTTATATGTTCTTGATTTGTGATTTGATTTGTTAAATCAAAATGTACTGATACTAACTTATAACTGTTGTTAATTGGAACTTATTGTTTGCGGTAGTAGCGCACAGTTTCGTGGGTACGACTCAGCGCAGCCATAGTATCTGGCAATTTGGTAGTGTCATCTGTAACATGGTAGTTGCTCTGCTCGTTCTTGTTTTTTTTTTTTTTTTTTTTTAATTTCTAGATACTTTGAACGTGGGCGTTTAATTGGTGGCATTCCAGATCTCACTATTCGTTTTTTGTTGACGTAATTTGCGAGGCAGCTGTTTGAGGTTGGTTGAGCTCTCCTGACAATTGTCTATGTGGGCTGAAATGGCGGTGGCTCCTGGTTCGTTTTTATGGATAAGGATGTCGTTGGGCGTATGAAATTATCAGTTGAGAGTTGGATATTTCGGCTTCAATAATGTTGTTGCTGGTGGAGTTGCATTAGCTAAACTCTTTCGAATAGTCACTTCTATGCAATGTTAATGTCGCTGTAAGTGGAGTTCAATGTATATAAATATAAAAAAATTAATTTAATTACAAATGCTTGGATTTGCAGTCGACTTTTCCGCTCCTCGAAGTTATAAACTCAATAAAAACAAATAAAATTTGTCATTGCACTATTTCTTTTTCATTCACTCCACAGTGATATACCAAATGTCAAAAAATTAGCCATTGGGTTAAAATTTTTAACGACCTGCTGAGCAGGTTAACATTTTGAAGGCTATATTCACCACGCTAAAGTTAAAAATTGGCCATTGGATAAAACCGCATTTTAACGCAATTGACAAACGGCCTAAATCGACATTTCCAAAGTTGTTATTATTAAAAACTACATAGCAAAATAAAAAAAAATAAAAACTACAAACTAAATACTGGTACAAAATTGGGTCTATTCATATTTCCTTACTCGAAGAATAAATTGCAACTTTATAATTCGTTAAGTTGAAAGCAAAGTCAGGAATGAAGCCTCATGACAATCAACCAACTTCCTTGCCTTTTGTACTTCGAGTATGTATTACATTTTGTTCTTCTCCTTGCAGTTTTATTAAATTTGTTTTGAGTAGTTTCTTTCAGTGCTATATTATACTATACAATACCTCTCAGCCAAGCCACAATTTGAAGGAACGTTGCTTATATATATTCACCTTTGATGTGGTGAGTTTCGTTGTGACTTTTCTTGTGAGGATTATCGGAGAATCCGACAAATATTATTGAGTCACAATAATCCGCACAAAGTATAGTCACAAGCGTGTGACTCTGGATTTCTCACAAGGAGGAGAATCGGACTGTTAGCTGTAGATTTGATGGTTAAAATTATCAAATTTATATTTTGAACATATGAGAGGGCTACAATCCACTGTGCAGATCGTTGTATACCCTATCCCATCCCATTTGTAAAACTTATATCCCCAAAATGTGGAAATGGCTTAAAACACGATGGGGATTAAATATAGAAAATGACAATGTCACAACAAATTGTACGATTCTACAAAAGACAAATTTTTTCTCCTGCATATGTTATGGGGTAGTGTATGAAAATGGAATTTATAAAAAAACGCCCCTAAAAGTGGGCGTGGGTTTAAATAGTCTATAGACGAAATGTTTATATTAATATTACTAATTATTCTGCATCAAAATTGTTTGTTGGAATTTCACTCAGTTTTCGATTCTGAGTCGATCCATATACTTTGAGGTATATGTAGCTAAATTATTTCTCTATAAAAATATCAATATGGGTACCTATTAATTCTTTGACATGCATGTGAGTTTCAAAATAATGTCATTGCGTTTTGTGTCGACTTCGAACAGGGCACGTTCGAATTTAGAGTTCAACTTTTGTGGGATCACATGTCTTTGGATGACGTATTCTTTATCTGCGTTCTAGCATTACAAATTGCTATTGGTACCACAATAATAAAATAACTCCCCTTCGGCCTTTGGAAAGAAATTGGAAATAAATTCGATTTGTAAATTTCAAAGTAAGCATTTTTTCGGACAATGGAGAGGACATTCGAAAGTCCAAGCATAGGGCAGCTTAAATGAAAATGAAAAGATTCATACAAACCAAACTATGAGAGGTATGCTATTCTGGATTCAGTCCCGCATAAAGAAAAGCGTCAATTTAATATTATTACCTTAACGCGTGAACGAGTTCATAACGCACTTCCTGTCGTTCCCTAGCAATGATAATAATTGAAATAATTGAAATGATAATTACGGTAACACACTAAATAAAATATTCAGAGAGGATTTATTCAATCTTTATATCCCACAATGTTCTTATTTTCTTTGGAAGTTAGTCCCAGTTGTTTCGAGCCGTTTATTTTCAATAATCAAAACTCAAATGAATACCAGATTAATTTATAGTGTACAGCTTTGTTGAAACTCTGTCAATAATCAAAACCCATAACTAACAAAGTAAACTCGACTCGATTAAATCTAATAAATTTTTAATCAAATAAACTGCCAAAACATTTTTTTTTATTTCAATTTCTGTTAAAACAAAATTATTTCTTTAAAATACCTTACTTATCACTACTATATCACTTAGATCTGAGTTTCTGTATATTAAATAATAACCTATGACTAACGCTATTATGTGGTGTAAATTTATTTATTCGTCGTTTAAGTCGTTGCTAAAAATGATTATTAGCAACGTCGAAAATAAAAAAATTATATTATAGTTTTATTGGTTATTGCTTTTGTTGGTAATGTCGAATTTAATTTATATCAAAGACATGTCGGAATTTCACTATGATCGTTTTCCCACTAATATTACAATTTTAATTTAAGTTCTTTAATTTCTCTGGATCTGTACTTATTTTTATAACTTATTAATTACAAATAAAATAGCATTTTTAAATTAACTCCTTTCCACAGTTAACCGCACGGAAGCTAACTTAGATGATGTTGCACTTTCACTACAGAGTCTCAATATCAGCGTTGACGATATTTTCGAATACATTAATCATGTTCAGCCAGTTGCTTGTAGTATTGAAATTCCTAAGCTACCATCAACAAAATCATCAAATTTGAATTTTCTAAAACCTGGAAGTAAAGAGGTTTTAACTCGTCCTGTTCATATCTATGAATACTTGCCGCCAATGCTACGTGATATAGCAGATATCAGTGACAAATCTAGTACTGCAATTATATCTTCATCGCCTAATTCTGTTATCAGTAATGCGAATAACAACACGAAAATCAATAACGAAAACACTGAAGATATAAATCCACAACAGCATACTGAGCTAAACGAAGTTAGTCCTAATGGAATTGTAGCTGTTGAAAATAGCAACTCTGCTCATCAGTCATTCGATGTTAAACGAAAGCCTTTTTTGGATTCAACTTTATCTGTTCCCAGTAGTGCAACTCGCGAGATGAGCAGCGTTATGATGACATCGGGGGGATTTATATCCCCTGCGATTGAGGGAAGAATGCCAGAGTGTATAATTCCTGATGTTGTAGGTGAGTAACTAATTTGAATTTTTATGATTTTATATTGGGGATTGTCTTCAGGGCTAAATTTTTTTTTGAGAAATATATTTATTTAGATATGTATATATAGAAATCTTTATTTTCGTTATCTAAGGACTTAAGGACTTATGAACTTAGTTTTTATGAGTTCTTTAAAAAAAATTTCAAGGACTTAGTGTGTTGTTTTACCCAATTACACAAAAAACTTTCTTGTAAGAGTTCCTGCTATTTTCGCAATTAATATCGTGGTTTGTGATTATCAAGATAAAGCGAATGATTTAGTTCCTTAATATAGGCGAAGTAAGTTGTTTTTTCTCTAAGAATTAGGAGGATAGTGTTAATATGCCCCAATTTTCGTCCAAATTTTTCGATTAACCTTTACCATGACAATACCCAAATCTTGGCTAATGATTTTGGTTTCATGTTTTCAAAATTATGTAATTTATTTAAATCATCTCTTTCGAAGATATAACCCCATAGGCGTATATCTTCTCCCTTTATTTAGTAGAATTTACTCAAACAAATCTCAACGATTGTATAGTTATACAGTGCATAAGTATTTATACATCCTTTATTAAGGGTGGCACAAATTCTTATTCATAATTTTATTGATAGTGTGTGTCAAAAAATTACCAAAAGGAGGGAAATTTATCACAATTGACTGTTCCAGAGCTCGGCTGTGTTACCAAGGAATACTTTTTATGGTTTCGAAACTCATGACAAAAACTTTGTTTTCAACTCTTTTATAACATTATGTTGACTTTTTTTGACTCAATAAAATCCTTTACAATGTTGAGTCTGTAGGTGAAGAAGAATTACCATTTGAATAAGTTAAACCGTAACACAACTGCTAAAATACAAAAATACGCTGGAAGATGGTTTTTATACCCTATCCCATAGGGGTATATTAGTTTTGATACTTAGTTTGTAAAATAGAGAAATAATTTAGCTACATATACCTCAAAGTATATTGATCGACTCAGAATCGCTAGCTGAGTCGAATTAGCCATGTCTGTTCGTCACCGATTTTTGGGCCTTAAATTTTGAGCAAGGGCAATGAAATTTGGTATATAGGATCCTCGTCCATGCCACCAGAACAAGTGTACAAATTTTTGAAATCCGCCCACTGCCACGCCCCCTTTTTAGGAAACGTAGTTTTTAGCCAAACCGTAGGGAATTTTAAAAAAGTGTCTGAGAGGCGTAGTTAGACAATCGTAATATCTATATTTCATTCATATAAAGTTTTTTACCACGCCCACTTTTTGCGGGCGTTTTAATAAAAAAAACGTTTTACGGTCAAATTTTAAAATTTTCGAAAAAAATTTAATGCGGAATAATTAGTAATATTAATATAAACATTTCGTTCATAGATCATTTTAGCCCACGCCCACTTTTTGGGTGCGTTTTCTTACAAAAACCGCTTGTATACACTACCCCATAGCATATGCAGGAGAAAACCGATGTTTTTTGTCCAACAACAAAAGATTCTGATAAACTGTTTGAACAATATGTTGTGACATATTGGAGATATTAATTTTAAGGATGGGAGGGGATAGGGTATTCAACGATCCGCACAGTGGATTGTAGCCTTCTCATATGTTTCAATTTACAATTGAATCGTTGGTAACCCTAATGCTCAGGCGTTTCTATATACAAAAATAAAATAAAACTAGCTATCAAAGGATTGCGCTTTTGAGGAAATTAAAAAAAAAACATATGAGAGGCTACAATCCGCTATGCGTATCGTTGAATACCCTATCCGATCCCATCCTTTAAATTAATATCCTCAAAATATAGGCTTTATGGCGATGAAATACAGAAAATGACATTGTCACAATATATTGCTCAGACAGTTTCTCAAAATCTTTTGTGGTTCGACAAAAAACAACGTATTTCTATTGCTAATGCCTTGGGATGGGGTATACAAATGGTTTTCGTAAGAAAACGCCCCCAAAATGTGGGCGTAGGTGAAAATGATCTATGGACAAAATGTTTATACATATTACCATTGCGGAAGTATTTGCATCAAAATTTTTTTCGAAAGTTTTAAAATTTGGACAAAAAGCGTTTTTTACTAAAAACGCCCCCAAAAAGTGGGCGTGGCAAAAAACTTTGTATGAACGAAATATAGATATTAGGATTGTCTAAATATGCTGCTCAGACACTTTTTTGAAATTCCTTACGGTTTGGCCAAAAAATAAGTTTTTCTAAAAAGGGGGCGTGGCAGTGGGCGGATTTCAAAATTTTTTACACTTGTTCTGGTGGCACGGACGAGGATCCTATATACCAAATTTCATTATCCTAGCTCAAAATTTAAGGCCCAAAAATCGGTGACGAACAGACAGACAGACGGACGGACGGACGGACGGACGGACGGACGGACGGACGGACAGACAGACAGACAGACAGACATGGCTAATTCGACTCAGCTAGCGATTCTGAGTCGATCCATATACTTTGAGGTATATGTAGCAAAATTATTTCTCTATGTTACAAACTAAGTATCAAAACTAATATACCCCCCTATGGGATAGGGTATAAAAATACCCATATAAAGGGACTATTCAACCATCAGACGCGTTTAGGTTATGCAACTTCTATTCAATATTGTTTATGTCTTATGAATAAGGCTTATGTGTTGAGAGGGATTTTAAGGAGGACATAACTGTATACAGCCCTTATAATGGGTTTATGAATATTAATTCATATTAAATAGTATTAATTTTTTACATGCGACTTTTGAAGTCAAACTCAACTCAAACTGTATTTAAAACAAATAAGAAGGCTTCAATCCCCTGTGCGGATCATTTAATATCCTACCCCACCCCATCCTTAAATTAAAAAGATATTCTCTAAATTTTATGTTGTTCATACACTTTTTCAAAATTACTTTCGGTTTGGCCAAAAACTACTTTTTTCTAAAATGGGGCGTGGCAGTGAGCGGATTTCAAAAATGTTTACACTTGTTCTGCTGTTAGCAACAAAGAGCACGTGTACCAAATTTCATCATTCTAGTTCAAAATTTGCGACCCCAAAACGGGTGACTTACGGAGGCAGAGACAGGCGGACAGACGTGGCCAAATCGATTCAGCTATCGATTCTGAGCCGATCCATATACTTTAAGGTATATCTAGGTAAATTGTTTCTCTATGTTACCAACTATATATCAAAACGTATATACCCCTGTTGGATAGAGTATAAAAACATGCAAGTTTTTTTCTACATGAAAACATTTGTTCATTGTATTCGTTATAAAGGTTTACGTTATTGTTGTGACAATTGCTAGTATAGCAGTTTGGTCAACAATCGTGGCAACTATTTTGTCATTTGTTTGCGGTGTATTGAGTGTATTTCATTTTACTTCTTTGCGGTATACCTTTCATTATTTCATATAATTCGCTTCAAATTTTTGCACGAAAGAGTCTATTCTCAATGTACGATACGAGTATTTTATATCATTTTGTATTCCTATTAGCACATTTATGCTACACTACCTTGTCTTGGCTTCTAAGACGTAAAGAAATACTTCAGAGCAAATAGACATTTCTTCAAAGGCTTTTCCAATGGCATCAGTAATTCGATATACTTGCTCCTGCCTCGTTCATGTTGATACATTGTAATTCTTTGTGCCTTGTGCTGCTGTCGTAGGTTAGCCCTATGTTCTTGAAGTACCTTTTATTATTATTTATTTTTTATAAAATTCTGACTTGCCTAAGCAGTAATATAGCACATCGACCTAAAAGATCTAGTGTGCTTGGCGTCAGATGTTTTTTAGGTTAGTAGTGCTTCTACTTTCCTAATGTAGCTGATAATACTTTCAGCCGAAGATTTCCTCAGTTCTTCGGGACTTACAAATTCCCTGAAGAAAGATTCCCTTCTCATACCGTAAAGGGCCGGGCATTCACATATGATATGCTCGGCTGTTTCGTCTTCTTCTAGACATTGTCTGCACTCCGGTGAGTCGACTAGATGCATTTTATTTAGGTGATATCGCAGACCGTGATGACCAGTTAGGTAGCCTGCTAAGTTTTTTATATCGTGCCTGCGAAGATTTAGTATCTTATTGGCATCTGATTTGAAGGGCTGAATAGCTCTTTTGGTCTGTCTCAGGCCTGGGATGTTTTCCCAGTATGAAAAACATTTGTTTTGTTCCCAGTTTTTTATAACCAGATATATTGCTGATTTGGGGATTTGGGGATTGCACAGAAGGGTTCAGGGACAATGAAGGGGGTTTCCGAACCTTTTCTGGCTAGTTCATCAGCTTTTTCGTTACCTTCAATTCCCGTATGTCCGGGGACCCACCATAGTCTGGTTTTGTTCCTGGAACTGAGTGTTTGGAGGGAGTTGAAGCAGTGTAGTACTGATTTGGAGTCAATAATGTGTGAGCTAAGGGCTTTTATATCTGCTTGACTGTCCGTGAATATATGGATGTTTGCGCCTTAAATACCTGAGTTGTGTATTAGGTTTGCGCATTCTTTTACGGCATGGAGCTCAGCTTGGAATACACTAGGGTTTTTTTCCCATAGGTATTGAGATATTTCTATTTGGTCCATGTATGCCAGCTCCTACCCCTGAGTCCATTTTAGAAGCATCCGTATACTTTAGGCCGTTTAGGCAGTTTGGTGGGTTTTTGCTACACCATGTTTCTCTGGTTGTGATCTCCGTTGAGAATCTTTTTTCGAAGCATAGTGTCTTTGGTAAGCGGTCTGTAACCACACAGATCATGACAAGTTCTGGAAGTTCGGATAGAAGTTCATGTTGAGTTGAACTCTGATTAAAGAGATAAAGACTTTTCCGAAATTCGAGAAACTGCTTATACAGTTTTCTTTAATTTTCCTATAAAAATACATAGAATATATAAAAAAAATAGAATATAATCTTTAAAACAATTTCTTACGTTTTTAAGTCTCTTTTTGCTTTTAACAATATTTTTTTGTTTAATTCTCTTAGTTTGGTAAATCTAGTTAGATTAACTTAATTTTGTCTAGACGGCTTCGAGTCCAATTTGTAAAAGAGCAAGTATATGACACTTCAAAAGAAATTTAGGCGCGTGCATAGTGCATGTTGATGAAAGAGAAAGTCCTATTCGTGTCAATGCATATTGCACTCTTTCTTAAGAGTCGATACTTGTGTTATCGAAATAAATGATTCCAAGTTCGCTTAACACCCCCCCCTGGTAACTGGGTTCGAGAGACCCAGATTACCACCTTCTTCGGACTTGCGAACATCCAATATTGCCAGCTTAACAGCCGGGCGGGTGTAAATACCTCCAGAAGTTTGAACCACTGCGCTTCGTATTGTACCATCTCTTCCGGCTATCACCTTAAGAACTTTTCCCTTTTGCCATGTTTTTCTCGGATTGTTGAAATCTACGACTATGACAATATCTCCTTCTTGCAATTGCCTCTTTGGTGTGAACCATTTGGTACGTCGAGTCAAATCAGGTAAGTATTCGCGAAGCCATCGCTGCCAAAAAGTTTGCGCATACTTTTCAGCGGCTATCCAATTTCGTCTTATCGCAACTCCGTCATCTATTGGCTCTGTGGTCAGTCGTCCTTCATTGGAATAGCCAATCAACAAATGATTAGGGGTGAGTGCTTCACTACTTTCGCTATCGATAGGCACATAGGTAAGGGGTCGCGAATTCACAATGCTCTCCACCTCCGTCATCATGCTCAGCAATAATTCGTCGCAAGGATTGCGTGTTGGCGAGATTTCAGCGAGTGTTTGCTTAACAGATCGAACCATACGTTCCCAACAACCACCCATGTGGGGTGCAGCTGGAGGAATAAAGTACCACTTTAATTCTAACTCAAATTCTTTGGCTACTGCATGTTTGTTCAAGTCCCTTATAGCCTGCTGCAATTCTTTACTGGCACCTCGGAAATTTGTTCCATTGTCGGAGTACACTTCCTTTGGCATTCCTCTTCTGGAAACGAATCGTTTGAAACCCATTATGCACGAATCACTGGAGAGGCTGTGGACTATCTCGATATGGATTGCTCGTAAGGTCAGACAGGTAAGTAACATACCCCATCTTTTTTCCAAACGCCTACCGATTTTTACATTCAGTGGTCCGAAATAATCCACTCCGGTGTACGAGAATGGCCTCTGGAATGGTTTGAGACGGGCGTGTGGTAGTTCTGCCATGCGTGGGGGTTGCGGTGCTGCTCTTTTGTTCTTGCAATGCTGACAATCGTTCACTACTATCTTTAGAACACGTCTCAAATTTGGAATGAAGTAATGTTGTCGCAGCTCGTTTACTACGGTTTCGTTGAAGATGTGATGAAATTTATTGTGAAATTCGTTAACTATGAGATAGGTGATTGGATGCTGCTTTGGTAAAATGATTGGTCTTTTAGTGGCCATAGGTACGTTCTTTATAGCATCGATTCGTCCAGCAATACGGATTACACCGTTTTCATCCAAATAAGGAGAAAGAGTATAAAGAGGACTAGCTTTGCTAATATTGACTTCACCCTCGGAATGTGCTGCGTTGGCTAAGAGCTCGTAATCATTTGTAAAACTCTCTTTTTGACATTGTTTGTAGAGAGAAGTCTCAGCTGCTTCCTTCTCGTCTTGGATAAATATCGGTGGTCTTGAAGATTTTCGCCATCTGAAGATGAATAGTTTGATGTAGCGGTAGACGTACATAAGTGTCTTTAAAAGACTTTTCCATCGTGAAAAGCGGTTATAGTCCAATACAAATGAGGGTGGTGTAACGCAGTGAATAAAGCATTCCTTGACTTCCTCATTACCTTCATCAGACTTCGGTACTTTCAAATTATTCTCAGGTAGAAGCAGTGGATTTTTGTACAGAAATGCTGGTCCAGTATACCATCTACCTGAAGAGCTGAAGTCATAACTGGTTTTATATTTTGAAGCATCGTCGGCAACGTTTTCTTTGCTAGGTACCCAATTCCAATTGTTTGCGTTTGAATTTTCAAGTATCTCGCCAATACGGACGGCCACGAAACTTTTGTATTTTGTATTGCTTGATTTTATCCAAGAGATGACTACTTGAGAATCTGTCCAAAAGGTAACACTTTCGAAGTGAATTGTGTGTCCACTCTGAATGAATTTCGAAAGTCTAACTCCTAGCACGGCCGCTTCAAGCTCAAGCCGGGGTATAGAGAGTGTTTTGATGGGCGCTACTTTCGTCTTTGCGCAGATGAGCGAACATTCAACTTCTTTTTCGATAGAAGCTCTTATATAGGCGACGGCGGCAATGGCATCTTCACCCGCGTCCACGAATATATGCAACTCAACACTGCTTCCTTTTCCAAAATGAAGATTAGTAAGATATCTTCTGTTAATGGATACGTCTCTTATTTTAGGAATCAGGTTCAACCATGTCTTCCATTTTTGAAACTGTCGGTCTTTGATCATCTCGTCCCATCCTACTCCTGAGCGCCAAATCTCCTGAAGAATGATTTTAAGATGAATGGTGAAGTTTGCAATTAAACCAAGAGGGTCGAAAATGCACATGAGTGCTCTTAATACTTCGCGTTTCGTTGGGACTTGTCGGCCGTTCATTACCTCGTGGTGCATCTTGCTGGACTTGAATGTATATACAAACGTGTCTGTACCTGGAGACCACCACATACCTAGGAGTTTTTCTAAATCATTCTGAGCGTTATCCATGAAGGGTTTGTTACCTTTTGAGGATTTAGACTGCAGAGCATTTAAAACGTTTGTAGAGTTTGAAATGAAGTTCCTAATTTCAAACCCTGCTTGCTTGTGGACATGTATCACGTTGTTTGCCAAGGCTATCGCCTCTTCTGCTGTGTCTACACTGTCTAGCCAGTCGTCCACATAGTGGTTTTCGACGATCGCCTTTGCTGCCCTTGGGAACTGCATCTCAAATCTCTTAGCGTTTTTATTTTTTATAAATTGAGCACAATATGGTGAACAAGTAGATCCGAATGTCATAACTTGCATCTGGTACACCTCAATATTTCCATTTTCATTATTCCGCCACAAGAACCTTTGTGCATCTTTATCTTCCTCGAGAACTTTGACTTGGTGAAACATTTCGCGAATGTCACCAGATATCGCGATCGGTTTTTCGCGAAATCGAAACAATACTGATGGTAGTGTTGGCACGTTATCTGGTCCTGTCATTAGACACGAGTTCAGAGACACTCCTCCAACTTTTGCTGCCGCATCCCAGACAATTCTCAATTTATCAGGCTTATTTGGGTTTATGACAGGGAATATAGGTAAATACCAGATTCGCAGCTTGGAATTGCTCACTTCATTCTCGTTAAGTTTTCGTGCGTACCCTTTTTTTAAATATTCCTCGATTTGTTGATTGATCCTTTGAATTAGTTGAGGTTGATGTAGAAGACGTCTTTCGAGACAGCGTAATCTTCCTTCAGCCATAGCTTTAGTGTCCGGTAGGTGAATATTCTCATACTTCCACAGCAAGGGCACGGCATAACTATCCCCTAGGTAAATAGTTTTCTTTTCAAGTGATTGCACCGCTCTATAGTCTTCGTCAGAGAGTCTTCGCGTCGTGGGCTTGGTACCTAAGCTTTCTAAGGAGAAATATTGTTTGACTGTTTCATGTATTTGCGAATCAATTCTGTTTTGACAGTCACAAAGGTGAATATTAATATTTGCTTCTGTAGCTTTTGCCTGGTCAGTACCACACGACGCAACGCCGTAAAGAGTCCACCCTAACCTAGTTTTAATTGCTGCCGGCTGAGAATCTTCACCCTCCCGAGTCTTCAGTGGCATTCCCAATCGCCAATGTGGAAGTCCAAGCAGGATTTGAGGCTTTGCATTCCAATATGATTTTATTGGTAATCCCTTCAAGTGCGCGTATTGTTGTATCAAGCTGCTTATATCCAGTGACTGTCTCGGAAGATCTAGCGACTTAACTGTATGTACATCAGTAAGCGAATATCTGCGAATGCTGTCTTGGGCTGATATTTCGAATGTTATTTTCATAGACGAGTCTTCTCGGCGATGAGTGTTGCCAGTCCACCTTAGGCATAAAGGTTCCTTATCGCCATTAGCACCAAGCTCAAACGCTAGCTCTTCATCAACAAGAGTTACTGAGGATCCGTCATCTATGAAGGCGAATGTTTCTAACGACTTGTTGTTATGGTACAAGGTTACAGGAACAATTTTAAATAGGGACAGGGCAATACTCGGACGAAGGATTGTACCACTGTAGTGAGCATTCTGAATCCCCTTACTTGTAGTAGGCTGGTTTGTATCAACATTTCCATCACCACTGTTATCACCATGGTACTTGACTTTTGGTTGAACATCATTGTTATGTAAAAGTGCGTTGTGACGATAGGTGCATCCATCAACACCACATATCTGTGACGACAAACAACGTCGAGAACCATGCTGACGTAAGCATATTCGGCAGATGTAAAAACGCTTAATCAACTTCCATTTGTCTTGTAACACCATTTGTACGAAATGTTGACATGAAGCAACCGATTTACAATCACTCTTGCAAGCTGGGCACTTATTGTCATCTTGAGGCTTTGCTTCTTGATGTATATTGATAACAGCCTTTGTCTTCTTGTTCAGCCTTTGTTCAGACGAGTAAGGGACGCTTAACGTAACCTCTGATGCAGCACTTGCATACTTCTCAAGCCAATCGTTGAATACCGATAGGTCAACATAAGATGCAGTCTGCTTAAACATGCCCCAGTTCAGTTTAAGTTGTGTTGGTAGCTTCTCCAACAGCTCTTGCAGCAAGCAGGGATTGTTGAGATGAGCAGAAAGTCCGGTAACTTCCATCATGCGACACATATTACTCACCTCAAGGGAGAAATGAATTATTGTTTCTAACCTGTCGTATTTTGGTGCGGGCTCATTTCTAATCTTCTTCAAAAGCGATTGAATAATTATCTCGGGCCTACCAAACAACATTTTCAATGTATTTATCACCCCATCGACTTGATCTGGATGCAGTAATCTGAACTGTACTGCCTCGAGTGCCTTTCCTTTTAAGCATCGTTGGAGCCGAATCATATTCTCATTGTTGTTGAACCCGCAAGCTTGCGAAGAATTATTCCACCAACTTATAAAAATCGGCCATTCTTCTGGTCTTCCGTAGAATTGGATTTGTTCTTTTGACATTAACTGCCTAGCAGCGATCTGGGATTTGCTTAACACTGAACTCGAACCCATTGTACATATATCCTTTTTTCCTTGTTGTACGCTCGGTCTTACTTCTGGTGAGTTGTGTTGCACTTTGTTGTTTCCACTTACACAAGTCCCCTTTTGTACCCACTCATGAACACGGTCACTGACACTGTAAGCAGCCGCGACTGATTCCTGGTCGTCGTCGTCTGAGGAGCATTGTTCAAGGATGGCATATTTTTTATCGATATACTCTTGATCACGCTTTATCTGTAGTTGCCGCTCTTCTTCCAGTTTCTTGAGTTGTAATTTGGCTTTTTTAATACTCGATGCTGTAGCTACAGAATTGCTGCATGGCTTGGCAATAATTAGGTCCTTTTTCTTGTCAACCGGCTTACATTGCCCTTGCACCGGGATGTTATCGTCCAAGGCAGTGGCATCTTTCGAGGAAATGTGAATGTTGACGTTTGAAGCAGTAGCATTATCTTTTGGTTTGTCCTTCCAGGTTGAATCGTGAATCGCTTGTAGCTTAATAATACAATTGCTGCAGTGCCAATCAACATTTTCCACCTCCTGAGTAACCCCCACGCAGGAAAAGTGAAACCACTCTTGGCATGTGCCACATTCTACCATGGGGCCCTGACTATCGGGCGCGGTGCATTTTTGCAGTTTTGACCATTCAATGACGAAGGTGTGTGAGCATTGTGAATGTTGGACCTATTACCACTATGACTACTGTGACTACGAAGCATACTCACTTACCTTGTGCCAACTCGGATGGAAATGAGGGCGATGAATTATGATGAAGACGATGCTGATAATTCTGGTATTTTATCAGCTGCAGATGATAATGACGATGACAAAAACTCCGCTGATGACGACGATGCTTTGAACTTTCTGAAGATGGTGATGACGGCGACAAGCTCCGCTGATGACTACGATGCTTTGGAGAGAAGGATGAAGATATGATGATGATGCAGAGCAGCTCTTCCACGTGGTCGTTTGAAACAACCCCTTTTGGTTGTCATTGATTATAAGAATGACGATATATTCTCGTTCGTTTTAAAAACGAAAATTAAAGGATGTTGAGTTGAACTCTGATTAAAGAGATAAAGACTTTTCCGAAATTCGAGAAACTGCTTATACAGTTTTCTTTAATTTTCCTATAAAAATACATAGAATATATAAAAAAAATAGAATATAATCTTTAAAACAATTTCTTACGTTTTTAAGTCTCTTTTTGCTTTTAACAATATTTTTTTGTTTAATTCTCTTAGTTTGGTAAATCTAGTTAGATTAACTTAATTTTGTCTAGACGGCTTCGAGTCCAATTTGTAAAAGAGCAAGTATATGACACTTCAAAAGAAATTTAGGCGCGTGCATAGTGCATGTTGATGAAAGAGAAAGTCCTATTCGTGTCAATGCATATTGCACTCTTTCTTAAGAGTCGATACTTGTGTTATCGAAATAAATGATTCCAAGTTCGCTTAACAGTTCAATTAGTTTAGGGTGTTCACTAATGTTTAACTCTTCCGCTTGTGTCAAACTTGCTGAGCTGCGAATTGCCACTTTTTTTTATATAAATGTGGAGGGGTGTTAGTCCTATTAAGGGTTCTATTGCCGCTGTTGGACAGGTACGCATAGCTCCGGTAATGCCCAGACAGGCAAGCCGTTGTAACTTATTTAATTTATTTATAGTTGTTTTTTGGGGTGACTTTGTGCCACCATACAATTGAAGCGTATGTTATAATGGGCCTGACCATGATCGTGTAGATCCAGTGTGTGGTCTTTGGAGAGATTCCCCAGGTATTAACATACATGTTTCGGCAAGCCCAGAAAGCTTTGGTTGCTTTTTGTATTTTGTTGTTAATGTGGGAGTTCCAGCTTAGTTTTTTGTCGAGGATCACTCCAAGATATTTTACTTCGTTGGAATACTCAATGTATGTACCATTAATCGAAATTTGGGTAAGATTTAATTTCCTCCTTTTTGTAAAAGGGACGATGAATGCCTTGCTGGGGTTTATAGAAAGACTTGCTTTACTACACCAGTCTATGACTATCTTAAGGGCGTTTTGCAAACGTGTTGTAACCTCGTTTGGTTCTTTGCCCTTTATTATGATGACTAGGTCATCGGCGTATCCAATTATATTGAAACCTGCATTACTTAGGTCTTGAAGAAGGTTATCGATAACCAGAGACCATAGTAGGGGTGAGAGTACTCCTCCCTGAGGGCAGCCTTAAACGGCTGTTACTGCTGATGAAGCAGTTATATTCCGACTTTCAAGCATCGCTATGATCCATTTGATGGTGGGGTGATCTATTCTTCTATGAGTCAAAGCATTTGATATGGAGTCATATCCAGTGTTGTCAAAAGCACCCTATGTCAAGGAAAGCACATAATGCTACTTCTTCGTTTTCGTATCCACTTTTTATTTGTGATGTTAAACTTAGAAGTGCTCCTTCCGTGGATTTACCTTTTTGGTAGGCGAATTGACAGGGGTGCAGAGGAGTGTTTCATTTAAGCACTCTCTAATGTGTATGTCTAGTATTCTTTCCATTGTTTTCAGGAAAAGCGATGTTAAGCTTATTGGACGGTATGATTTAGGTAGTTCTATTGGGTAGCCTGGTTTGGGGATAAATATTTATTTATTTATTTATTTATTATTTATTTCATCAATTATATATATATATATATATACAATCATATAGATTACAGAAAAGCATAATAGATTAACCACCAAGTTGGCTTAAAATAAATAGCCACGTTTACCTCCCTCCAGGTTTGTGGTATGTAGCCCCAATTGAAACTAAACCTAAATAAGGCGACCATAGTGGGTAAGAAAAAGTCCAAGCCCTTTTGTATAAGAGCAGGAAAGATTCCGTCTGTCCCTGGTGCCTTGTATTGTTTAAATGCGTTGATCGCCCATTTGACCTTATCCGGAGTGAAAAGTTTGCCGGATAAACTATTAATCCTTTTCAGGTTTCTAGGGGGTGAGTCATCTATCATGTGTTCATGAAACTCACTTGTGATAGTGGAGCCGGGAAAGTGTACCTGAAGAAGTGTGGTCAACGTTTCTTCCCGGCCACATGTGATTTTACCGTCAAATTTGACTAGTAACCCCATGCAGTTTGTTTTATCTTTCGAGAGTGCCCTCTGGAGACGCGCCACCGCCGGAAGCTCTTCGAGTTCCTCACAGTATTTGCGCCAGGACGCTCTTTTTAATTTACGCAACTCTATGTTGTATTGGGTAAGTAGATATTTATATTGGTCCCACTTACCGGTGCGTTTTGCTTTATTGAAAACTTTTCTTACTATTTTACGGAGACTTTCTAGGTTATCGCTCCACCATGGTGTGCACCTCTTTGCCACGGTGCGTTTAACCTTACAGCTTTTTGTAAAAGATGAGATGATAATGGCATTTAGTTGACATTGTGCGACTTCCGCTTCACTTACGCATGAAGGTTTTTCTGGAAGTATGTCACATTTAATCGATAGATTTTCTCGATACGTTCTCCAATTTGTAAGTTTGTTGTCGTATTTTATCGGCGCATCCTCGGTCTTGCATCTTAATTGGAATCTTATGTGCATGTGATCCGATAAAGATGCCTCACCTGACACGTGCCACGACGGTGTTTTGTACAAACGGAGAAGAGATGGTAAGGTCTAAATCTTTTTCTCTTAAAACGTTGCTAAACGCGGGTTTATTTCCCTTATTTAGTATAACTAAATTGTTGTAGCTACTGGTTGCGACGAGCTAGCGCTTGTTATGACAACTTTCTCTTTGTATCAGTTTCACTATTTTTTTGGGCCTGAATTGCAGAATTGCAGATTTGTCCAAATCTATATGAGACCATCCCCTTGAGCTCCGCAAACCTACGCATCGCACTCTCGTTAATTGCAAAGACCATGTGGGCGACGTCTTTCTCGTCCGATCTTTGCAGAACTCTCCACCATCATCATCTTTTGTTTTTGCAATGATGCGGGCTTGCTCTATGCCGCTACCCTGTTTCAGCGCTCTGTTGAAAAGACGCTGTTCCGCTGGCGTGAACCTGGTGCGCTTGGAATCAGTATGAGCCGATTTGCCAGGTGTCCCCGCCGCGTCTATATATTCCGGCTGCAATTCATCCGAGAGTATACTGATGCTGTATACAGTACTTGATTCCGAGGCTGAGTCGCTCAGATGAGACAATTTCTCTTCTAGGCTCATCATCTCGAAATCGCTGATTTGTGACCCTTCCCGGTATCGACAGGGTGTTCTAAAACATCCCTTGTTGTTGATGCATTTGTAGAGGCATCATTCTCTATGTTTTTTCTTTAGGTAATTCAATTATTCCCACGAGTAGGCGGGATTTATTGGTCGCCCGTGGTCTACCCGTATTACCACAGGAAGGCTATCTGACTATCTGAGGTAGCCCGGTAACCGAAATTCGCAAATTAGGGGCTTAAAACTCCCTTTTTAGCCATGCATCCGTCGGCGTTTGCTGTTCCACCTTGGATTTGGGTTTAAGGGTTTTCTCCCACCTCAAACTTATGGTTCCCGCTTATACATTGATCGTGCGTTGCAACGAGTTACAGCGCACGGTCAATATCTAAGTGGGACCCTTGGCTGACACTAAACAGGCATGCTGATTAGTCATTTTCAGGTAGTCGCCCGCGAGAAGGACTGAAAGATGAGGATTTTGCCCACCCTCTTGAAGTACCAAGAGAGTATCCTGAAAAGAGAATATATTAGGACACTCTCATTTTGATTAAACAGCTCATGATACAGGACCAGTTTGTATTGTTTAAATGCGTTGATCGCCCATTTGACCTTATCCGGAGTGAAAAGTTTGCCGGATAAACTATTAATCCTTTTCAGGTTTCTAGGGGGTGAGTCATCTATCATGTGTTCATAAAACTCACTTGTGATAGTGGAGCCGGGAAAGTGTACCTGAAGAAGTGTGGTCAACGTTTCTTCCCGGCCACATGTGATTTTACCGTCAGATTTGACTAGTAACCCCATGCAGTTTGTTTTATCTTTCGAGAGTGCCCTCTGGAGACGCGCCACCGCCGGAAGCTCTTCGAGTTCCTCACAGTATGTGCGCCAGGACGCTCTTTTTAATTTACGCAACTCTATGTTGTATTGGGTAAGTAGATATTTATATTGGTCCCACTTACCGGAGACTTTCTAGGTTATCGTTCCACCATGGTGTGCACCTCTTTGCCACGGTGCGTTTAACCTTACAGCTTTTTGTAAAAGATGAGATGATAATGGCATTTAGTTGACATTGTGCGACTTCCGCTTCACGTACGCATGAAGGTTTTTCTGGAAGTATGTCACATTTAATCGATAGATTTTCTCGATACGTTCTCCAATTTGTAAGTTTGTTGTCGTATTTTATCGGCGCATCCTCGGTCTTGCATCTTAATTGGAATCTTATGTGCATGTGATCCGATAAAGATGCCTCACCTGACACGTGCCACGACGGTGTTTTGAACAAACGGAGAAGAGATGGTAAGGTCTAAATCTTTTTCTCTTAAAACGTTGCTAAACGCGGGTTTATTTCCCTTATTTAGTATAACTAAATTGTTGTAGCTACTGGTTGCGACGAGCTAGCGCTTGTTGTGACAACTTTCTCTTTGTATCAGTTTCACTATTTTTTTGGGCCTGAATTGCAGAATTGCAGATTTGTCCAAATCTATATGAGACCATCCCCTTGAGCTCCGCAAACCTACGCATCGCACTCTCGTTAATTGCAAAGACCATGTGGGCGACGTCTTTCTCGTCCGATCTTTGCAGAACTCTCCACCATCATCATCTTTTGTTTTTGCAATGATGCGGGCTTGCTCTATGCCGCTACCCTGTTTCAGCGCTCTGTTGAAAAGACGCTGTTCCGCTGGCGTGAACCTGGTGCGCTTGGAATCAGTATGAGCCGATTTGCCAGGTGTCCCCGCCGCGTCTATATATTCCGGATGCAATTCATCCGAGAGTATACTGATGCTGTATACAGTACTTGATTCCGAGGCTGAGTCGCTCAGATGAGACAATTTCTCTTCTAGGCTCATCATCTCGAAATCGCTGATTTGTGACCCTTCCCGGTATCGACAGGGTGTTCTAAAACATCCCTTGTTGTTGATGCATTTGTAGAGGCATCATTCTCTATGTTTTTTCTTTAGGTAATTCAATTATTCCCACGAGTAGGCGGGATTTATTGGTCGCCCGTGGTCTACCCGTCTTACCACAGGAAGGCTATCTGACTATCTGAGGTAGCCCGGTAACCGAAATTCGCAAATTAGGGGCTTAAAACTCCCTTTTTAGCCATGCATCCGTCGGCGTTTGCTGTTCCACCTTGGATTTGGGTTTAAGGGTTTTCTCCCACCTCAAACTTATGGTTCCCGCTTATACATTGATCGTGCGTTGCAACGAGTTACAGCGCACGGTCAATATCTAAGTGGGACCCTTGGCTGACACTAAACAGGCATGCTGATTAGTCATTTTCAGGTAGTCGCCCGCGTGAAGGACTGAAAGATGAGGATTTTGCCCACCCTCTTGAAGTACCAAGAGAGTATCCTGAAAAGAGAATATATTAGGACACTCTCATTTTGATTAAACAGCTCATGATACAGGACCAGTTTGCGGAATTATAGGACTTTTTGATGTCAAGGGTGACAACGGAGCAGTACCTTCGTTCCAAATCTCCATCATTTTCCCCTTGCAGGCAACTAGTTTAATCGGGTCGAGAATTTCGAAATCCAAATTGGGAGTCTGAAAGTGCAACCGTTTCTATTGCTATTAGTGTATTATAGATTCAATTTATTGTGGTTTCTTTATCCATAGCAAATGTGGCGATAGGACCTATGGAGGCTCAGTTCCCACCAATCTATGCAGCTTTCAGAGGTCTGTGAATGTACTATCCATTAGAGAGCTCAGTATCAATTTCATGAGAATGTCAGCTCTCTCCTTCATTCTTCCGCTACTCAAAGCTGCTGTTTGTATTGTTTTGTGTGTCCATTTTCAATGATTTCTTGGCGTTCGTAAAGTTTTCAAGATTCTGATTGAAATCTGGTTGCCTACTAGAGCGTTGTACTTTTAGCCTGGCACTCAGACAAAATTAATCGTGAAATTAGTAATGATGCACGCAGATGTCATCGGTTTTCTGCAAATTGTAGAGCTAGACTATACGTCGTTCTCGGTCTCAAATGAGTAATATTTTTAAGCTCGAACACTTCTATGTCGAAGGCAGTGTCTTCTTTCCACTATGGACTTTGGTTTTGCCACCTATATATTTTGATCATATATTATATTAAATTAGATAGATTAAATTGAAGATGTAAAAACAAACTAACAAACAGGTTTGTACGGTTTGCTTATAAGGACGAAGTCAACATGATTTTTCCTGCTCATCTGGATTAGTAGGTCTTACGCTACCTCTCAATGGTTCAGGTAAATTTGAGCAATAATCATGATGTTGTGCTAGTCACTGCCCTCTAAAAAACATGTCATGCATTGCACTGCTACAACCGGTCTATCTAGTTTTTACAGTAACGTTCTGTGACGTTACTGTCACGTGTAGCATTTGGTTAGTGTTTAGCATACTCGGATCCTGCAGTTTACCCATCCTGGCTGAAACATCTTGGCGATGTTTGCTGGCATTTTAAGAGTAGCAGCTTGAGTCAATCGCTATTTATTTCTAAGACTTGTTATATCTTCGTCACACATGTCGTTGAGCTTGTCCTTTTTACAGCTTCGTGTATGTCCTTCCTTGTTGTGCCTCGATGCTATCTTTTACTTTTACCATAATGCGATAAGAAAGGTCCCGAATAAACGGGACAATCAATCCTCAAATGATAAAGTAAGTTGTATTTCGCCCTTCTAACATAAACTGAACAACACGAATGTGCAAACTCTATCTATACTTATACCTTCTTTTCTGGTGATGATCTGACAATTCATCCGATCAGTATCAATTGTCAAGAAAAGCTTATATTAACTTAGCCGTTCGGATTCGGTTTAAAACTAGAGTTCCTCCCATCGTACGAGAAGTACACGCGAATGCTTGTGAGAAAAGCTAGACCCTGGGTACTAACTAGGCTGTTGCGCCTAAAATTTGTTTTTTATTTAACAATATTTTAAATTACTGCTTTATTATCGTTAATGAGATGTAAATTCAATTTGTATATTCAACTGATAACCCAATAAATAAAAAAGATCAAAGATCTAATGTAAAAAATAAGGATATCGCAAATAACAGGTGTGATACTTTTACCATTATTTACTATCTTTTCACTGATGAATAGAATGGGATATAAAGCGATTACCCACAGCGTAAGCTGTAGCGCTTTGGCGATAAATTCGTTAGCCCAACTAACTCAGGGTATATGTACGTACCAATAATGAGTATGTTGATATAATTACTTACTTTATTACATTATGTTAATTGCAAGAATAAATAGAATGTGGCTCAACTGACTTCCTTGAGGAACTTCGGATGAGGAAATAAAAGGATTGGAACCTCTAAATTTTACCTGATAAGTTATTAAGGAATGGTATGATTCAACCCAATAATCACCCCCAAAATTCGATCCTAGTCACGCTGCTGCCATTTATTGAGTCTAAGCGCTCTCGTATCCGCTTGCTTGATTCTTAAACCAGAGGTTCGGTGTTCTGGAGCATTATTGTTCATTCGCTCGATTTGGCCGAGCAAATGGAGCACATGTTGTCTACGTGTTTTTAACACATCCTTAAACAGCTCAAAAGTTTGCGGTTGTATATTCTCCTCTATTCGCCATTCTCGCATTTTTCTTTAGAAAGTTCCTATTATTCGCTCCGCTTTCCTCCTCTCGTCGGCGTTAATGTAGGACTGATAGGATTAGGTTCCGGTAGAGTAAACATTTGTCTGCACACTGCTTTTTGGAAAGGAATATGTGCCTTAGTTTGAGTACACTCTCCCCCCGCTCTCATTTGCTGCCACCAAGACTTTACACTAGAAACTAGCAATCACTGGTCGCCACGAGAAGGCAGCCATCAGCTAGGTGAAAACTCGAGTTTTGATAACATCGCATTGGTTACCATTTGTAACATAAGAAATCACTAACTACCTAAATTATCTAACAAAACAAGTCACTTTGTATAGGTTTATGCATATATTTATATATATTATATATATATTTTTTTTTATTTTTAAGAAAAATATTTTGGTTTGGACGCTCCACCTTCAGTCACGCCTCCCGTATTAGTAGCATCCCAAGCACTTGTGCCATCTGATAAAATGGGATCTACCTCACCTATTCAAAACTCAGCTTATTCTTCTATGCGTTCGTTAATTAAAAATGAAGATCAAAACGTTTCTTCATCGGAACTTAAAATAAGTCAAACAACAGAAAAGAAGCATCTGAAAAAGGTAAAAAAAAAATCTATTTCAGCAACGTTGCCACCAAATATAACTGGTGTCATACCTCCTGCTCTTACGGATAAAGCGCAGCGCAAGAGAATAAAAATGCTTCAGAAATCGATGACCAAACCTAGTGCAAATTCAACAAATAGTGCAAATAAGAGCAAAAATAGCAATATGAATATGTCAGGGTCCCAAGACAAGTACATGAAAAAACAGGTCAAACTAAAAAAAAAACAAATTCGTCAACTTTACGTTCAAAAGCAAATGGAAGCTGCTCTAAGTGCTACTCCAAATTTGTTAAACAACGTGCGAGGACATCACACACATTCAACTTCACAACCGGATGAATTTGGGAAAAGTAGTAAACCAAAGAAGGATTACTTTATTGTACCCCCAGCACCATTGTCGGAACAATTACCAGCTTCAACTGTTTCAAAACTTTTGTTACCATCATTACAAATTCCATCTTCTAAAACAGTCAATCATAATCCGTCTGGGACGCAGGACAAAAAAATAACGTCATCCATTGCACCCGTATCGCATATGAAATTATCACCAAAATATGATGAGGTTAAGCTTAACAATGAACCGGATCGTAGCAAGTTGAATATTTTCAAAAAGATATCATCTACAGGACGAAAAGAGCGTACAGATATAGCAGCAGCATCAACACATTTAATTGCATCGACACCATTGGTTCAACTTTCGTCGACCACAGATGTAGCAACTCCATCTTCATCTTCTACCAATACGATATTTGGTGATGACCAAGTAATAAGTCTGCCATCAGGAACAACAATTACTCCAGCCCCACCGTCAGGGTCTGGCCGACACGTGTATGCGCCTCCACCATCAGCACAATCGGCTGACTTTGATTCTCTTATTTCAGTTGACGATAGCAGTAGCATCCCTGAGGGCAGCGCAGTGTTGATGCAACGTGGTGATCTAATGATCCACAAACCAAAGAAACGCGGTCGTAAACCGGGAAGTAAAAATCAACCTAAAATACTGGGACTTAACACAAAAAAGGCTAAAAAAATTAAAAAATCATTATTTAATAATCATTCCAACTCAAATGTAGGAGAACCATTGAATCTTTCACACTCCTCAATCGCAAATATTGCTAATATTCCCTTGGGAATAGCTAGTACTTTTCCTATTGATTCAGAGGCTGTCACAAAAATGAAAAAAGATAGGAAAAAAGCAAAAATGGGAAAAGACACAAATTTTATTCGCAATACCTCCAAATCACCCAGTTCCAGAAATCTTGCACCAACTACTGAGGAATTCGCTACAATAAACCAGAAACTAATGAGAATGGATACGGTACTAGAAACAGCACCACCTCTCCCACTAAATACACATTCGCCATTGAATAGTAGAGTCAGTTCCTTAAATACACCATCATTGGGAGTTGCTAGCTCTTTTCCGTTGGAGCAAGATCCTGTTAAAGGAAAAAAAGAAAGAAAAAAGTCTAAACAAAGTAAAGAGCAAAAGCAGTTAATGCTACAAGGAGCTCAGCCATTGTCAACTACCGCTCAGAGCAGTAAAACTTCAAATACAGGCATAGGGCAAAAAAGTCCATTACCATATCCTCATCCAAATTTCCCTAATGTAATGCCTGGCCTTCCTATGTTTCCATATTACCCATTTCCTGCTCGTCCTGGTTTAATTCCATCGCATAACCTTTTCTCACAATTGCCAAACATGCAAAATAATGCTTTTTTTATGCCACCATTAATGGGCTTTCGACCACTAAACCCACCTGTTCGTCCATCTTTAAAAGATGAAAAGGAAGACATAACTCCACCACTTCTTCATGTCGGAGAAGGAAATTATAGTAAAGTTGCTCCCCTAGTACCTGACACAATAAAGTTGGAGCTTGTAGCTGCTAGTCGTACAATTACTTCAAGCCCAGGTATGCCTGGCACAAAGTTTAAAGCTCCATCCATGAGCTCAGCTCCAGCATCTGTTCAAACATACCCACTTGATACCAGCACTGGAGTATCGGCAGCACTAACACCAGGTAACAATCCACACTTTGCCGATTTTCGTAAAAAGATTGAAGATCACAATTCATCAGGCAATGTTTCGTCCTCTGGCAGCAGTTTAAATATCATAAAAAATTTTGAGGGTCCCATCGAAGTATCGTCTGACGATTCCGTTCCCGATGGTACGGAAAATCAAGTATCATTATTATCACAACGCACACCATTAGCATCTACAACAGTATCTTCGGCGACGGCTATTCACATCCACTCACAAGCAACTCATAGCTTTGCTATTAAAGATGAAGTTAAATCAATTGAAAACTCAGATAATTCTCCAACCGAACGACGAAACAAAGAAAATAAAAAGTTCAAGAAACTGGGCAAGCCAGCTAAAAAGCAATCCACATCGAGTGAATTCAAGAATTCAAGACAAGAATTAGAAACATTTGGTAATAATAGTCTTAAAGGGGAAGCGTCTTCCATACGGATAGACCTTGCTACAGAAATAAGTAATAAGAATGATGAATCAGCAAATTCTTCCGGTCATACAGTATTCGATTATGGAATGTCTCCCGAACGGCGCAAGGATCATAAAAAAATTAAAAAACTTCTTAAGGAGAGTAAGCTCAAAAAGAAAAAAGATAAGAAAGATAAAAATAAAAACAAAGATAGAATTGATAAATTTGTGAAGGGTGATAAGCCTGAAAAACGCAAGGATGAAAAAAAAGATAAGGATAAACTGAAAAAAATGAAAAAAGAGAAAAGAAAGGAAAATCAGGTAAGGTTATGCAATTTTTTTATTTACAAAATACTAAATTAAATTAATTATGTAATTATTGTAGCGTACTGATGTGGATGCTACAACACTGATCTATTCTTCACCGACTGAAGGAACTAGCCCAACTAGGTTATCATCAATTGTTCCCAAATTGACACTGAAATTGGGCCAATCTAGCCAGTCTCCAACACCATTAGAAACAAATGAGTTACGAAAAGTAGCACTTAAGTCATTCTCACCTGGAGCAGCTGCCATAAGTATTGGAAGAGAATCTTCACCAGAACTGGCCCGAATATCACCATTAGTTACACGCCCCCCTAAACAGAAATTTGGACGTATGTATTCATTAAAATTATATATTATATTTTACTCATAAGTTTGTTTGAAATTGAAAACTTTTAATCCCAGCGTAAATGCATAAAACACAATTTCAACTAAACTCGGACGCAATTCAAAGCTAAACGAGTGGTGGGTGCACGACTTAGTCGTACGCAACTTTCTCTTTCACAGCGAGTTGGGCGTTGGATCAAAAAGTGCCCGTTTTGATTATTAATGCTAAAAATTATATAAAATGTCGAAATGTGATTATACGAACGTTTACTCCGAAATTTGAAGAAATCGGTGTCTATGTGAAAAATAATTATTTTTCGTTATTGGTCAAAACTGAAAATTCCGTTAAGTGATAGTTGGGCTAAAACTAATTATGAGGAATTGTTTAAAACTATTATAGTAGTATATATATTAAATTTCATTCAATTTGACATAGTAGTTTGCGAGAAATTAAAAATTTTCTTTATATGGCCTGAATGACAAAATCCGTTGTATGGATTTTCTCAAAAAAACTGGGTATTTGTTGGAACTAATATGCTTATAGTATATATAAAGTTTAATCAAAATCGTTAAAGCCGTTTTCGAGAAAATTGAGGTTATGTGTAATTTTTATATGGCAGGTACCGTTAATAACATGGCTAAATGCAACCAAAAAAAATGGCCTAGAATTATGACCAAAATAAACTTGGATACGAAATTTGAAGACAATCGGTCAAGCCGTTTAGGCTGGGGGGACCATTACGGACGGAATTCCAGAAACCACTTTTTTGGGCTCCGCTATCATCGTAATGTTTTATGCTTATTTTGGTTTTTGCCTGATTTATAGATGGCACTTAGATGACCTCATTGCTTAAATATATAGCCGTAGGACCATAGGTTTTATTCCGCTTCGGAACGGTTGAGTCGAGATAAGCTTTTCTTGACAACTATGCACACTCAAGAATCAAATAAAAGAAGCCACATGGCAATAAGTTACCTTGCCTATATCCTCTTTTGGTATCGAGTATGTCGGTGAGGTCATTTCCGACCCTAATAGAGCAGATTTCCTTTATATAACGCGGTAATGAATTCCACAGACGAACGGCACTGAGAACAAATTGGCGCTCAGAGGTTAGGAATGGACAGCAAGGATGAAATAATTAACGAGATCTATTTGGGGATGCTATTCTTCTATCAAAACATTATTGTAGTTGGTGGCTTAGTAAAATATCAGAAACCAACGTTAAAGTTCGAAAATGAAGATAACTATCAGGTGAAATACCATGCGGACGAGTGGTAAAACCAGACATTCTGTCATATCTTTTCAACCCAAAGATATAACGACAGTGCTGTTGAATGCGACGTTCAGTTTTTTTTATTCTTGCAGAGCTGCAGTTGAAAAAAATTTCGTATCCATATATCAAAAATCAGGGTATTAGTTAGTTAGTTAGTTTGATTGGCTGTTCGTACAAGACGAAACACAATTAGCGCTGGGGTGCGCCGTTTTGATCCCAAATACTCGTGCGGTTAAATGTTGTGTCTTGTTGTAAGTTCGCGTGTACTAAATTCAACCAGTGGCATTAAGGAAGGCGATCAGTTCTTTGATGTGTTCGTTAGAGAGGTTGCGGATGTTGTCAAAGAAAGGTTTGCCTAGTGTTCGTTGTCTTGCTCTTGACAGAGCCTATGTTCTGCTGTTTTAAGAGAGTGTGTATTGAAATTATTCATGATGATTTTTAAATGAGCGAGAATGCTGATTGAACGTGAGCTGGGAAGGGATTAGTCTTCGTGGTGAAAAGCATCATTTCCGTTTTGCTCGGGTTAACACCCAGGCCACAACTTGTAGCCCACGTGCACACAGTATCCAGAGCGTAGTCCATGATTTCGCTAATCACTGGAAGAAACTTTCCTGAAACTAGGATCACTACGTCGCGTCGTCCGCGTAAGCCACTGCCTTAACCCTATCACGATCAAGTCGTACTAGCAGTTTGTTCATAACGATAAGCCACAGCAGAGGAGAGATCACACCACCCTGTGGTGTTCCTCTGTCAGCATATCGCGTTAGGTTGCTGTTGCCTAGTGTTGATTTAATGATTCTAGACCTTAGCATGGATATAATCCATTGGCTAAAATTCTCCTCTACACCAGCTACGTTTAGGGCTTCTAGTATGCTGTCAGTTTGTACGTTATTGAAAGCCCCTTCTATATCAAGGAAGGTGGCTAGGGTGTAATCTATGTAGTAAAGGGATGGTCCCTATCACCTCACGCAGGGCGGTTTCAGTCGCCTTTAAGATATGCGTGCTGTGATGTGGATAGCGGTGATTCATTAAGAATGCTGCGCACATGGATGTCAAGGATCCGTTCCAGGGTCTTTAATATAAAGGAAGTGAGGCTGATGGGCCTGAAATCTTTTGCAGATTCATGTCCACGTCTACCTGCCTTTGGTTTAAAGACTACCCTGACAAGTCTCCACGAGTGTGGAATAAAGTTTGTTAAAATGCATCTTCTATTAATTGGCAACTACCACGGTATTACAGTGTCCTGTAAGTTGTGTAGCATGATCGGCAGGATGCCATCAAGGCCAGGTGAGAAGCTGTTTATTGCGCAGGATGTCTTTTCTTTTGTTATGATAGATTTGATATTTTCCCAAGTTGTTTATTGCGCAGGATGTCTTTTCTTTTGTTATGATGGATTTGATATTTTCCCAAGTTGCTGTTTCAGCGGGTCGAGAGTCAGCAGATGCTGGCGGCATTTCTTTACAACGCGGGAAGTTTGTGTTAATAAGGATAGACAGAGATTGACAGAGATGAAGTCTCTGTCCAGCTACCATCCGGCTTTCTTATTAAGGACGTGTTTGAATGGTCCTTCGCTAAGATTTTGCTAAGTCTGGAAGAGTCCTTTAGGGTGTTGATGGATTCGCAGTAATTCTGCCAAGATTCTTTCTTGGCGTTACGAATAGCCGTTTTGTATATTCTAAGGAAATCTTTATAAGGTTAACAAAATTGTATTTATGGCAGATGTTAAAAATGACCCTGGTCATTTTCCTGAGTTTACTGAGGTCCTCACTCTACCAGGGAGGGAGTTTTTTCTTACCGAAACTAGCTGGACACGAGACCTTGAAAGCAATACTCATTGCCTTTTCGAAGGTGACGATAGTTGCGTTCAGTTCGTCTGTCGAACTGATCTTAAATTTTAGTATTTCTTGAAGTCTAGATTTAACTATTTGTTCAAACTTTGGCCAGTTGATTCTTTTGGGATTCCTAAAAGGGATTGGTGTATCAATCCGAATATTATCATCAAAGAGTAACCAGCTGTGATCCGAGAAGGATTTCAGGCTGGATACTCTCCATTTCTGCACCTTTAGGTTGTAGTTGTTTGTGGCTAATGTGATGTCAATAACTTATTCCCAGCCCCTTAAACTCACCGTGCTTGGGAATGTAAAGGTTGGGGTACAACCCTTGTTACAAATTGACAAGTTGTTATGAATTATAAAATCAAAAAGAGACTCACCTCGTTCATTGATCTCTGAGCTGCCCCACAGGGAATGCCTGGCATTGGCATCGCAGCCCAGAATCAAGTTGGTCTTCTTATTGGATAAAATCAAAAAGAGACTCACCTCGTTCATTGATCTCTGAGCTGCCCCACAGGGAATGCCTGGCATTGGCATCGCAGCCCAGAATCAAGTTGGTCTTCTTATTGGATAAAGTGGCTGTGAGAAACGCTACCTCCTTCGGCCGAGCAGGATAGCCGCTCTAGCCGCTTTCCCTTGAGTTTGTTGTAATCTTCAACAATCTTTTGGTAGATATGTTTGTCGCTGTCTTTGCTATGCACTATGCCAGTCGCTTCATTCTGAGCTATCTTGCCGAGAATGTGGCAGGCTCTACTGTACAGACTTTTTGTTATGTTCGTTTCGGTTGGCTGTGCAGGCCAGGGTGTTACTTACTTACTTATCGGACTCCTGACCCGTGAAGAGTCTCTGCCGGAGACACTGCAGCCTTCCATCCTCTACAATCACTGGCTCGCGCTCGCTGCTTCCAGTAATCTTGGTCTTTGAAACGAAGATTCGGTCTTCCTTACCTTCTCGAACCTGGGGACTTGGATTCGAAGAGCATCCAAGAGCTGGAGCATTATTGTCCATTCGCTCGATAGCCAATGTAGTCGACGTTTTTGTCTTTTTGGACTACATCCACATCTTGGTACAGCTCATAGAGTTCGCGGTTTTATCATCTTCTCCATTCGCCCTCCTCGTGCACGGGACCAAAAATTCGCCGAAGTATTTTTCCTTCGACGGAGCCCAGCATCAGCTCTCCCTTCTTGCTTATCGTCCAACACTCGGTGCCATAGCATAAAGCAGAACTGACGGGATAAATTTTTGTAGAGCACACATTTCGACCTTCGAGTTAGGAGTTTTGAACTCAGTTGTTTCGCCAAACCGAAGTAGCAACGGTTTCCTAGGGTAATTCTTCGACAGATCTCCACTATGGTGTAATTCGTGGAGTTCATGTTTACTCCGAGGTAGGTGAACTCCTTTACTACCTCCTCGAAATTGCTGCTATCAATAGTGGCGTTTTGTCCTAAGCGGTGGACAGATGCTTGTTTGTTTGTTGATAGCATGTACTTAGTCTTATCCTCATTTACTTCAAGGCCAACGAATTTCGCCTGTTCTTCAATTGCCGTGAACGCTTTAGTTTGAAGCGACCGATGATGTTAATATCGTACGCATAGGCCAGCAGCTGGACGGACCTGTTGAACATAGTGCTTTCCGTGTTAACACCTGCCCTGCGCACTATCTGCTCCAGTACGAGATTGAAGAAGTCACATGATAGCACGTCTCCTTGCCGAAATCCGGTCCATTTTTGGAATAGTTCGGAGGAGCTACTTCCAAACTGCACGTTGCAGTGCGTGTTTTCCAGCGTCACTCGACACAGCTGAATCAGTTTTGCCGGGATTCCGAATTCAGCCATCGCAATATAGAGCTCCTGACGATGTATGCTATCTTACGCGGCTTTGAAGTCGATGAATAGGTGGTGGGTTTCGACTTGAAATTCGTTGGTCTTTTCCAGGAATTGCCTAAGTATGAAAATTTGGTCTGTAGTCGATCTGCCGGGCTGAAAGCCACACTGGTACGTGATGATTAGTGTGTTGCAGAACGGTTTTAGACGTTCACACAGTACGTTGGATGGGATATTGTATGCGACATTAGGCAGGGATATGCTAAATCGATAGTTCTTTCTTCCACCCATACTTGGTTGTGGTGAGTTGTATGGACTCGTTGATGGTTCCACTATGTCCTGTTGTAGCAGATCTGATACTTGTTGGTTAATTTCTTCTAGGTGGGCATGTGGTAGTCGGTAGTTTTTTATGTACGTTGGGTTGCTGTCCTTCATTGATATACGTTGTTCATAGAAGTTGTTGACTGATAGTGTTTCTCCTTCTATGTGGAATACATCCTGGAATTCCTCGCAAATTTTCCAAATCTTTTCTAATTCTGCATTACCATTATTCTCTTTCAAGATTTCATTTTTCAGTTTTTCAATTTGTACTGATTCCTTCTTGTCTTTTTTATACGTAAGTATTTTGAAGTTAATCAGCGGTTGTATTACAATTGAGGCATTTCCACTGTCACTGTATTGTCCATCGTGTTCATCATCCTTATGTGTTTTACACCTTTTGCTGGTAATATGGTGTTAGCTACAAACACTCCCTTTTTTAACTCTTTCCCAATTACCACACTATCTTCTCTTAGTTCTATATCCACTACCTGTATAACTTCTGATCTTGGTGGTAGTGTCAGTTTGCCTATACTCTTCATATCCATATTCATTGGTAGAATTATCTCTTCATGATCTACGTTTACCGTCAAGACATATGTTTCATAATCTATTTTACATTTGTATGTTCTTAGGAAGTCTCTTCCTAGTATCCCGTCTGTTGGTATATTTATTTCATCACCAATAATGTGGAATTGGTGGTTTATGGTTCTATCTCCTATCAATAGGTCTAGCTCAGATGTACCCAAAGAAAACGTTGTTTTGCTTGTTATGCCATTTATCTGGCATACCCTGTTGTGATTCACTTCTGTTGCTAAATTATTTTTGCATATAGAAATATCTGCGCCCGTATCTACCAGAAAGGTGAATGTTCCTCTGCGTTTATTTACTACTAAGCTAACAAAATTTGTGAAGTTATTCCCTCTGTCTTAATTCAATATCTTCTTCTGAAACTCGCTCTTCCCCGATTCTGCTGACCGGGGAAACCCGTGTTTCCCGACCTGTTGTTGTGTCCTTGTTCTTCCCTCTGTTGATAGTTATTCTGTTGGTTATTTCTATTTATGGGTATTCTTCTACCCCTATTGTTTTGTGGTCTGTAGCTGTACTGGCGGTTATCGCCACCATTGTGACTGTTAGAGCTAATGCGTGGATTGTAGTTGACATCGCCACGTTGTCTCTGATATCCCCCTATCATGTTTGCTCCGAAATGCATTACACTGTTTTGAGTGGGTGTGGTTTCTACTTCCTGCGCAACTTGTACGGCTTCGCTAAGCTTTGTTACTCTAGCTGCCTGTACTACGATTCTAATATCTTCTTTTAACCCATTTTTGAAAGCGTTTAGTCCCAACTGGTCGTTCAGCGCAACTATCGTCTCTTTATTTGCCTCACCCTGTGTGGCAATTTGTACATCATTCAGCTGCGCTACCATGGCTTCTATTCTGTCCGCATATGAGGTTATGCTAGCGTTGCCTTGGTAAGTTTTAGCTAGTTCATTATGTATTTTTAATGGGTTAATTTTTGGTTTAAAAAGATTCGTTGGCGTTGTTTTTAGTGATTCTAAATTTTCTGGTTTTCTTTCAGACAGCAATTTGTGTTTCACTTTGTCTGTCACTTTGGTATTTAGCAAAAAATTGATGAGTTTCTTTTTTTCTGCTTCGTCAGTTAGTGTGTTTACTTCGATCAGTCCCAAGAAGTTAGATAATTTCTTTTGGTCTCCATCGAACTCCTGAACTAGCTTCACTGCTGTTAAAATATCAAACCTCGCCATTTCTACTATATTATTTTTTTTTGTTTTAGAAATTTATTTATTTCTTCTACTATTTTTAGGAAGTGTTTTCTTGTTTCTTTTCATTTTTTTTTGTTATCGGGTACCTGTATTTGGATTTTTCTTTAGATTATTTAATATCAGGCTGGTACTATTGAGATTGTTGTTAGGCACTTCTTCTTTGGTGGATGTGCTTCGTCTTCTTAATATTCACCACCATCATCCTCGTTGGTATCTTCATCATCCATCTGCACTACTTTTACTTCGTCCTTATGGTATGTATTGCTCATTCAGATTCTCAAAGAGCCGGTCCAGCTCTTCACTGTTGTACTTCATTCGGTATTTGGTCGCTCGCTTCTTCGCTAGTTTTATTTGCGAAGATGCAGGGCTCAGTGGCGCGATGGTTAGTGCGATGAACTGCCGCGCAGAAGGTCTGGGTTCGATTCCCAGCCATAGCAACACCTAAATGATTTTTCACTGGCCCTCCTCTCGTGATGATCTGACAAATCGTCCAAGTAGTATCAATTGGCAAGAATAGCTTATCTCAACTTAGCCGTTCGGAGTCGGCATAAAACAGGAGGTCCCGCCATCGTGCAAGAAGTACACACGCACACATGAATGGTTGTGAGAAAGCTAGGCCCTGGGTACTAACGAGCCTGTTGCGCCAAAAATTTGTATTTTTTTTGTATTTTGCAGGATCGCCATGTAATGGTTGGGGTTATTGTCAAAATGTTCTTTTACTATGGAGCCTACCTCCCTAAGTCGTACAAAGCGCGACCCGCTCTTCTTAACTGTTTAAAGCGCAGTTCGCTGAAAGCTATGGCATATTACTGCCGCAGTTAATGAGACTCGAGTGGTTAGATCAAGAATGATTTTATTTCCAAAATGAAAAGGTATTTATACAAAAATCTAACGTTGGAGCTATGGATATTCTAAGCATAGAATATCTGAATACTCATAGCTCCTATCAAAAATATCATATAACATAATTATCGAACATAATTCTATTTGACCTACATACTGCATAATGCATACTGGGAGTAAGGGACACAGTGTAAACAATAACAAACACTTAAACCCGAATGAACTTTTACGATGCATGAATCACTGTCGATGCCGATAGAATGCCATTTGACACTATATGGTATCTGGGGTAATATAATGCTACGTAATTGATTTTCGTAATTTGTGTTGCATTGGATCACACTACAGATGATTCGGTGCATGCTCCCTACCAAAACATCGCCACCGTATTTAAAATGCTCCGCTGGTAAGCCATCAGAACCTGCGGCCAACTTCTTCCACACTTGGTGGTGGAACTAGTTCTTTATTGACTGGACGTGGGTTCTCCTCTTCTCTTATCACTCTGTACGTGATGCCCATTTGGCAGCTGGTGGAAATGCTGTTTAAACACATCTAATATTCCCCACGCTCGGTGACTAGTTTCCCTTAGCTGTCTCGAAGAGCCTGCGTTCCGGTTTTGTAGCCAGTTGCTTGGCTTTTTTATAAAACCTCCGGATGTTGTTATGATCGCGCGACTCTTCGATCTCCTTCAGCTGGGAAGCTGCGTAAGCCCTCTTCTTTCTACGCAGGGTCTTCTTTTCCTCCCTTCTCCTGGCTCGATACTCTACTTTCGCTGCCCTTGTTTTGAGCTGCAGCGCTTTCTTGTGTGCATCTTCTGTCTTGCACACGCATTGCACACGCATTCTTGCACACGCATTCATCATCATACCACGGGCTCTTTCTTGGTGGTGGCCGGTACCCTACAGTGGTTTCGGCTACCTAATTGATGATGTCGCGATACAGGCACCACTTATTTTTGGCGTATGTGGTAGGTGAGTGCACAAAGGAGAGTTTCATACTCAGGCGCTCACTGTAGGCTCTGGGTACTCCAGGTGTGCTAAGGCGTCCAACGTCGAATTTCTTCTTCTGGGCAGTTCGCAGCTTCTTCTCGTTGGACAGTCGAGCTCTGAATTTAGCCGTGACAAGAAAATGGTAAGAGTCGACGTTTGCTCCTCGGAATGTGTGCACGCTGATGATGTTGGATGTGTCCCTAGCATCGATTAGTACATTGTTACGTTCCACTTGGCGATTCAGGATCGAGGTCCAGCCGACGCAGTGAAAATGGTCTTGGGAGTAAGGTGGTAACTGCGCGCCACGCAATTTAGCTCAGACCCTGAAACCTTTAGATTGTTATCGCGACCGTTCAAAGAACTTTGTGGGAAACGCGGAAAAAAATGTTATTTTACTTCTGAAGTTAATGGTATCTTGGTATCTTGTTATATGTTTTTATGCCTGTTCTACCCTAAATCTATCCTTTTAACCTTAAACAACTCCTTAAGTGAATACTCCTATGTACCTACACTCCCCTGCAAGAAAAAGGTATCACGACATAAAAATATGAACCGAATAAATTTGCGTGCAAGAACCTAGCATGGGAGAAATCGGCTAGACGTGCGATTTTTTTCTCGCAGAGAGGAAAAATGGAGGAAAAGAGATGCATGCTGCCAATAGAAAGAGACAGAAGTAGTTCGGCCGCTCATAATTACCGCAAACAAAGGAAAAAATACGGTACCGCGTATTGTGATGCGGTCGAACAAAGGAATTGTGGGAGTACCACTCATTGAAGAGCGAGAGGTCTGATAGAAGAAGGGAGAAAAACCGTAGTCTCCGTGATAAAAATCGGTCAAAAACGGACAATACGACAGTTGATTTTCGGAGAGCTACACGACATAAAACGTTCGTTCAAAAAAAAAAAAAAAAATACGAAGACGCTCGGTCTCAAAATACGTAAAAGTGTAGGCAAATTTCGAACAGGAACGTAATCGAGGTTACCCCATCGCATCGGACCGGACGTGTGCACATCTCCGGACCAACCACCTCCAGAAAGAGGGGTTTCCAACAAAAAATAAGGTGGTAAAATTGTAGTTTATCAAAAATCGGTGAGTGGGAAAATTATCTCTTAATATATTATACATATAAAACAAAATCGTGAACCAGCTATAGTACCATCTAAAGAAAATAAAATCGCGTAAAACTTATATTTTTTTTGATTTCCCAAATACAGTGAGCAAAAACAAAACATATATGAATGATGCATTCCCCCTCTATTAGTATTAAGAAACAGGACATTTATAATGAATTTAATAGACCAAAGTGAAGTAAATTAAACATTTGAATTCTCCTTCAATGAAACTAAATCGCTCGTATTTATCTTTTTCCATTCAGAGTCGTAAGACGATGGGGTGCTAAGCGACCTGTAAGACGGAGATGATGTGGGCCTAAGGGCAGCGACCAGCCAAGGGGAATTAGACGTCCCATATGACATAAGGGGTAGCTACTCGAAAATGAGTGATCGTAGCTACCAAGGTGCCGGTAACACTCGTTACTGACATAGAAGTGGGAACACGAGGAGAGAACGTCACCATCTAGTTCTTTCCAACTGCCAATAGCAATCCTTGCAGATTCTCTTCCTTTTTTTAACTTTCTCTTACAAAGAGAAAGATATTGTTTTCGTGAAAATTTTCGACCTCGAGATTTTGATTGATTCTAACATTACGATGATAGCGGAGCCTAAAAAAGTGGTTTTTGGAATTCCGTCCGTCGGTCCGTCTGTCCGTAATGGTCTCTCCAGCCTAAACGGCTTGACCGATTGTCTTCAAATTTCGTATCCATGTTCATTTTGGTCATAATTCTAGGCCATTTTTTTTTTGCTTTTAGCCATGTTATTAACGGTACCTGCTATATAAAAATTACACATAACCTCAATTTTCTCGAAAACGGCTCTAACGATTTTGATTAAACTTAATATATACTAAAAGCATATTAGTTCCAACAAAACTGCATACCCAGTTTTTTCGAGAAAATCCATATAACGGATTTTGTCATTTAGGCCATATAAAGAAAATTGTTAATTTCTCGCAAACTGCTAAGTCAAATTGAATGAAATTTAATATATATACTACTATTACAGCTTGAAGCAATTCCACATAATTAGTTTTAGCCCAACTATCACTAAACGGAATTTTCAGTTTTGGCCAATAACGAAAAATCATTATTATTCACATTTGAAATAGACACCGATTCCTTCAAATTTCTGGGTAAACGTTCGTATAATCACATTTCGACATTATTTATGTCATTTTAAGCATTAATAATCAAAATGCGTACTATTTGATCAAACGCCTAACTCCAACTCGCTGTGAAAGAGAAAGTTACGTACGACCCAGTCGTGCACCCACCACTCGTTTATATTTGAATGCAGATACGTGATAGGGATGAAATTTCGGGTTTCCTTTTTTTTCTGAATCTCGATTACCACCTGAGAGAAGGCATGGAAGCATGGTAACACAGTTCACTAATAGGTAGCAAGATCCCCCCCATTCCGACGAGCTGAGGACGGAGCTCCACTAGCATGCCTCCCACGCCCTCCCACTTTGCCCGGACTGGCCTCTTGCGATGCCTGTGGTTAAGAGGTCATATGGGAGGTTTATCTATCTTTGTTACCGCGAGACTATTTGAATAGCAAGTTCGCAATAACAAATATTTCGTTACAACTCGCTTATCGGATAATTGCAAAAACTCTCAATCGCTTATTTATCGTTTAAAAAAATTGATTCGTCGATATATTTCATGTGACAAACTTATTTAACAATAAAAAAAGATACATAAAAAATATAATAAAAAATTCAAACTAACCCTTACCCAAAAAACGCCGCAACGTTGCAACCCCCTCCGTTAACAATGTGTCAAAGGGTAGATAAAAACATATGAGAAGGCTACAATCCGCTGTGCGGATCGTTTAATACCCTATCCCATCCCATCCTTAAAATTACTATCCCCAAAATGTGGTCTTTATGATCATAAAGTATTGAAAATGGCGTTTCACAACATATTGTTCAGAAGTTTCATCAAATTCTTTTATGGTTCGACGAAAAACAACGTTTTTCTATTGCATATGCCTTGGGGTAGTTTTGTAAGAAAACGCCCCCAAAAAGTGGGCGTGGGTTAAAATGGTCTATAGACGAAATGTTCATATTAATACTACCAATGATTGTGCATCAAAAGTTTTTTTGAAAATTTAATTATTTGACCAGAAAAGGTTTTTTATAAAAAAAACGCCCCCAAAAAGTGGGCGTGGCAAAACAAATTTATATTGACGAAATATAGATATTACGATTCTCTTAATATGCTGCTCAGACACTTTTTTAAAATTCCTAACGGTTTGGCCAAAGATACGTTTTCCTAAAATGTTTACACTTGTTCTGGTGGCACGGACGAGGATCCTGTATACCAAATTTCATTATCCTAGCTCAAAATTTAAGGCCCAAAAATCGGTGACGAACAGACGGACGGACGGACAGACAGACAGACATGGCTAATTCGACTCAGCTAGCGATTCTGAGTCGATCCATATACTTTGAGGTATATGTAGCTAAATTATTTCTCTATGTTACAAACTAAGTGTCAAAACTTATATACCCCTATGGGATAGGGTATAAAAATGTGAAGTATTAAATAAAAAAATAGGAAAAAGCCAAGTAATCGACTAAGATTCACAGGAAAAAAAGGTCTTACAATATCAAAATAAACGATAAATAAGAAGAGAAAAAGATTATAAAAACATATGAGAAGGCTACAATCCACTGTGCGGATCGTTGAATACCCTATCCCATCCCATCTGTATCACATTGTCAGAACAAATTTTACGGTTCTACAAAAGACAAGGTTTTTCTCCTGCATATGTTATGGGGTAGTGTATAAAAATGGGTTTTATATAAAAACGCCCCCAAAGAGTGGGCTTGGGTTAAAATGGTCTATAGACGAAATGTTAATATTAACAATACTAATGATTCTGCATCAACATTTTTTTCGAAAATTTTAAAATTTGACCGAAAAACGTTTTTTATTAAAAACGCCCCCGAAAAGTGGGCGTGGCAAAAAACTTTATGCTGACAAAATATAGATAATTCGATTCTATAAATATGCTGCTCGGACACATTTTTAAAATTCTTTTCCTAAAAAGGGGGCCTGGCAGTGGGCGGATTTTAAAAATGTTTACACTTGTTCTGGTGACTCGGACAAGGATCGTATATACCAAATTTCATTATCCTAGCTCAAAATTCAAGGCCCAAAAATCGGTGACGATTAGACAGACAGACGGACGGACGGACAGACAGACAGACATGGCTAATTCGACTCAGCTAGCGATTCTGAGTAGATCCATATACCTTGAGGTATATGTAGCAAAATTATTTCTCTATGTTACAAACTATGTATCAAAACTAATATACCCCTATGGGATAGGGTATAAAAAATATGTGTCAGGGATAAACTTCGATCCGTCCGTAGAAGCCGTGTATCCGCTTCGTATATCTCGCTTTGATGTCGCCGGGGAAAACCTCAGACTTTTTGGACCTCCATAAATAAAACGAGCGTATTACAGGAGCACAACGAATAAACGTCCAATCTCACCTTATAAAGCCACTTTGAAATGCCTACCAGGTATTCTGAATTTACACGATTAATAAAGTTTATATACATATATATCTATCGATATATATATATATATATATTCACCCTCTGAATCCCGAGTATCCAACCCTGCTTCCAGCCCAGACCATGCTTAAAGAGGTGGTCCCCAAATTACGGTGTTCGACAGTCTTATTGTATTTCTTGCAGTTAGTTAGATCTGCGTGAAAACTTCCATTCAACCACGAACCATAACACTCCCCCCTTTCATCCAGAAGTTTTCTCAATGTCAGAAATCGTGCCTCGGCCTTGTTAAACAACTTCAGGTCCTTAACATTCCAGACTCCTGCTGCTTAACATCTATACCCTGAAATACGTCCAGCCAGATACCTTCCGGAGTATCTTAAACGGACCGATGAACTTTGGAGCTGATTTGGCAGTAAAATATTTGGCCGCATCCGAAAGTAAAAGTTTTTTCGTAACACTTGGTCATGAGGATAGAATTAAGCATCACGGTGACATAGTTTATACTGTCTCGTAGAACTTTGAGCTGCCGATTGCATTCTCTCACGCATGTCATTAATAACTACTCCCAATGATTTATGCCAAGCATACTCTTCCTCCCTGCAGGAACATGCATTTTAATGGCATTTCCCTGCCAAATAGTACAAAATGTGGATTCGTCTTTAAATCCTCATGACTAGACGTCCGAACGGCACACGATACTTTTAGTAGAAGTAAATCTCAACACCGATGATTGTCGGAAACATAAGCTTGGTTTTCAGAGTTTGATTCACTCTTTCAGTGGGGTTTTGCTTGAGAATGATAGAAAGCCGTAAAATTCAGAGTAACACCATATGGTCTTGACAAGCAACCGAACTCTCTACTTCTAAATTGTACTCCGTTGTCACAATAGTAGTAAATAGTAGTACCTCCAAATGTATTTGATAAAGTATGCGACACTGACTCAAGACCTTTAAACACTATTGTCAATGATAGCTAAACGCGGAGTTAACTCAGCATCAAAAAACTCTACCGACTGTCCCTCTACTACCAAAATGTAAGAGAGCTTCGAACAAAAACTAAAACATTTTTTCTTAATTCCCAAACCATTTCTCATGATATATTCTCCTTGACAGAAACGTGGCTTAACGCCAGTATACTTGACTCGGAACTCTTTAATCATGAGTTCTCAGTTTATAGTAGTGACCGCCATATAAATGACCTAAAAGCGCTTGGTGGAGGATTTCTTACTGCAGTTCGCAGTCATCTTACCTCTGAGAAAATAGAATTCCCATTTCCTCTTAACATTGAAATAATTTTACCCTATCCCATAGGGGTATATTAGTTTTGATACATAGTTTGTAACATAGAGAAATAATTTAGCTACATATACCTCAAAGTATATGGATCGACTCAGAATCGATAGCTGAGTCGATTAAGCCATGTCTGTCCTCCGTCCGTACGTCACCAGTTTTTGGGCCTTAAATTTTGAGCTAAAAGGATGAAATTTGGTACACGTGCTCTTTGTTGCTCCCAGCAGAACAAGTGTAAACATTTTTGAAATCCGCCCACTGCCACGCCCCCTTTTTAGAAAAACGTATTTTTTGGCCAAACCATAAGGAATTTTGAAAAACTTTCTGAACAAAATATTTAGACAATCTGAATATCTGTATTTCGTTCATATTAAGTTTTTTGCCACGCCCACATTTTGTGGGCGTTTTTAATAAAAATGTTTTTCGGTCAAATTTTAAAATTTTCGAAAAAACTTTTGATGATGATTAGTAATATAAATATGAACAGTTCGTCCATAGACCATTTTAACCCACTCCCACTTTTTGGGGGCGTTTTTATATAAAAACCATTTTTATACCTTACCCCATAACATACGTAGGAGAAAACCTTGTCTTTTGTAGAACCGTAAAACTTTTTTATAAGCAGTCTGAAGAATTTGTTGTCACCATGTCATTTTCTTTATTTTATCCACATCATGTTTTTAGCCATGTCCACTTTTTGGGGATTTTAGTTTTACGGATGGGATGGGATAGGGTATTCAACGATCCGCACAGCGGATTGTAGCCTTCCATATGTTCTGTGTTAAGATTACAATTGAAAACAAATATCTTTATGTTGCAAATGCGTACATTCCTTCATTTCGTCTATGCATTCTGTATTCTGAGCTATCGAAGGCCTTAGAAATTGTTGTGACAGTACTATTTTGTTGCTGGGCAATTTCAACTTACCACACATAGGATGGGTGCCTTCAGAGAGAGAACCTCATTTTATACCATCAGAAGTTTCTGTACAGCAAGAGCTATTATTACTTGATAACATTCTATCATTTGACTTACAGCAAAAAAGCTGTATAAAAAATCATAATAATCAAAGTCTCGATTTAGTTTTTTTTTTAGTTTAAAAAGGCTCAAATCCAGCACCCGTGGTACATGAAAGAGCTTAAATCTCTTCGAAACAGACGAAACGGGGTCTGGAATAATTTTGTTAAAAGCCAGAATCATTACGACTATGATAAGTACCTGAATTACTTTAATGAATTCTCTGCGATGTCTAGTAGTTTATATAATGGCTATATAGTCAATATGGAGAACGCTCTTAAAAGTGACCCAAAACGCTTTTGGGGATTTGTCAATTCGAAGGGAAAAACGGATGTATATCCAGCCAACTTCTCTTCCAATAATTCAAAAACATCGAGCTCTCTAATCGTGTCAAACTTATTCGCAGAGAACTTCAGTAAATCATTTATTGATACCCCTCAAGTCTTAGACGAGGATTATTTCAGTTATCTCAATGACTGTCCTCAAGTTAGTTTCAGCAATGTTACATTTGACGATGAGACACTACTTAAATATATATCTTCATTTAACAATGATTATTCTGCGGGGCCCGATGGAATCCCACCAATAGTCGTAAAGCAATGCAAAGATGCTCTTTTGCCATAACTTAAGTGTATGTTTGAAAGCTCCCTTAAAACTGGAGTATTCCCAACTCAATGGAAAAATGCATTTATTACACCTGTTTTTAAAAAAAAAAACAGACTTTTCCAAAGCTTTTGACCAGTTATCACATAACATCATAATTTTTAAACTTAAGGCTTATGGTTTCCCTCCAGGTTTCATAAATTGGGTTCAATCATGTCTCTCATTAAGAACTTATCGGGTAAAATTTAGAGGCTCTGAATGCAACCCTTTTGTTGCCCAATCTGGAGTACCCCAATGTAGTCATTTAGGCCCTATCTTATTTATTCTTGCTATTAACGATGCAAAAGCTTGTATTCGAGAGAGCAAAATACTGATATATGCTGATGACATGAAAATTTTCAAATGTGTAGGAGATCTAAGCGATTCGCTCTCACTTCAAAATGATTTTAATAGCTTTACAACATGGTGTTTTAAAAACGGTTTGAATTTGAACCCCACTAAGTGCCAGCATATGTCATTTTCACGAAAACGTATTCCGTCCAATTTTAATTTATACTCTGTCGGGGCACACTCTCTGTCGTGTAGACAGTTTTAAAGATCTTGGTGTTTATTTTGATCCTAAATTACAATTTAATAAACACATAAACGTTATTGTGAATAAAACCAACTCTATGTTGGGATTTATAAAAAGGTGGTCAAAAGAGTTCAATGACTCTTATGTCACCCTTTCGTTATATAATTGTCTAGTTCGCCTTCACTTGGAGTATGCCTCACAAGTTTGGACACCCTTCTATGTAGTTCATTCGAATAGAATTGAATCAGTCCAACGTAAATTCATAAGAGAGGACTTCCATGGGATGATCAACACAATTTGCCTCCGAATATGTGTCGAATTAAACTACTGCAACCGTTGACATGGTTTTCTTACACCAATTATTATCAGGACAAATTGATGCTCCTGATCTTTTAAGTGCCATTGCAACATGTATTAATGGTCTACAAATACCCGTAGGCGATTATAAAATTAATAAATACTCATTTTGGTAATTATAGATAATAAAATATATAAATAGTTTGTTTTACGTTCTAACCGAAGAGTTTAATACATTCAATTTATTTTATTTGAAAAAAAAATATTTACTTTACTGAATACGTTCATAACCATTTGTTTATATTCACCAAATTCTGAATCTGTCACTTTCTTTTTGAATGTAAACAAACATTTTTACTTTTGTTTATTTTGTGAATCCATCTAAAATTATTTCTAAAAGTGTCACTGTGTTATGACTGGAAAAAGGATTAACTAAAAGACTAACTATTCGATTCAATCTTTCTGTTTTGTTTCTTTTTGTTTTTTTTTCGCCTCCACCGCTACCACCATTTTTCTGTGTCAAAACAAAAATAAATCCACCACACTACTAAACAGCTGTTAATGAAAATGTCCAAACCCAAAATGTTTCGCCTGCTGAATTCTTTCAGTCGGAAATACATGTATTCACAGACAGGAGTGCATTGGTGGTGGATTACAACAAAAACAACCAACTCTTGCGGGGATTCAGGGTGAGAGAGGTAGAAGTTTGGTATCTCTTTAACTTCCCTTATCTCTGACCACAACAAGGAATGATGATCGGTAATCACCGTGAAAATACTCCCTTCCAAATAAGGCCTTCATTTTTCAACGGACCACAGCACCGCCAAACACTCTTTCCGTTGTTGAAAAGTTCCGTTCGGTTTAAGACAATGTTCTACTTAAGTAGCAAATTACACTATCCTTCCCATCGTCATTTTGATGGGTCATCACTGCCCCAATACCATAACCAGAGGCATCCGTATGAACAATAAAAGGCTTATCGAAGTTTGGACATGCCAGAATGGGAGCACTTATAAGCTTCTCTTTTAAGATACGGAAGACATTTTCACACTCGATTGTCCACTCAACCCTCTTCCTCTTTTTAAGTAAGCCTGTAATAGGGGATACCAAATCCGAAAAATTTTCCACAAACCGACGGAACCACGAGGCCATACCTATGAAACGTCGTACACTTGTCACAGAGTGGGGACGTGGAAACTGTACCATATTGCGTACCTTATCAGGGTCTACCAGTAGACGAAAACATTTGGCTCTAAATCCGCTCCAAGTACCCTATCGATGAATCGCTGCCAAGTAGTTGAGGCGTTATGAAGCCCAAAAAGCATTCGAGTAAATTTAAAGAGCCCCCTGCCTGGTATTGTAAATGCCGTATATTGTTTTGAGGTTTCTGCGAAAGGAAGTCGCCAGTAAGCTGATTTTATGTCTAGTGCGGACAAAAACTTAGCATTTCTCAACTTACTCAATGTGGCCGATACATATGGAATAGGCTATGCATCACGTTCGGTTACCCTATTAAGTTTACGAAAATCCACACGAAATCTATAGCCTTCTTCTTGATTAAAAGTATCGACGAGGACCAGGGACTCGATGAAGGTTCAATCACCCCTGCCTCCAACATTTCATCTACCTCCTTGTTAATATGGCCCTGCAATACTGGTGATACCGGGTAATATCATTGTTAAATGGGTTCCGAAGATGTCTTTATTACGTGCTCGACCAGATGTGTACAACCCAGACGCCCATCATAACTACTAAATGATTCCTCAATCAATCAATCAAGTGCTTCCATATGGTGGCATGGAGGATGTCTAGTGCCATCGAAAGAACAAATGTCGGGACAAAAATACCACAACTGATTCTTTAAGCCGGGCAATATTGAAAACATTGTCTAAAAATCCGCCCCAAGTATTAGATTATGTGGTAACGTAGGTATAACCAATATCTCCAGAAACTTTACTTCATCTTGTACTTTAACAGGGGCCTGGATGGTCCCCAAAACGTTAACCCTTTCGCCGTTCGCCACAGTAACCATATTGGTAGACCTCTTCAACTCTAAGTTGAACAATTTTACGTGATCCCACCCTGGACCACCGAGAATTGAATTGAATATACCTGAATCCAATAGACCAACCAACTTCAACGCATAAATTTCAACCTCTAGATAAGGACGCTTATCGTTACCCTGTCTAGCTAACTTGTTTTCCCTAGTCCTTCCCAAAATATTATTTACTAAATTCCTGTTTTCCCTACTTCTTCCTAATCTCCCACATGGTCCGTCCAAAGTGTTTCCCATATTGGCGGGTTTGTAGGTCTACAACTCAATTCCTCGCTTCTATTGAGTTGGGGGGTCGTTTCCCGCACCGTTACATTGTGGACATTGACTCCGAATGACACCTTCCCGATTGCAACCATAACAACGCAGAGGTTGTGGACATGCTGAAGCAATGTGACTCGATTCCCCGCTATCTATTGAGTTGGGGGGTCGTTTTCCGCACCGCTACATTGTGGACAATGAGTCCGAATGACACCTTCCCGATTGCAACCATAACAACGCAGAGGTTGTGGACATACTGAAGCAATGTGATCTGGTTGACGACAACGGAAACAAGACAAGGATCTAGGCCTAGCAAATGGCGTTCTGCCATTAAGGTAACTGAAGCTATATCTATATAGGCTAGATCTGGCTCTAACAGTGCGAAATTTCTACTGGAAGGCGGTGGCATATAACTTTCTACCAAGTGCCGTGTCGCCCCCAATTTCCTTCCTACCTTCACCAGTTCATCAAGGGAGAATGCAATGCCAATTGAGTTTGGTAGAATGGGTTTTATTTTTTTCCTAACCGTTCTGAGTATCAGCGCATACGTACTGGGCTAGCTAAGCCGTGAGAATAGCCCAACCACCACACTGACATACATTCCGATGGTTTCAGATCCTCCTTGTGTTCGACGACGAATTTCCTTCCATAATCTATCGTCATATCCTGGTAGTAGAAACTCCGCTCGAAGTTTCTCAACAAACTCTTTCCAGGTTTTAAATGTAGGCTTGTTTGCTCGGTACAATATGGATGCCTTCCCTTCAAACAAGTCGAAAGCTGATCGAAAAAAAACTTACTCAGTTTCGCGCCACTCGCAATTCGTCAACTTTCTCTAAAAAGCAAGTCACAGAACAATCAGGTTCTCCACTAAATTTAAGACCCCATTTCATGACTGGCACCGTCATTGACTGAAAAGGAAAGGGGGATGAAACCGCTTGTGTATGTAAGTTTAAAATAGAAAAATCTAGTAGTAAAATCTCAGGTTGAGGCTGTTTTGTAGGGTACACTAGTTGGCTAAGTTGCACCCTGGGCGACGGTACTGGAAGACTTACATGATGCTGTTGTACCTCTACCGCTTGGCAACTGACTTCCAATTTACTGCATTTGCCTTGCGGTCTAACTCGGCCAATAATCCTACGACTTTAACTCTACTTACATACAGGAAATCCATCTGCTCTTTTTCTAATGCCACTACCCTACAACAACCCACTCAGATTTCGCCCCTATCTTTTTATATTCTCCGCTCTGATCATCTCCTGCAAATCCTCTTACTAATGACTCAATTTCGCCTAATGTATTTGTTATGGCCAACTTATCTTCTGTGAATGTAAATATGTAATCAGAAAGTAGAAAGCTGGTGTCTCTTTGCAAAGCGGCTCTCAACATCTTTCGCATGTCCGTAACGTTTGTGGCAGGGAGTCCTCTAATCTTTAACTCATACTGCAGTTCGTCGAAGTTTAGTCTATTTATATCCATAATTGATGCCTGAGGTTTTCCCTTATACCGGCCCGTGATAAAGACGACGATTAAACAAAATTGTAAAAAGAATATCAAACAAAACAAAAATCCGATAAGTGGTTCGTAAAAGCAAATAAATTTATTTTTTAATTTTAAATTTCCCCACGTTGGGTGCCAAAAATGTTACGTTCCACTTGGCAATTCAGGATCGAGGTCTAGCCGACTCAGTGAAAATGGTCGTGGGAGTAAGGTGGTAACTGGGCGCCACGCGATTTAGCTCAGACCCTAAAACCTTTAGATTGTAATCGCGATTGTTCAAGAGGACTCGCTTACCGGATAATTGAAAAAAACTACCAATCGCTAATTTATCTTTTGAAATATTTGATTCGTCGATATATTTCATGTGGGAATTAATTTCGTTGACAAACTTATTCATCAATAAAAACATATGAGAGGGCTACAATCCGCTGTGCGGATCGTTTGTAAAACAAATATCCCCAAAATGTGGAAACACGATAAAACACGAAATTCCTTACGATTTGGCTTAAAACTACGTTTTTTAAAAAGGGGGCGTGGTAGTGGGCGGATTTCAAATTTTTTTTACACTTGTTCTGCTTCGTCGGCCAGAGAGTCTATATACCAAATGTCAACACTCTAGCTCAAAATATAAGGCCCCAAAATCGGTAACACACAGACGGACGGACAGACAGACAGACAGGCATGGCTAAATCGACTCAGCTAGCGATACATATACTTTGATGTATATGTATCGAAATTATTTCTCTACAGCCCACGAAATAAGTCACCTTATCAACTATATGCTTGCTTGGCATTGCGTTTTTTTTTATTTTTTTAATTCAATTTTTTGCGTATTTGCGCTTTAAGTAATTCTTTTGCGAGATTCAATAACGCAAAATGAGCAATGAGGTGCCGTTATTTTCACTTGAAATTGTTTGCTGACTCTCTCTGTAGAGCGAAATAATTGAACTGATCAACTCAGTTTCATGCGATTTTTTAACGTGTTTACTTCGGAATCTAAAATTATTTTTCAAATTAAGTGTTAAGAATAATTTCAAGTAAGTTTCTATAGCGACTCTTGGATTAATTAGTTAACATCATAATAATTTTCCTAGAAATGCCACAAAATCGCTACCTTTCCAATGAGGAATTTACAGAAATGGGGTCCACTTTACGTGAAATTGCTATAAAAATGGAAAGGAGTTTTTATACCCTATCCCATAGGGGTATATTAGTTTTGATACTTAGTTTGTAACATAGAGAAATAATTTTGCTACATATACCTCAAAGTATATGGATCGACTCAGAATCGCTAGCTGAGTCGAATTAGCCATGTCTGTCTGTCTGTCCGTCCGTCCGTCCGATTGTCTGTTCGTCACCGATTTTTGGGCCTTGAATTTTGAGCTAGGATAATGAAATTTGGTATATAGGATCTTTGTCCGAGTCACCAGAAGAAGTGTAAATTTTTTTTTAAATCCGCCCACTACCACGCCCCCTTTTTAGGAAAACGTTTTTTTGGCCAAACCGTAAAGAGTTTTAAAAAAGTGTCCGAGCAGCATATTTAGAGAATCGAATTATCTATATTTCGTCAATGTAAAGTTTTTTGCCACGTCCACTTTTTGGGGGCGTTTTTAAATAAAACGTTTTTCGGTCAAATTTTAAAATTTTCGAAAAAACATATGAGGAGGCTACAATCCACTGTGCGGATCGCTGCTTATAAAAAACTTTTACGGTTCTACAAAAGACAAGGTTTTCTCCTGCATATGTTATGGGGTAGTGTATAAAAATCGTTTTTATATAAAAATGCCCCCAAAAAGTGGACGTGGGTTAAAATGGTCCATAGACGAAATGTTCATATTTATATTACTAATGATTCTGCATCAAAAGTTTTTTCGAAAATTTGAAAATTTGACCGAAAAACGTTTTTTTATTAAAAACGCCCCCAAAAAGTGGGCGTGGCAAAAAACTTTATATGAACGAAATACAGATAATCAGATTCTCTAAATATGTTGTTCAGAAAGCTTTTCAAAATTCCTTATGGTTTATCCAAAAAATACGTTTTTCTAAAAAGGGGGCGTGGCAGTGGGCGGATTTCAAAAATGTTTACTCTTGTTCTGCTGGGAGCAACAAAGAGCATGTGTACTAAATTTCATCCTTCTAGCTCAAAATTTAAGGCCCAAAAACTGGTGACGAACGGACGGACGGGCGGACGGACGGACAGACATGGCTATCGATTCTGAGTCGATCCATATACTTTGAGGTATATGTAGCTTATTTATTTCTCTATGTTACAAACTATGTATCAAAACTAATATACCCCCCTATGGGATAGGGTATAAAAAGTTGATGCAGAATCATTAGTATTGTTAATATGAACATTTCGTCTATAGACCATTTTAACCCACACCCACTTTTTGGGGGCGTTTTTATATAAAAAACATTTTTATACACAACCCCATAACATCTGCAGGAGAAAAACATTGTCTTTTGTAGAACCGTAAAATTTGTTCTGATAATGTCATTTTCTATATTTAAATCCCCATCGTGTTTTAAGACATGTCCACTTTTTGGGGATACTAGTTTTACAGATGGGATGGGATAGGGTATTCAACGATCCGCACAGTGGATTGTAGTCTTCTCATATGTTTATACCCTATCCCATAGGGGTATATTAGTTTTGATACATAGTTTGTAACATAGAGAAATAATTTAGCTACATATACCTCAAAATATATGGATCGACTCAGAATCGGTAGCTGAGTCGATTTAGCCATGTCCGTCCGTCCGTCCGTCCGTCCGTCCGTACGTCACCAGTTTTTGGGCCTTAAATTTTGAGCTAGAAGGATGAAATTTGGTACACGTGCTCTTTGTTGCTCCCAGCAGAACAAGTGTAAACATTTTTGAAATCCGCCCACTGCCACGCCCCCTTTTTAGAAAAACGTATTTTTTGGCCAAACCATAAGGAATTTTGAAAAACTTTCTGAACAACATATTTAGACAATCTGAATATCTGTATTTCGTTCATATAAAGTTTTTTGCCATGCCCTCTTTTTGGGGGCGTTTTTAATAAAAAACGTTTTTCGGTCAAATTTCAAAATTTTCGAAAAAACTTTTGATGCAGAATCATTAGTAATATAAATATGAACATTTCGTCCATAGACTTTTTTTTACCCACGCCCACTTTTTGGGGGCGTTTTTATATAAAAACCATTTTTATACACTACCCCATAACATATGCAGGAGAAAACCTTGTCTTTTGTAGAACCGTAAAAGTTTTTTATAAGCAGTCTGATGAATTTGTTGTCACCATGACATTTTCTTTATTTAATCCACATCGTGTGCTTAGCCATGTCCACTTTTCGGGGATTTTATATTTACAGATAGGATGGGATAGGGTATTCAACGATCCGCACAGCGGATTGTAGCCTTCCATATGTTTTTATACCCTATCCCATAGGGGTATATTAGTTTTGATACATAGTTTGTAACATAGAGAAATAATTTAGCTACATATACCTCAAAGTATATGGATCGACTCAGAATCGCTAGCTGAGTCGATTTAGCCATGTCTGTCCGTCCGTCCGTCCGTACGTCACCAGTTTTTAGGCCTTAAATTTTGAGCTAGAAGGATGAAATTCGGTACACGTGCTCTTTGTTGCTCCCAGCAGAACAAGTGTAAAAATTTTCGAAATCCGCCCACTGCCACGCCCCCTTTTTAGAAAAACGCATTTTTTGGCCAAACCATAAAGAATTTTGAAAAATTGTCTGAGAAACGTAATTAGACAATCATAATATCTATATTTCGTTCATATAAAGTTTTTTGCCACGCCCACTTTTTGTGGGTGTTTTTAATAAAAAACGTTTTTCGGTCAAATTTTTAAATTTTCGAAAAAAAATTTTGATGCAGAATATTTAGTAACATTAATATAAACATTTCGTCTACATACCATTTTAACCCACGCCCACTTTTTGGGGGCCTTTTCTTACAAAAACCGGTTGTATACCCTATCCCATAGCATATGCAGGAGGTAAACGATGTGTTTTGTCAAACAACAAAATATTCTGATAAAGTGTTTGAACAATATATTGTTGTGACAATGTCATTTTCTATACTATAGGCTAATAAAGTCCACTTTTTGGAGATATTCATTTTAAGGATGGGATGGGATAGGGTATTCAACGATCCGCACAGCGGATTGTAGCCTTCTCATATGTTTTTATACCCTATCCCATAGGGGGGTATATTAGTTTTGATACTTAGTTTGTAACATAGAGAAATAATTTTGCTACATATACCTCAAAGTATATGGATCGACTCAGAATCGCTAGCTGAGTCGATTAAGCCATGTCTGTCTGTCCGTCCGTCCGTCCGTCCGTCTGTACGTCACCGATTTTTAGGCCTTAAATTTTGAGCTAGGATAATGAAATTTGGTATAGAGGATCCTCGTCTCTGCCTACAGAACAAGTGTAAAAATTTTTGAAATCCGCCCACTGCCACGCCCCCTTTTAAGAAAAACTCAGTTTTTGACCAAACCGTTAGGAATTTTTAAAAAGTTTCTGAACATCATATTTAGACAATATTAATATCTATATTTCGTCCATATAAAGATTTTTGCCACGCCCACTTTTTGGGGGCGTTTTCAATAAAAAACTGTTTTCGGTCAAATATTAAATTTTTCGAAAAAAATTTTGATGCAGAATCATTAACATTATTAATATGAACATTTCGTCTATATACCATTTTAACCCACGCCCACTTTTTGGGGGCGTTTTTATATAAAAACCATTTTTATACACTACCCCATAACATATGCAAGAGAAAACCTTGTCTTTTGTAGAACCGTTAAAGTGTTTTGTAAGCAGTCTGAAGAATTTGTTGTCACTATATCATTTTTTCTATTTATCCACATCGTGTTTTTAGCCATGTCACCTTTTTTGGGGATTTTAGTTTTATGGATAGGATGGGATAGGGTATTCAACGATCCGCACAGCGGATTGTAGCCTTCTCATATGTTTTTTTTTTAAATAGGTGTAATAAACGCATTTTCCATTGAGTTGGGAATACTCCTGTTTTAAGGGAGCTTTCAAACAAATACTTAAGGTATGGCAAAAGAGCATCTTTGCATTGCTTTACGACTATTGGTGGGATTCCATCGGGCCCGCAGAATAGTCGTTATTTAATAAATCGATATATTTAAGTATTGGCTCATCGTCAAATGTGACGTTGCTGAAACTAACTTGAGAACAGTCATCGAGATAACTGAAATATTGTTCGTCTAAGACTTATCAATAAATGATTTACTGAAATTCTCTGCGAATGAGTTAGATAAAATAATAGAGCTCGATATTTTTGTATTATTTATGGCCCAAAGAAGTTTTCCTTTGGTGATGAACACATTGGTATGTGGAATAGATGTACCGAACAACTCTGGTTCCGTATCCACGGGGTTAGAAAAGCTACCAGAAAAGTGAGTGTCCAGAAGTAGGTCCATGGTTTCAATGCTGGAGGTTCTCGATTGACCATCTGGTTCTAGTAGGTAGCTATATATAGGTGAATTGGTGGAGAGGATTTTACGGAGTCTAGAAGACTCTTTGGTGTCTTCTATGTAACCACAGAAGGTACGCCATGATTCTCTTGTTTAATTCCTTAACACACGTTGGTAAACGACTATTGGTGGGATTCCATTGGGCCCCGCAGAGTAGTCATTATTTAATAAAGCGATATATTTAAGTGTTGTCTCATCGTCAAATGTGACGTTGCTGGAACTAACTTGAGAACAGTCATTGAGATAACTGAAATATTGTTCGTCTAAGACAAGAGGGGTATCAATAAATGATTTACTGAAATTCTCTGCGAATAAGTTAGATAAAATAATAGAGCTCGATATTTTTGAATTATTGATGGCCCAAAGAAGTTTTTCTTTGGTGATGAACATATTGGTATGTGGAATAGATGTACCGTACAACTCTGGTTCCGTATCCACGGGGTTAAAAAAGCTACCAGAAAAGTGAGTGTCCAGAATTAGGTCAATGGTTTCAATGCTGGAGGTTGTCGATTGACCATCTGGTTCTAGTAGGTAGCTATATATAGGTGAATTGGTAAAGAGGATTTTACGGAGTCTAGAAGCCTCTTTGGTTTCTTCTATGTAACCACAGAAGGAACGCCAGGATTCTCTTGTTTAATTCCATAACACACGTTGGTAGGTTTTGAGAGACGACTTGTATTGGCCCCACTCCCAATCTAGTGTATCTTTGGAGCTCTTGGCTTTGTTAAAAAGTTGCCTGTATTTTTTCTAATGGAGCAGAGGTTGGAGTTCCAGCATGGAGGCTTGGGCTTTCCACGAGACCTTCTTGTAGGGCATGCTGATGATGTTGCATCACTCAGTGCTCATGAGAGGGTTTCCACCAGGCTATCTAATTCTGTTTCATTTTTCGGTTGTACCAAGGAGTCAGAGAGAAGTTTGATGGTTAAAATTTCTCTAAATAGTGACCAGTTGGTTTTTTTTGGGGTTCTTGAAAACCTTTGGGTCAGGGGGATTATTATCCAAGGTGAATTGGATGTATCTGTGGTCTGAGAAGGAGTGCTGGTTAGAGACTCTCCAGTTTCTAATCAGGCACTTCTTGCCTGATTCTATTTATAAAAGTTGGGTAAAGACCGAGTTACAGAGCAGGAGGTTTGTTTCTAAAATATTATCAAAGAGTAACTCACCTCGCACCCCTTTCATCTCTTTACTATGAATCGGACCAGTTTCCAAAACCGATGTCTTCTCTGATGGCTCGGATGGGTTCACAGCCATAGAGGTGTGAGCTATCCTGGTACACCCATCCACTACGTTTAGACCAGGTTTTCCCAGAGTCTTTACGTTAGCGGCGGTGATTTTGCCAGGGGAGGATACCAGTATGCTGAACCAGATTGTGCGTCGTAGATGTGGATGAACCACTCTCGGTTGATGCGGGGTTATAACGCCTTGCGTGCTCGAACCTGAGCAGCCGGTTGAATCTTTTAGGTTTGGGTTGGTTGCAAAACCTGCCCAGGATTTGGATTCGAACCAGGTTTTAGAACCATTGTCTTTATCGTTTCTCTTGGAGCAAAAGTGCACTCAGCAACCTTAAGGATTTCTTCCCTTCCGCATTTGCCTGTTTGGCTCAGACCACTTTTACTAGTTTCTTGTTATGTGTTTTTCTTTTTGGTGTGTTCATAATTTGTCCCACGAGTAGCGGAGAAAAATCGGTACACCTACACATTGATCAGCGTTATTTAGGCAAGTCAGGGTAATCCGGAGGTTGCCTGGTATCCGTATATTCCGTTAGGGACTGAGCATTTGGTAGGGCCCTCAGTCTAGTCGATTATCGGCAAGGGTCATATAATTCCTTTATCCATCCCTTTAGTTGTTTTTGGTCCACGAGTGTTATGAATTTTCACCAGCCCTGCGGGTGTGGTAGCCATAAGGGATTCACACAGGGGCCCACTATCCGCCACCCGGGGACGCTCACCGACAGAAGAACAACAAAACTCTCACGGGTGTGTTAAGTAAGAAAACATTAACGTAGCAGCAGATGATGTAAAGTTGTTCACGCCATCTATGCGCGATAAGAAATATTGCCCAATATAACTTTTACAATTTTCTTGTCGCGCACAGATGGCATTAACTGAACCCCTACTAACTTCACCGTCGTTACTTTTTTCCGAGCAAAGCTCGTTCACTTCTTTTTCTACCCGTGACGGCGACAATACACATTCTTAATTTTTGTACGCACACAAACATCGGAGCCGGATAGTGAACAAATTTATTTTAAGTGTATCGTCGCCGTCAACAAGCGACTGATCACGTACACCACCGTACAGTGACCACGAGTTACACCACCACAGTCGCCACGGACAAAGAAAGTCCGCGTCCCGAGCTTCACCACCACATTCGCTCATCATAAGCACCACCGAAAGGCCCTACCATTGACCACACCAGGAGCTATATCATCACAATCGCCGCGGACAAATAGTCCGCTTTCCATCTTCAGTACTGCCACCACGAGCTACTATCACAATCGCCGCGGACAAAGAGTCCGCTTTCCATCTTCAGTACTGCCACCACGAGCTACCATCACAATCGCCGTGGACAAAGAGTCCACTTCCCATCTTCAGTACTGCCACCACGAGCTACCACATCACAATCGCCGCGGACAAAGAGTCCGCGTCCCATCGTCATTACCACCGCGTCCACGAGCGACACCAACACATTCGCCGCGGACACAGAGACAGAGCCCGTCTCGCATCGTCATTGCACACTACCATTACCATACCATTACACCAAGTGCACGACAAGACATCATCGGCGTCATCAACTACCATCCCAATCATCATCACGGCCGAGAAGCATCGACCATCATCGTCAGCCTCAGCACCTAGAAACCAGCACACACCAACATCCACCACCACATCAATAGCATCATCATCATCGTCAAGAAACCAGGACACACCCACCACCATCATCATCATCCACAGCACCAAGAAACCAGACATATCCACCACCACCACCACCACCGTAATCCACAATCGCGTGGTCTCAAATTTATAGCGGGATAATTTCAAACGACATTCGCCGTCGTTTTTTGAACCGTTGGGTCGCGATTGTCGCTCTTGGTTTCGAAGCATTTTATTCCAATCAGTTTTTTTTCAAAACTTAACCATCCTCTTTCATCTGCAACGCTTTCACATTCTCCTGATTTGGAAAATGGCATATTTAGCCGATTTTATCCACGCGGCTGATCAATTGGTCAAATACGCTGCTGGAGTTCAGGAGGTGCCAGAGTCACACAATACTTTAAGCATGGTGATAGCGCGCAAAACAGAATTAAAGGATTTATGGGGCGACGTTAAGACAAAATATGCGGAATGTGCTCGTCTTGGGACAAAGGATACAGAGACTGAGGTTTTCGACTCGAAGTACAAGTTATCAAATGAGACTTACATTTCTTGTCTGGGACTACTCCTAGAGTACGAGAGTAAGAGTAAAAATCAAATTGACCCGATTTCATTTCAGCCTCTCCTCAAGTATCAAGTCCGAATATTTCGTCGAAACAAGAGTCGTCGCCTTGCATCAAATTACCACCCTGTGACAGCGAAATTTTTAATGGGGATTACTTATCTTGGCCGTCTTTTAGAGACATGTTCGATGCTATATACATTAGACATCCAAAATTAGGAGCGGTAGAGAAGCTTTTTCATCTTCGTTCGAAGACACGGGGGGAGGCCTTTAGGTTAGGTTAGGTTAGGTTGGTGGGTTGATGAGGCAGACGGTGTGTGTCCTCCCTCATCGCACTCAGGTCAATATAGATCCATTGTGATGCCCGTTGGGGGTCCACTTATGTGGTTGGTTCATTCATTGTCCCGTTACTGTCCATTGTTGTTAGTCTCTTTCTAGCCATCCAGATGTTGATGCAAACCTGAAAAGATTAGGGAGAGGGATTTCGGATAGATCCGTGAGGTCATGGAAAAAGTATTTTCCTAAGGTTCTCATTCTTAGTTGGCTGAGGCCTGGGCAGTGGCACAGAAAGTGGAGGGTGTCCTCGTGTATTTCTTCATCACCGCAGCCTCTACAGAGGTCATCATCTATGAGATGCATTTTCAGTTTGTGGCTTTTCAGTAAGTTGTGTCCAGTAAGAATCCCAACTAAAGTAGAGACAGATTTCCTGTTTCTACGAAGCAGTTTATGGGTTCTGGCTTTGTCATACTCAGGCCACATCCTTTTGGAAGTTTCACAGGTTGGAAGGGAGTTCCACCTGTTTTTGGCAGCGATCAGTGTTTTCTGTCCCACCTGAGATTTGAGGTCGCATAGTGGTGGTTTGACAGACTGGTCTGCTTGGTCAGTGCTGGAGGCAGATCCTTTTCTTGCCAGTTCGTCAGCAATTTCATTGCCCTGTATGCCTCTGTGTCCGGGGACCCAGCAGAGCTTAACATTATGTTGGACGCCAAGAACCTTTAGCTCTTCACGACAACGTTTCACAAGCCGAGATTTTATTTCGACAGCAGAGATAGCTTTTATTGCAGCCTGACTGTCAATAAAGATGGTGATATCATCTGGTGGTATCGCCAGCATTGAGGTCGCTTTGGCTGCCTCTGCCACTGCCAATATTTCGGCTTGGAAGACACTGCTGTGCTCAGGGAGACGAAAGGTGCTGTTTAGCTTAAGTGTTTCTGAAAACACTCCAGCTCCAACGCCTACATCCATTTTTGAACCATCAGTGTAGATGGATATGGTTTCGGGGCCCAATTCGTTCCTCTCCCACTCCCCTGTGCTTGGGAGGATGCAGGAGAATGGTCTTTGAAAGTCATGGTGAGGCAGCATGTAGTCAGAGGATACAGCTGAGCCCAGATATCTGTGTAGAATTTGGGCATGTCCTCCTGAGTTCGATTTCCAGCAGTTGAGCTGGCTGATTCTTAGAGCACTTTTGGCTGCAGATTCTTGCATGTAAAGGTCTAGCGGTAGCAGGTTAAGGATGGTTTCCAGTCCCGCTGTTGGCGTGGTTCTCATTGCGCCAGTAGCGCCCACACATGCTATTCTTTGTACCTTTGTATATTTTTCAGATGGGTGACTTTATTTGTGGATTGCCACCAGACAAGCCCCCCATATGTTAATATAGGTCTCACAATGGCCGTTTACATCCATAGGATGATCTTGGGGTTCGGACCCCAGTTTTTTCCGAATATTCGATTACACGTATAGAAAGCGACTGTGGCCTTTTTAATGCGCTCGCGCACATTTAGGTTCCAGTTGAGTTTTCTATCAAGAATGACACCCAGATACTTTGCACTATCGGCTAGTTTGAGGGTAGTCCCATCGATAGCCGGTAGGTCGAATATTGGTATCTTCCTCTTGTTCGTAAAGAGAACGAGTTCCGTTTTCTGGGGGTTGATGCCAAGCCCACATTGTTTTGTAGGAATTTCCCTTTAACTAGTATCGCTACATCGTCTGCGTAGGCTATGACTTTTACCCCATTTCGCTGTAGCTTTATGAGTATCTCATTGATGACTATGTTCCACAACAGAGGTGAGATAACGCCTCCTTGTGGTGTGCCTCTTGATGCTATTACTTTGAGATGGGTGTCTCCCAGATTCGCATTTATATTTCTGTGGTTGAGCATACTTCCAATAATATGTATTAGAGGTTGGTCCACGTTGTTCTTCGCGAGACTTCTTTCGACTGCGTTTGTGTTCACATTATTGAAGGCTCCTTCAATGTCGAGAAATGCAGCGAGTGTATATTCCTTCTCGTGAAGAGGTTTTTCTATTGTACTAACGATATCATGTAGGGCAGTTTCGACTCCCTTACCTTTCGTGTAGGCATGCTGTGCCGAGGATATGTATTGGGGGTCGAGTTTGTCACGAATGTAGATATCCATTAGTTTTTCATATGTTTTTAATATGAAGGATGTAAGACTTATTGGTCTAAAGTCCTTCGCGGTCGTGTGACCTTCGCGGGGAGGCCTTTAGTATTGTTAGTAAGTTCCCCCTAACGAACACTAGTTTTGAGTTAGCCTGGGAATCCCTACGCTCTACCTATGAGAATAAGCGCATATTGGTTAACAACCAAGTCAAGGGGTTACTGAATCTTCCATCCTGTTCCAAGGAGTCTGCCAAAGAAATCATCAACCTGCAGCGGCACGTTAATGATCGCATTGAAGCACTTAAGGCTCATGGTGTATGCGTAGATAGCTGGGATCCCATCCTAGTTTTTGCGTGCTCGAACCGATTACCACCTTTCACTCTAGAACTGTGGAACAATCTTTACCAAATCCAACTGAAGTCCCGACGTGGAAGCAAATGGACAAATTTCTTAGCGCTCGGTTTCAAGTTTTGGAAACCATATCTGATGTAACTTCCACATCAACAGTGACTTTTGAGAAAAGACCTAGGACCAATCAACGCCGCTCAACAGCAAATGCCTATCATGCTAAAGCCTACGATTTCGCTTGCAAGCTTTGCAACGAAGCGCATCCTATACGTCAGTGCTCTCAATTTATCAAGATGCCCGTATCATCGAGGGTCGATTTTGTCCGTCAAAACAACATTTGCGAAAACTGTCTCTCAGTTAACCACCTGCTCAGAACATGTTCTAGCCGGTGTACCTGCAGTACATGTAAGAAACGTCACCATTCGTTATTACATTTCAATAGAAATACCACGGGTTCCAAGTTATCTCACAAAGCTCCATCGTTTGCACCAGGTACCACCGCGGCAACCGCTGCAACCGAAAAGGGTACCATTTCCCAATTACAGTCCACTTCACCTGAATTTGTTCCGCAAATATCTACTCATACTCATTTCGCTTCTACCCAAAAGAGATTGTTGCTTGTTAGTCAGCATACGCGGAACCGAATCTAACCATCTGGTACGAGGACTTATAGAACCATGATCTGAGGTTTCATTCATTTCAGAACCAGTACAGGTGCGTTTAAACCTCCCAACCTCGCCAATAAACATATCGATTTCCAGCATAAATACAACTCAGGCAGCAACTTCTAAAAAGCTTTGTGCGTTCGCCATTATAGATAACCAGAATCCAACAGAACCCATTTCAGCTCAGGCTATTGTATTGAGGAAATTGACAAATGATTTACCAAGCGCATCGTTTTCATTGATTGACCCGTCATAGCTCGACGGTCACAGACTGGCGGATCCTACTTTTCATAAGTCGTCTCGCGTGGATCTGCTCATTGGCGCCGATCTCTATCCGTCAATTGTTCGACAGGGAATGCAAAGAGTTTCAGACTCACTTATCGCCCAGAATACAATTTTTGGATCGGTGTTATCGGGACCTCTACCAAACGCCGTTAACTCCTTTGGCACCTTTGTCGCTGATCAAAACACATCCGGGTTAGATGAGCAAATAAGAAAATTTTGGGAACTGGAGGAAATTCCAGATCACAAAAAGATTTTATATGTCGAGGATATCTTTTGTGAGGACCTTTATGAAAGGACCACCTATAGACGTCCTGATGGGAGGTATGTGGTAAGACTGCCATTCAAACCCAATGCGCTAGTACCACGGTTGGGTTTATCAAGAAACATCGCTTTACAGCAGTTTCTTCGAAATGAAAGAAAGTTGACAAAGGACCCTGTTCTTCAAACTCAGTATTCGAACGTCGTATCTGAGTACCTCAAACTGGGCCACATGCGGGTAATTAATAGCTCACAGATCTCCCGCAATGGTACCTACTGTTCTTTCCTATTATCTTCCTCACCATGCAGTCATGAAACCTGAGAGCGCGTCTACCAAGCTACGCGTGGTTTTCAATGCATCCAGTGCTTCCTCCAGTGGAACGAGTTTGAATGACCTCTTGTATCCAGGACCAATCCTGCAGCGCGATCTTACCTCTTTTGATTGTCCGATGGAGATTTTTCAAATTTGTCTTTAATGCCGATATAGAGAAAATGTATCGGCAGATCGCAATTCACGAAGACGATACGTTTTTTCAGAGAATTCTTTTTCGAAGCTCAGACGTAGAAGATTATGAGCTTTTAACAGTGACCTTCGGAGTTAATTGCGCTCCTTATTTAGCTCTTCGCACCCTTTTACGATTAGCCGAGGATCAGGAAATTAATTATCCGCTTGCCTCAAAAATTCTCACGTCTGAATTGTACGTCGATGATGTGCTCTCCGGTGCTCATGACCTGCCAACAGCAAAACCAGATCAAACCGAGCTTATTGAAGTTCTCGAGTCTGCTGGGTTTCCTCTACGCAAGTGGACGTCTAATAATCCTACCCTACTAGATCATCTGCCACGGAGTCACATTCTAAGTAAACATTTCCTGAAAATCGACAAGGATAGTAGCACTAAAACGCTAGGCATTCGATGGAATGCGAAAGGGGACTATTTTTTTCACTGCGCCAGACGTTCGACTATCGTTTACTCCAACCAAACGAGAAGTTTTCTCCCAAATCGCCCAACTATTTGACCCCGCAGGTTGGCTGGCCCCTGTAATAGTGATTGTGAAGATGTTGATGCAAAGCGTATGGGTGGACAAAACTAATTGGGATGAAGGCCTTCATTTTAATAGTCTTGCTAAATGGAAGTCATTTGTTAATGCCTTACCCGACATTAATAGGCTTCAAATACCACGCTGGATTGAGTACTCTCCGCTATGTGCATTACAATTCCATGGATTCTGTGACTCATCCGAGAAAGTATACGCTGCCGCACTGTACGTTCGTGTAACGACGCCAAATGGAGTTTGGCCTCACCTCGTCTGTGCAAAATGCAAGATCGCACCCATTAAACCAGTATCGGTGCACCGTCTTGAACTTTGTGGAGCCGTTCTACTTTCAAAACTTCTCAAAGCGTATCTTCCACATCTTCCCATTGAATCTTGTGAAACCTTTCTCTGGACGGATTCTGCTATAGTTCTTGCATGGTTGAGTAAGCACCCAAGTACTTGGAAAACCTTTGTTGCGAACAGAACAAGTGAAATAGTCGACAATGTTGGAAATGTTCCATGGAGGCACGTCAAGTCAGTAGATAACCCTGCAGACATCGTTAGCCGTGGAATGTTTCCCAATGACTTGGGAAAATACGCTATGGTGGAACGGTCCACATCATGTCATATTTCTCAAAAGGAGATCAATTTTGTGAAGACGCGTTTGATTTTACTTTCGCAAAAGCACTATTTCCCTCACGAATATACCTCGTTGTGCGAAGGTCGCACCATATCTAATAAGAGTTCAATTTTATCGCTAAACCCATCGCTGGATTCAAAGCAACTTTTGCGTGTAAATGGGAGGCTTGCCAACGCAAATTTGCCGTTTAATGAGCGTAGTCCCATTATTTTACCGTACGCTTCCCACTTTACTAAATTACTCGTTCAGTTTATTCATGATATATCACTTCATGGCGGCAACGCACTTATGCTTCGAATGGTGAGAACGAGTTTTTGGGTTCCTAAACTGCAAATTCTTGTAAAATCTTGCATCTGATGATGTAAGACTTGCGTTATTCATAAGAAACAGCTACGAACCTAACTCATGGCTTCGCTCCCGTTTGAAAAATGCACATTTTCACCGCCCTTCACCTACACAGGAATCGATTTTGCAGGTCCATTTGCTCTAAAAACCTTTAGAGGCAGAGGCTGCTGCGTGACCAAGGTGTTTGTTTGCTTTACGACATACATCTCGAAGCCGCCAGTGAGCTTTCGTACGAAATCTTCCTCGCTGCCTTTGCGCGCTTTGTGGCCAGAAGAGGCCTACCGGCCGAAGTGTTCTCACCAACTTCACTGGGGCAGATGTGATTCTGCAAAGGGAATTTAAGAAATTCCTGGCGTCCGTCTCAGACGAAACTCGTAACAAGTACAGCGTTCAGGGCTTGAAGTGGAACTTTATTCCACCTGGTGCACCCCATATGGGTGGCTTATGGGAAGCAGGGGTGAAAAGTTTTAAGACCCACTTTCGAAAATTTGGTAGTTCCCATAAGTTTACTTTCGAAGAATTTTCAACGTTGTTAGCACGTAGCGAAGCTTGCCTCAACTCACGTCCCATTTCGCCTATGTCAAATGACCCGTCAGATCTTTTAGCATTAACGCCTGGTCATTTCCTTCGCGGCAGCCCCTTGCTATCTTTCCCCGAACCTGAATGTGAAGAAAGCTCCATGTCACTGCTAAATCGTTGGGAGAAGGTAAAGTGTCTCCAACAACAAATTTGCCGTCGATGGAAGGACGAGTACTTAAAGGAGCTCCATAGACGTCACAAGTGGCAAACTCCTGAAGAAAATGTTAAGATAAATGACCTCGTAGTGATCAAACAGGATAACATACCGTCTACTGGCGGTTAGGACGCATTGTTAGGTTATCTCCAGGGCCCGATGGAATGGTACGCGTTGCAACTATTAGAACCCAATATGGCGAAGTAACTCGGCCGGTTGTTAAACTTTGCGTGTTACCCACTACTTAACCAAGACTCGAACGCGACTCTCTCATCCACTGACGCGTTTTGATTACAATTTATTTTAGATGGAGTATCTATAAACTCAAAACGCTTAACTGAATAAACAAGTTACCAAAACTTACTTATTTTTTTATTATATTGAATTTACCTTTATTATTATTAATAACATGCACTGAACTTAAGATACCACATTATAATCTTATAGCTATAAAATATGTTAATTCTAATGAAATTTATACCAAGTTGTTGGTGTCATAAGCACCTTTGTATTATTTTAGATGGAGTATCAATAAACTCTATAAGCACCTTTGTATTATTTTAGATGGAGTATCTATAAACTCAAACCTTTGTATAGAAACTTAAGGTAGAAACGAATTGTTACCTATTTAATTATAACGAATTTATCTTTCTTCTCATAGGTTCTATGTTCTCAATTTATGATAACCTTCAATTATCAAACAAATATATTTTTAAATTATTGTAAAATTTTGTTGGCGTATTACGCCAAGGGGGTCGGTAATGTTCACGCCATCTATGCGCGATAAGAAATATTGCCCAATATAAACTATTACAATTTTCTTGTCGCGCACAGATGGTATTAACTGAACCCCTACTAACTTCACCGTCGTTACTTTTTTCCGAGCAAAGCTCGTTCATTTCTTTTTCTACCCGTGACGGCGACGATACACATTCTTAATTTTTGTACGCACACAAACAAAAGTTGTATTGATGCAGTAGTTACGCTTACGCTTATACGCATTTTCGCGTTCCTGCGAAGTATATTTCGGGTGAACCATGGTCTGTTTATCGATTTTATAATTTTTGTTTTTAAATTTAGTTAAGAAATTGCAACTGGCTATTTGCCGAGGGTATATAACACCCCAGATCGCCAATTTATGCCCCTTCTTTCTACTAAATGCTGAAAATGAATATACTTAAAATAACGATATATGATTTGTTTACAAGAGTGAGTAAAACTGAATTCCAGTGATAAACAAATTAAGTCTTGCTTGAAAAAAAAAAAAAAACAGTGGCGGAAAGTTAATCATAAAGAGCTAATTTGCTAATGTCACTCACAAAGAACAAGTCTTATAGTGTAGTATCACCATTTGGATTGCAGGTGTTAACTAGCTTCAAATCAAACGTCCCCATACTTTCTACAAGGATATTTGATTTAAGCAAGTTGCAATTTAAAATAACACATAAAATAATTTTAGAAGAACCGAACGAAATTTAGTAAAACAAAAAGATTTATAAATTTGTTTGGCTGTGTATTGCACCTAAAAGCAGTCCACCTTTATTGTAAGGGGTCAGAATATACCCGAGATAAGGCATGTCTGTCGTAGAAGTCAAATAAAATCCACTCCCCGTAAACCGAGTGTAAAGCGTATTCAAACAATAAAAATGCAATGAATACAACAAAAAGATTTAATACCTCAGGTGGCAATTCGGTTTCATTGGAAAATCCACCCTCTTCGGAGGTCGGCTCTACGGATTCTGGGGAGAGCCAAATATTGCAATGTGTAACCCTTTCGGGAAAAGACCAAGGGTAATAAGGTCACCTCATCTGGATTTAAAAAGAATATATGCGTCTCAAGGAGCTCGACAACACCAGAATTGTCGGCTCACGAAAAACGAGACTCAATATAAAACAAAAGCCTTAAAGACGAAAACGACGTTCTTCGAACAAGGCCTAACAATATCGAACTGCTCTGAGTAGAGCTTCGTAAAAAAATTCTCCACCTTAAGGATGAAAATATGACCCTAAAGAATTCGTTACAAAATACCTAATAAGCCAAAACCAAGTTCAAACTGCCCCCTGTCCGAATACCATACGGATGAAGAGGAACTCAGTCACGAAACCGACTGCATTCTAAAGACAAGACTGGTAAAACAAAGGAAAGCAGTATAAGGCGAAACAGCAAGTGCCTCCACCGCCAATTAATGTGGTTGGTATTGACGACTTTAAAAAGTAACATACCTTGATAAAATCGGTGCTATTATCGGGCTACTAAGTAGGTTAGGTTATGGCTGCCAGCGAGTTCGCCAGCACACTTAGACCATTGTTTGGTCCATTGTAGTACCACGGTGATCTTGTCCATTCTTCTTACTATCCGTGAGAAATCCATTCTGAGCTGTTAATGAAACGGAGGAGACTTTTCGCTTCCGTTTTTGTCAAATCGATGAGATTTTGAAGGTAGTAAGCTCCAAAATGGAGCTTCCTTTTGTTTGGTGGAACCGGACAGTTACAAAGGAGATGAAATGTTGTTTCTTCTTCCTCTTCGTATGTACAGCTCCTACAGAAGTCATTTGAGTGGAGGCCTAGCCTTTTCGTGTGTCTGCCTATTGAACAGTGTCCAGTGATGACACCTGTAGTTCCGCCAATGTACGATCTATCAAGCGAAATCAGTCCCTTGGATCTTCTCAAATCCAGCTTTGGCCCAATTTGTTTGGTTATTTGACACGTCGTGCCAAGGCTCCACCTGAGATTTAATTTGTTGTTAGCATGTTGCGCTAGTAAGCTTTTACATGTGGCCATAGGAATACCTAGTTCATGCGTGTCGGGTACAACTGGTAATTTAGTTCCATTTCTGGCGAGTTCATCAGCCTTACAGTTCCCTGGAATATCACTATGCCCAGGCACCCAGCATAGGTGAATGTTAAAATGCTTTGACATCTCCTGCAGAGATGATCGGCAATCTAGGGTTGTCTTAGAATTTGTTGAGACTGATTCCAGGGATTTGATGGGCGCTTGGTTATCCGAGAAAATGCTTATTTCCCTAAAAGATATTACATTCTCTTTTAGGCACGATAAGGCTTTTTTGATCGCCATGAGTTCCGCCTGTAACACGCTGCAATGGGCAGGAAGACAGAAGGATAGGCTGAGATTTAGCCTGTCGGAGAAGACACCAGCATCCACTTCGTCATATGTTTTGGAGCCATCGGTATAGAAATGGATCGAGTAGTTTAGCATAGGTTCGTTACTCTCTCTACCATGACGATCTGTCTGGAAACCTGGAAACTCTTATCAATGTTTAACCTGGTGAGGGTGTAGTCGGTGCTTTCAAGAATATTTGTATGTTCGTTTAGAAATTTTGAGTAGCCAGTTTGTATGTTTGACCACTGTTGGAGGGCTTTAAGACGTATGGCTGATGTACAGATTACAGAATTGATATTAGAAAACACAACCGATCTGTTTTAATTAACAATAACGAAATTAATTTTATTTAACATGCTAATATTACAATTTGAATTTGGATCCACTACTGTGTGACACACACACTCATCATTTTAATATTTCCCGTGAAACGTGGGAATCTTCAATTCAGTAAAGATACAAAAGATCGTATTTCGTCTGGCGAACTATCGAAGACAATTGGTCACACAGTAGGTCTCGTTACAGAAAAAAATATAAATAGGACAAATATATACATATGAATTACTTATACAAACATACAAGTTTGTACATACACCCCTCCTTGGAGGTTCCTTACCTTCAAATTAATTATGTGGCTTCAAAGCGAGGAGCTGTTTGTCTGGGTGTTGGAACTGGCCCTCTTTGTCGTCGGCAATAAAAAAAGATAATTCCAACAGTAGTAGTCAACAGCAAATAGCTCAAACCATAGTGATGGTAATCATGGATATTTAGCTGGGGTTCTTCAGGCGTTGTTGCATCCTTCTTTGGGTCTTATAATTCCTGCTTAAGATTTTTAAATTGATCATAGTCAATAGTGCTTGTCGTCGGTAGGGGGTGAAATCGTTTGCGAGTTTACGATTACGAGTTCCAATCCAGTTGTTGATTTTTGCACTTGGTATGAACGAATAGTGGTCTTGTAGCTTGAGCGTCCGTTTATTATAGTGGTTCCAATTTTGAAAGTGCACATTTGCTTTAATTCAATTACTCCATTAGCAGCTAATACTATGCTGTTTGTAACTCCATTGCAAATAAGAAGACCTGTTGTATTAGTAATCAAAGAAAATAACCAACGATTAGTTTGTTAAAGTGCAGACCATCGATTTATAGATGGTATTTCATTCAGGAAGCAGTCAGTTAATGCGCCATCTTCATGATTAAGCAGGTCCATTTCACAAACTTGCAAATTGTGTTGATGAATCATAGTCGGGACAACCTGAGTTCAAAGATGGTTAACTGCTGCTATAGATCTACATGATGAGAATTCAATTTCTGTTAGCCCAAAATACTTGTCCCTTGATAAAGTGACTGCTAAGTATGGTTTAGATATATCCACGAGAAAACTCAAATTATTTTAATATTTCCCGTGACTAATGGGCAATGCAATTAGATTAAATACTTGAAATCCTTATATTCGGCTAATGGTATCAACATTTCAAAAAACTATTGAATCGTTTAGAGTCGGCCCTTGACTGTTGTTATTTTGAACATATCCAGCACTGACATGCTAGGTAATCTCATAGTCGCTGGAAGATTTCTTTGAATCAGCTGCAGCTGGTCGCTAAGTTGTTTTGGTGTGATAAGCTGAGGGTTGATTTTTGCATGGTTTAGATCAGGTATAACATCCAGTAGAATGTCTTGAGTGCGCTGGAAGTTTTGTATACCACAATAAGGTAGGTAGCGATGTAAAATGTTGATTGATGCCAATATCACCCTGTTGTTTTTCGAGCGTATTAAAAGTCTTAACTAGATATGTATTCAAAATCTTGAATTGCTTGTTAACCTCCAATGTATTGCGTTTCAAAATATTTGCAGTTGAATCTGAAATAGAACTTTGTTTTTTTAATAAGAGCAGATAGATGGATTTCATGTTCATTTGCTTGATTAATCTGGTTTTGAATATGTTGAACTTCTTCATGATCAAAGACACCAAAGGAATTGGTGAAAGACTCTGTAGAGAGGTCTCCGAAAACTTCTATGTGGATCGCCTTAGTTGAAAAGCAAACAAAAATGGCAAGATACGATTTTGAAGAAGTCTTACTTGTGATTTTGTAATGTGATTTTATAGGACCAGCAAAATCAACCCCTGTGTGGTAAAATAGGCGAGATGGTGTTACTCTTTCCACTGGTATCAGCTGTGATATGGATGTTGGCCTGAATTTTGCACACTTGATATACTTTCTGATCACTGATCTTGCTTCTCTTTCAATGCTTAGTATCCAGTATTGTTGTCGCGAAATCGCAATCAGAGCCCTGTGGGATATGTGTAAGTGTGTTCTATGCAAATGCTCCAAAATCAATCTAATAACGATGTTGTTCTTAGGCAGCAATATTTGGTTCTTTGCGTCCGGCAGCAGAGCAGTATTTGCTTACCTCCCTCCCACTCGAAGTAATTTGTATTTTTTGTTAAAATAGGGCTACACTGTTGCTAGGCTTGATTTTGCATTTATACTTACATTGTCTTTCAACGCTTTGTATTCTTCTGCGAAAGCCATACACTGAATGTACAACAAGAGCAGACGGGATCCTTCGTGCAGTTCATCAGCAGATAGCATGCCGCTACTTCTAAGAAGGTATGGCCGTCGGGCATTCCTTGTAAATCAGCTGCAAAATGAAAATATTGTTTGCAGTGTATAAAATGAGTTTCTATGATTGATACGATTCAGTATATTTTGATCTTGGTCTGTAGTTATCAAAGCAGTTTTAATCCTTCATAATTCTGGAACCACTTGTGGAATGGTGTACGTAATTGGTTCCCAAAGTGATTCGTCTAATTTAAGAAAAGACGGACCTTCGAACCATGTCAACGATGATGACAAGCCAACGAGACTGCATCCTCTCGTTATTAAATCAGCTGGATTAATTTCTCCTTTAATATGATTCCATTGTGATATCTCAGTTTCTGCTTGGGTCTTTGCTACCCTATTTGCTACAAATGTCTACAAATCTGAAGTATTCTTTTTACCAGTTCGACCAAGAGCTCTGCACCTTGAAGTTCGAGGCGAGCGATTGTAGTGGCTTTCATCGGAGCTATGCGAGACTTTGAGCACAGTAATTAACTATTAATATTACCTGTATCGTCTATGCATCTGACATATATACATGCTACAATTGCAGACATACTGTTATCAGAGGACCCATGAAGTTCGGTCCTTCTTAGCGACGGGCACATTAAAAATCGAGGTACACTTATATGTTTTAGATCAAAAAATTGATTTACGTACATGGTCCATTTTTCTGACAGGTCAGTGGGAAGCTGGTCATTCCATGGATGTGTAAGGCAGACTTTTCACCTTCCACAAGTCTTGCATGAACAATTTTCCAAGCATTATAACTGGACTCAATAAACCTAAAGGATCAAACAGTCGTGCGAGGTCAGACAAAAGAGTTCTGCGTGTTACTGGCGTTTTAGGTGCAGTGAATTTATCCGAGTTAAATCCGAATTCAAATTGGTCGAGCGTTGGATTCCAAATCAATCCCAATGTCTTAAATACGTCGGACTGGTGGAATCTTACTAACCTTTCTTTGTATTTCTCAGGAATGTCCTTGAGAATGGTTTTATCATTGGCACATAATTTTCTTAACTCAAACTTATTTTTTTCTAGAAGAAGCGTTATCTCTTCTAGCAGTTCCCTGGCCTCTGATACCGTTTCTGCTCCAGCAAATAGATCGTCGACGTAAATATGTTCACGTATAGCTTGGGATGCTCTTGGGTGCATCTGTTGATTAAAATCTGCAAGCTGCATAAGACATTTTGTTGCTAAGTATGGAGCAGAGGCTGACCCGTATGTCAATGTATTAAGTTTATATGCCGTCAGAGGTTGATTGCTTTGAGATCTCCAGAGAATTAGTTGAAAACATCTGTCTTGTGGCCTTACTAATACCTGTCGATACATTTTGCTTATGTCAGCTTTAAATGCATACGTTTCTAATCTGAAGTTAATAATGATGGCAAAAAGGTCGGGTTGGACTGTCGGTCCCACTCCTAGAATATCATTGGGAGAAAATCCGGATGCTGTTTTTGGGGAGCAGTCAAACACAATACGCAATGATGCAGGATGAAATAATGATTTTGTGGGATCTCAGCGTTCTTATGTGGCCCAATTTTTCATATTCTGATAGGAACAATGCGTTATCGCTTTGGAAACGTCTTTCTAGTGAGAGAAATCGTTTTCGTGCGCTTTCCCGAGAATCACCTAGATAAGATGGATTTTTTTACTTTCTCTTACAAAGAGAAAGATATTGTTTTCGTGAAAATTTTCGGCCTCGAGATTATGATTGATTCTAACATTACGATGATAGCGGAACCCAAAAAAGTGGTTATTGGAATTCCGTCCGTCGGTCTGTCCGTCTGTCCGTCTGTCCGTAATGGTCTCCCCAACCTAAACGACTTGACCGATTTTCTTAAAATTTCGTATCCAAGTTTGCTTTGGTCATAATTCTATGCCATTTTTAACTTTCTCTTACAAAGAGAAAGATATTGTTTTCGTGAAAATTTTCGATCTCGAGATTTTGATTAATTCTAACATTACGATGATAGCGGAGCCTAAAAAAGTGGTTTTTAGAATTCCGTCCGTCGGTCCGTCTGTCCGTAATGGTCTCCCCAGCCTAAACGGCTGGACCGATTTTCTTCAAACTTCGTATCCAAGCTTATTTTAGTCATAATTCTAGCCCATTTTTTTTGTTTGCTTTTAGCCATGTTAATAATGGTACCTGCCATATAAAAATAACACAACCTCAATTTTCTCAAAAACGGCTCCAACGATTTTGATTAAACTTTACATATACTATAACCATATTAGCTCCAACAAAACTGCATACCCAATTTTTTTTTGAGAAAATCCATATAACGGATTTTGTCATATAGGCCATATAAGGAAAATTGATAATTTCTCGCAAACTATTATGTCAAATTGAATGAAATTTAATATATATACTACTATTACAGCTTGAAGCAATTCCACATAATTAGTTTTAGCCCAACTATCACTAAACGGAATTTTCAGTTTTGGCCAATAACAAAAAATCATTATTATTCCCATAGACACCGATTCCTTCAAATTTCGTAGTAAACGTTCGTATAATCACATTTCAGCATTATTCATATCATTTTAAGCATTAATAATCAAAATGCGTACTATTTGATCTAACACCCAACTCGCTGTGAAAGAGAAAGTTGCGTACGACCCAGTCGTGCACCCACCACTCGTTTTGTTTGCTTTTAGCCATGTTATTAACGGCACCTGCCATATAAAATTACACATAACCTCGAAAACGGCTCTAACGATTTTGATTAAACTTTATATATACTATAACCATATTAGTTCCAACAAAACTGCATACCCAGTTTTTTCGAGAAAATCCATATAACGGATTTTGTCATTTAGGTCATATAAAGAAAATTGTTAATTTTCGCAAACTAGTATGTCAAATTGAATGAAATTTATGAATGAATTTATAAAAAAACATTCATAGTGTGCAGACGTGTTTTAATTGTGCTCTCTAAGTTAACTTACTTATAAACAAACGCAATGTCCGAAAAGTGTACTAAGTGCGATAAAATCATAAGCAAAGACTTTATAGTATGCGGCGGTATTTGCGGTTTTAAATTTCATGATTCATGTGTAAATTTATCAGAAAGTGCCTTGAATTTCTTGAAGTCAAGCATAAACTATTCATGGAAGTGCAATGCTTGTGCTAGTGTCCCAGTGCTTGGTTTAGTATGAAAAGTGGCCGAATTATGCATAACTGTTCACATCTTGCATGAAGAAATTAAAACCTTAAAAGAAAGTACAGTGAAAATCAGTCCATCTGACCGAACACCTAAATCTAACAACGACAAAAATAAATTGCAAAAAACAAAAACAAGACACAAGTGCATAAAGTAAACACTGCGGTATCAACACCAATACTGCTTGTGAGAAGCCCACGGTCAGTTCTATCAATGTCACTGACCTACCATCTAACGCTTATTCTCAAGAGTTAACTGAACCAGTAAATCTGCAATGGAATACAGCACAAAAAAGGAAAAGGAACAACAATAAAATTCAGTCAAAGATCATCGGTAAAGACTCCACATACACAGAAACTGAAGTAATATCTGCTAAGAAATGGCTTCATCTCTCTCGTTTTCTACAACAACAAAAGCGGATTCGATTCTAGCGTATGCGTCAAAGAAGCTTAGTGTTCCTGTAAATCTTCTCTCCTGCTTTCCCCTTTACAAAAGAGATGCTGATCTGTCGTTACTAAAATTCGTCAATTTTCGCCTTGGTGTTCCTGCTTGTATTATTAACGATGCATTGAATGCTGATAACTGGCCTTTAAATGTGCATGTTAGAAATTTTCGTTTCATTCCAAAAAACGAGAGCGCAGACATCGTGCAAATATAAACAATGAAGTAAATCTTTCTCATTCCTCTTTATTGTGCTCTTCGTCAACTAATATAATTACTGTTTATTACCAAAATGCTGGTGGAATGAGAACCAAGACCAGCGATGTTTTTCTTGCTGTTTCTCTACATGAATACGACATTATTGTCTTCACAGAAACATGGTTGAATGACAACTTCTCAACTGCTGAAATCATTGATAACTACTACACTGCTCATCGTCTTGGCCGAACATCAATGAATGGTTGTTAACGTGGCGGGGGTATTGCTGTGCGCTCAACTCTCACAACTTGTGCTGTTACTCTACCTCATGATGATTTTAAGACAGAACAGCTATGCGTTTCTGTTGATATTGATGACGGCAGCGAGGCAACTGGACGACAAAAATTGTTCTTCATTGTGAGCTACATACCTCCAAAAAGCCCGCTATGTGTGTACGAATGTCATCTAGCGAACATCGATTTCATTGCTGAACAGCTGCTTGAACTTATTGTTTTTGGCGATTTTAATTTTGGTGATATTAAATGGTCATTTTCAAATGAAGATAAATGTTTAATTCATATAATTTGAAAACGGAATGTGAGTTCAAGTTTATTGATACTATGTTTACTTTTAATGTATATCAACAAAATTATTGTCATAATTCATTAAATAGAGTTCTTGATCTTATATTTGTGGATAATAACTTAAATTGTACAGTCAGAGAAGTTGTATATCCATTAATTAGAAATTCTATTCATCACATCGCTCTATGTCTTGATTTAGTATGCAGTTTTCCGTCATCACTAAAAACTAATTTAAATAATCATGAAATAATTTATAATTTTTCAAAAGCAAATTACAATGCCTTAAATAATTACTTGGGCTCGATTGATTGGTCGAGCGTTCTTTCTGGTCTTCAACTTAAAGAAGTCTATGATACATTTTTAAGTATATTAGACTATGGATTTTCTCAGTTCGTTCCACTGACTAAGAAAAAACAATATTTTAAGCTACCGTGGCATAATCAAAGGCTGATCAAATTAAAGAACGCTAAAAACAAAGTACTTACTTACTTACTTAAGTGGCGCTACAGTCCGGAATGAACCTGGGCCTCAACCAACATGCCTCTCCAATTAGCCCGGTTCTTAGCTAACTGCCTCCAGTTGCGCACTCCAAGTTGGTTGAGGTCGGTTTCCACTTGTGCGCGCCACTTAAGGCGAGGTCTTCCTCTACTGCGTCCGACGTCTGGCTGGGAATCGAAGACTCTGCGAGCCGGAGTATTGGTGTCCATTCGTTCTACATGTCCTAGCCATCTTAAACGTCCAATGCGGAGTTTTTTGACCAGGGGCATGTCGCTGTACAGCTCGTATAGTTCTTGGTTGAATCTTGGTCTCCATAGCCCGTCAACGCAAACGGGACCGAAGATTTTTCGAAGAATTTTCCTCTCGAATCTACCAAGGATTTCTTCATCCGCTTTTGATACGGTCCATGCTTCAGCGCCGTAGAGCAGGACTGGGATGATCAGGGTCTTATATAGGATCTCCTTAGTAGTTCGAGTGAGGGCTTTACTACTAAATTGCCTTCTTAGCCCGAAGAAACAGCGGTTGGCAAGAGTAATTCTTCGTTTAATTTCTGACGAGATGTTGTTGTCAGAGTTAATAGCGGAGCCGAGGTAGACAAAGTCCCGTACTACCTCAAAGTTATATCTGTCAATGGTGACGTTCTGTCCAATTCGTCGATGTTGTGTGTCCTTTCGTGTTGACAGCATATACTTAGTCTTACCCTCATTTACTGCTAAACCCATTTTCGCCGCTTCCTTCTCTATACTAGCAAACGTGGCTATGACATCACGTTGAGTCCTACCAATGATGTCAATATCGTCAGCGTATGCTAGTAGTTGCACCGACTTTTGGAAAATTGTGCCTCTGGTGTTGGCTTTGGAGTTTTGCACAATTCTCTCAAGAATCAGATTAAAGAAGTCACATGACAGCGCATCGCCTTGCCTAAATCCTTTTTTGGTATCGAATGTGTCGGTGAGGTCGTTTCCGACCCTGATGGAGCAGCGAGAATTCTCCATCGTCATCCTACACAAACGGACGAGTTTGGGCGGTATACCAAAACTAGACATGGCTCTGTACAGTTCGTCTCTATAAATGCTGTCATATGCGGCTTTGAAATCGATGAATAGGTGGTGGGTATCGATTTGGACTTCTTGAGTGTTTTCCAGGATCTGCCGGAGTGTGAAAATTTGATCGGTTGTGGACTTTCCTGGCCTAAAACCACACTGATAAGGGCCAATCAGGTTGTTGGTAAACGGTTTCAGGCGTTCACATATTACGGCAGATAGGATCTTGTAGGCGATGTTGAGGAGACTTATGCCTCTGTAGTTGGCGCAGTTCAGAGGGTCTCCTTTTTTGTGGATCGGGCAAACGATGCTGAGGTTCCATTCTTGAGGCATATTTTCATCCGACCAGATTTGGCTTATGAGTTGGTGGATGTTACTTACCAAGTCATCTCCGCCGGCCTTATAGAGCTCAGCGGGAAGGCCGTCATTTCCGGCAGCCTTGTTAAGCTTGAGTTTAGATATTGCTATCCTCACTTCACTCAGGTCGGGTGGTTGGCAGTTTTCGCTGTCGTTGCCAATATTGAATGATTCGTTCTGCCTGACAGCGGAATGTTGTTCGTCATCGACGTTTAACAGTCTGCAGAAGTGGTTCTTCCATATCCTCAGCATCGACTGTGTCTCAACTACGATATTACCTTGTTCATCTCGACAGGATTCTGTTCGAGCCTTGTATCCTTGGCTTTGACGTTTTACACTTTGGTAAAACTTGCGAACATCGTTCCTGGAGTGGCACCTCTCTATATCCTCGATCGCGCGCTTTTCTTGCTCTTTTTTCTTCTTGCTGAAAAGCCGATGTTCTTCCCTTCTTCTTTGCCTATAGAGCTCAATGGCAGCTCTCGTCTTCACCTGCAGCTTAGCCTTGTAGGCCTCGTTCTTGGCTGCGAGCATCTGTCGGCATTCCTCATCAAACCAGGGGTTTCTTGCTGGTGGGCGCGAGAAACCTAGCACATCAGTTGCGGCTGATCTAATGGCCTGTTGGCATCGTTGCCATTGCTCTTCGACATTCGATGCTGGTGGTATGGTGTCAATCGAGAGGTTAAGGGATACGCGTTGTGCGAAGGTCTTGGCGGTCTCTTGCGATTGAAGTCTTCCGACATTAAATTTTTTCACAGTATTTCTGGATTGTTGTGGCGTGGTGGATATCCGCATTCTTACCTTGGCTGCTACAAGGTAGTGATCCGAGTCGATGTTAGCTCCTCGGAATGTTCGGACATCCAAAATACTGGATGCGTGCCTCTTATCTATCGCAATGTGATCAATTTGGTTGACCGTTCGTTGATCTGGAGACCGCCATGTCCCCTTATGGATATCGAGGTGAGGAAACCGTGTGCTGGCTATAGTGGCATTTCGTTCCGTAGCGAAATCAATTAGCCTAAGTCCGTTACCAGACGTGTTGTCGTGTAGGCTTTGTTTTCCGACAATACTTCTAAAGATGTCTTCTCTTCCTACCTTTGCGTTAAAATCTCCCAGCACGATTTTAACATCGTACTTCGGTAGTCGCTCATAGGTTTTGTCGAGGAGCTCGTAGAAGCAATCCTTAGCTATATCATCTTTTTCTTCCGTCGGAGCGTGAGCGCATATAAGGCTTATGTTGGCGAATTTGGCCTTGATGCGGATTGTTACTATGCGTTCGCTAATGTCTTGGAAACATAAGACTTCTTGCCTAAGTCTGGCACTTATAACAAATCCGCATCCGAATAGTCGCTGTTTCTGCTCACTATAACACGGTCCGTAGTATATGTCACAGTTTTTCATCCTCTTTTTGCCCGGCCCATCCCATCGTATTTCCTGGATGGCAGTAATGTCTGCTTTGTAGCAGTTTAGGGCTTCCGCTAGTTGTTCGCCTGCACCTCTCCTGTTTAATGTTCTCACATTCCAGGTGCAGATACGAACGTCGTTGTCCTTTTTTCGTTTAGCAGGGTCGTCAACAATAAAATCCGTCCTTTCCGAGGCTATTGGTTGCTTCGTAACCATGTTTTTTTCTGTGGGTGGGTAGTTAACCCAAAGCACAACCCCCAACCTGGAGGGCCAGTTCCAATTTATTAGATACCCCTAGGACACGGGGCCATCAGTATCCACTACGGGATTGAGCGCTGCCGTTGGCCTTTCGGTTCATCCGCCACCATCTCTGTTCAAGGGGCCTGACTAACCCTTGAAATTCCTAGACAACCTGTTGTCCGAATATGTCAGAGCAGCTCATCTAGGTTCGCCTGGGACAGCAGGCCGGGTATTCTTCCGTGCCATTCTCACCAGGGTGTTTATAGTGTTGCTGTTTTTCGTCGTGTTATCAACACTCGCATTTATCGTTTAGCAAGTCAAATCCGGTTGGATGAGACCAGTACCCGATGGTTACCACTTGGAGGTAAAGATAAGCACATTTGATGTGTAGTCAGAGTTGCAACACTGGGAATTGCCAAGTTAACGCCAATCAGAGTCTACCCTCGTTCTACAGCACCCAACCATCTAAAACAAAGTATATAAATTATTAAAAAAGTCAAAATCTGATTTGGACAAAAAAAGTTTTTGCCAATTACGTCGCGAATATGAATTTTTGAATAAGTTCTTGTATAAACAGTATGTGATGAACACTGAATCTTATGTTTCAACGAATCCTAAAGCATTCTGGACATTTTTAAACAACAAAAGAAAGCAGAATGGTGTTCTGCAAAATATGGAATTCGAAGGTACTGTCTCCTGTAGCATTGACTCAACCTGTGAGCTCTTTGCTAAGTTTTTTGAGTCAGTTTATGTCGATCACTCGAATCATTATGTCTCCTCCGAAACTAATATAAATCCATGTAATGGAAATATAAGTTTAGGATCACTTAATCTTTCGATTGATGATATTTTGCAAGGCATAACTTATTTGAATACTAGCCAAAGTGCAGGTCCAGACCGTATTCCATTTTATGTGCTTAAGCAATGCAATTTATCCTTGTGCCTTCCATTAAAATTAATTTTCAATTTATCCTTAGAGTCTGGGATGTTTTTAGATGAATGGAAATTTTCATTCATAACTCCCATATTTAAAGCTGGATCTCGACAAAAAGTTGAAAATTATCGTGGAATTTCTAAACTTTCAGCTGTTCCTAAATTGTTTGAGTCTATTGTTACAAAAAAAAACTTTACTTATCAATAAAGGAACAAATATCATTGCAACAACATGGATTTGTTTCTGGTAGGTCCACATCAACCAACTTGACACTCTTTACAAAATATCTCTTTGACTCTGTGGAGTCAGGATATCAAGTGGATGTTATTTTCACCGACTTCACAAAAGCTTTTGACACAATATGTCATAATATCCTCATTACAAAATTAAAATCGTTTGGCATACACTCGATGCTTCTTAAATGGATTTCCAATTATCTTTCCAATAGGAAGCAGTACGTAAAAATTGGTTGTTCTCAATCTAGGCTCATTGAGGTCTTATCTGGTGTCCCCCAAGGCAGCCATTTAGGGCCTATGCTCTTCAATGTTTTTATTAATGAAATCCCCTCATTGCTTAGTCATGCTAACTGCCTAATGTATGCCGATGACCTTAAGATCTTTTTGCGTGTTAAAAGTATATATGATTGTGAACGTCTTCAAAATGATTTAAATAAACTTGTTTATTGGTGTGAGCTTAATCACCTGACCTTAAACATAAATAAATGTCATTCTTTTTCTGTGTATCGTATATTAGTCCCTATGATTTATGACTACACAATATCCAGAACCTGAATATCTCGTAAAACTGAAATAAAAGATCTTGGTGTGATCTTTGACACGAAACTTTCTTTTTCACTTCACATCGATTACGTTGTTGCTAAAGCAAATTCAATGCTTGGTTTCCTGAAACGAACATGTGCTGAGTTCTCTAACCCATATGCCCTTAAGTCTGTTTATATGTCTATAGTACGTCCTTTCCTTGAATATTGTTCTATGGTCTGGTGTCCAATCTATGCGAATTGTCAAATGCGACTAGAAAGAGTGCAAAAGTCTTTTACAAGATTTGTTGTAAGACAAATGAAGTGGAACCTTGACAGAATGCCGTCTTATTCAACAAGATGTGCGTTAATTGGTTTAGATTCCTTAGAAAAAAGACGAAATGTTCATTGTATACTATTTATTTATGATGTTTTTTCTTATCGTATAACTTGTCCCGATATCCTTGAACAATTTAAGTTATATGCACCAGAAAGAATTCTTCGAACCAGAAATTTGTTATTGAATCCTAGGCATTTTTACAATTATGGTCTTCATGAACCAATAACAAAATGCATAAAACTTTTTAATTCTGTTTGTACTGAAATAGATTTGTCTGATGATAGAATAAAATTTAAACTGTCAATTTTAAATATAAATATATCCTAAAAGATAAATGTTGAACTTTAATAAATCCGTTGATTGTTAATAATGTAATTTTTATGAATTAATTTAATTATTGATTGTTATTTGAGCACTTTTTATGGCATTTTCCATCACTTTGGCCAAAACTTCCGGCGATAGGTCCTCACATTCTTGACGGATATTGTCTTTAAGAGCTGCAAGAGTCTGAGGCTTGTTGACATAAACCCGCGACTTCAAAAAGCCCCACAAAAAGAAGTCTGGTGGTCAAATCAGGCGATCTTGCTGGCCAGTGCAAATCGCCAAAACGGGAGATTAGGCGCCCGGGAAATGCATCCTTCAGCATATCGGTTGTGGCACGTGCAGTGTGTGCCGTTGCACCGTCCTGTTGGAACCACATGTTTTCCAATCCCAATTCATCAAGTTGCGGCAAAAAGAACTCGTTGATCATTGCTCTGTAGCGCTCACCATTCACAGTAACCGTTTGGCCCGCGACGTCTTCGAAGAAAAAAGGACCGATGACTCCTCCAGCGAAAACAGCACACCATACAGTGACTTTGAGCGGGTGGGTTACACGCGGATTTTCAGTGCCCCAGAAGCGTAAATTTTGCTTATTTACGTACCCGCTAAGATGGAAATGGGCCTCATCACTCATGATTATTTTTGATGAAAAATCATCTTCCCCTTGGTGGTGATTAAGGATGGCTTGAGCGTATGTTAGACGCGATTGGCGGTCAGCAGCTAACAGCTGATGCACAGTCTGGACTTTGTACGAAAACGTCTTCAAATCTTGTACCAAAATTCGCTGTTAAGACCGTCGACTGATACCCATTTGCGTGGCACGTCGTCTGGTCGATGTCGACGGCGCTTCAATGACATCTTCGGCTACAGCATCAATAATATCTGCAGAACGGCTACTCCGGGGTCTGCCACACCTGGCAGCATCTCGTGTTGTGCCAGTCTCTTCGAGGCGAGCGGCTAAACGTCGCAGTGTTTCACCAGTAGGCTTTGGATGGCTAGGAAATCTGCGACGAAATTCACGATGTGCCAAAGTCACCGACCGATTATTGCTCAAATAAATAGTCACCAATATTCCGCGTTCTGCAGCAGTGTAGCGTAACATTGTTTATTAACGTGTATTTCGCATGCGTTTACTACACAAATGTCAAAACAGAACTGACATTAGGGGCCAATCGCAAAATTTATAGCATTTTCTGATAGGAGGATTACTTTTGCGCCACCTTGTACTTGTGCGCGCCGCTTAAGGCGAGGTCTTCCTCTATTGCGTCTGACGTCTGGCTGAGAATCGAAGACCCTGCGAGCCGGAGTATTGGTGTCCATTCGTTCTACATGTCATAGCCATCTTAAACATCCAATGCGGAGTTGTTTGACCGGGGGTATGTCGCTGTTCAGTTCATTGTTGAATCTTTGTCTCCATAGCCCGTCAACGCAAACGGGTCCGACGATTTTTCGAAGAATTTTTCTCTCGAATCGACCAAGGATTTCTTCATCCGCTTTTGATACGCTCCATGCTTCAGCGCCGTAGAGCAGGACTGGGATGGATCTCCTTAGTAGTTCTAGTGAGGGATTTACTACTGAATTGCCTTCTTAGCCCGAAGAAACAGAGGTTGGGAAGAGAAATTCTCCGTTTGATTACTGACGAGATGTTGTTGTCAGAGTTAATAGCGGAGCCGAGGTAGACAAAGACTACCACAAAGTCATATTTGTCAATGGTTATGTTCTGTCCAATGCGTCGATGTTGTGTGTCCTTACGTGTTGAAAGCATATACTTAGTCTTACCCTCGTTTACTGCTAAACCCATTTTTGCCGCTTCCTTCTGTTTACTAACAAATGTGGCTATGACATCACGTTGAGTCCTAACAATGATATCGTCGGCGCATACTAGTAGTTGCACCAATTTTTGGAAAATTGGTGTTGGCACGAGAGTTTTGCACAATCCTCTCAAGAATCAGATTAATGAAGTCACATGACAGCGCAGTGCATAGCCTTGCCCAAATCCTTTTTTGGTATCGAATGTGTCGGTGAGGTCGTTTCCGACCCTGATGGAGCAGCGAGAATTCTCCATCGTCATCCTACACAAACGGACGATTTTGGGCGGTATACCAAAACTAAACATGGCTCTGTATAGTTCGTCTCTGTAAAGGCTGTCGTATGCGGCTTTGAAATCGATAAACAGGTGGTGGGTATCGATTTTTACTTCTTGAGTTTTTTTTTCCAGGATCTGCCGATGTTTAAAAAATGACCTGACCTCGATTTTCGCGAACTTGATGGTTGTTGTGACTTTCTTGACTTGATGTGTCCTGCTTGGAGGTCCTATATGCTATCGAATTATCCCCTGTAGAAATAAAGTCATTATTTGCAATATGTGCTGGTAGGTGATAGGATAGGATCGATAGACACGTTTATCAATTTGTTGTTGTTCCAAATCTTAAACGTCTTTGGTGTTCTTTCTTTTGAAGGGATCATCGTAGGGTGGTGGTAGTGATGGTCGAATTGTATCATTCCGCGTTTCGTTGTCCAATTTGGGGTGAATAAAGAAGTTGTTTTTTTATGTTGTGTTGTATTTTTATACCCTATCCCATAGGGGGGTATATTAGTTTTGATACTTAGTTTGTAACATAGAGAAATAATTTAGCTACATATACCTCAAAGTATATGGATCGACTCAGAATCGCTAGCTGAGTCGAACTAGCCATGTCTGTCTGTCCGTCCGTCCGTCCGTCCGTGTGTCCGTCCGTCCGTCTGTCTGTTCGTCACCGATTTTTGGACCTTAAATTTTGAGCTAGGATAATGAAATTTGGTATAAAGGATCCTTGGCCGAGTCACCAGAACAAGTGTAAAAAATTTTAAAATCCGCCCACTGCCACGCCCCCTTTTAGAATAAACGTAGTTTTAAGCCAAACTGTAAGGAATTTCAAAAAAAAAAGTGTTTGCAACATATTTAGACAATCCTAATATCTATATTTCGTCCATACAAAGTTTTTTTGCCACGCCCACTTTTTGGGGGCGTTTTAAGTACAAAACGTTTTTTGTCCAAATTTTAAAACTTTCAAAAAAATTTTGATGCAAATACTTCCGCAATGGTAATATAAACATTTTGATTATAGATCATTTTCACCTACGCCCACATTTTGGGAAGTTTTCTTACAAAAACCATTTGTATACCCCCTCCCAAGGCATTAGCAATAGAAATACGTTGTTTTTTGTCGAACCACAAAAGATTTTGATAAACTGTCTGAGCAATATATTGTGAAAATGTCATTTTCTGTATTTCATGTATTTCATGTATTTTAAGGGTGGGATGGGATAGGGTATTCAACGATCCGCACAGCGGATTGTAGCCTCTCATATGTTTTGGTTGAAGATTGTGCATGGCATCAATTAACTCTCGGGCAAATTCTGTTTGCGGTGTATGCTATGATGATAAAAAACATCTCGCCTGGCAGATTTAGCGTTGTTGCATTGTTCCGCAGGTGAAGTGTTTATATCAGGCTTAAATGTAGAACGTAGCCCGAGTAGAATTTTAGGCAACTCTCGAGACCAATTCGTTTTATTGATGTACATGATTGCCGTCTTTAGCGTTCGGTGGAATCTTTCGATTATGCCATTCGCATGTGCGGTGGTACGAAGATGTGTTATGCCAAGTGTGGTAGACAGCTCGTTGAAGAGATGGGATTCAAACTGTATACCCTGATCGGTCGTGATACGCAGTAGTTTGCCAACATATTTTATCCATCCTTCTATTAAAGCAAACGCAACAGTATCGGCATTCATATCGATGATGGGAATTGTTTCAGGCCATCTGGTGAAACGATCTATTGTGGTTAGGCAATATTTAAAACCGTTCGATGATGATAGTGGGCCAATCAGGTCGATATTAATATGTTCAAATCTCTGTGATGGCAAAGAATATCTTGTTAGTGGTGAAGACATGTGACTACTCACCTTTACGCGCTGACATGGTACGCATTACCCATATTACTCCACACGAAACGTTGTTTGACAATACGTGATGTCGCCTTCTTTCCACCATGTGAGATGTTGTGGAACTTAGCTATCATTTTTGGTTGGCAATCTGGAGGTACGAATGGGCGTGCCACTGAGCCGGAAACGTCGCATATGATATTTGAATTGCATTGAGGAATTTGGATCGCTTGAAGTTGAAGTGATGTTGTTGAGCTTGATTTGAGCAATTTTTGTAACTCCTCACAAGACTTTTGTTGTTTTGAAATTTGTTCATAGTTGATCGATGCGTCTGAATCGATATGAAGAGCGTTGATTCGTGAGAGTGTGTCTGCTGTTATGTTGTCCGCTCCAGGTAGATGAACAATTTGCGTTGAAAATTGTGATATTAGGTCGAGGTGGCAGGCACTGGATGGGCAAGCGCACTAGCATTGATAAGATCGTCTTTGCATTTGTGGAAAAAAATGATAGTTGCGTCATTCCATATGATTGGTGTTCAATCATTGTTTTTGTTTACATTTATTGGCGGAATGAGTGGTTGTAGATGTTTAATTGCGTGTGGAACGAACTTACTTACTTAGGTGGCGCTACAGTCCAGGATGAACCTGGGCCTCAACCAACATGCCTCTCCAATTAGCCAGGTCCTTAGCTAACTGCCTCCAGTTGCGCACTCCAAGTTGGTTGAGGTCGGTTTCTACTTGTGAGCGCCACTTAAGGCGAGGTCTTCCTCTACTGCGTCTGACGTCTGGCTGGGAATCGAAGACTCTGCGAGTCGGAGTATTGGTGTCCATTCGTTCTACATGTCCTAGCCATCTTAAAGGTCCAATTTTTTGACCAGGGGTATGTCGCTGTACAGCTCGTATAGTTCTTGGTTGAATCTTCGTCTCCATAGCCCGTCAATGCAACGGGACCGAAGATTTTTCGAAGAATTTCTCTCAAATCGACCAAGGATTTCTTCATTCGCTTTTGATACGGTCCATGCTTCAGAGCTGTAGAGCAGGACTGGGATGATTAGGGTCTTCTATAGGATCTCCTTAGTAGTTCGAGTGAGGGCTTTACTACTAAATTGCCTTCTTAGCCCGAAGAAACAGCGGTTGGCAAGAGTAATTCTTCGTTTGATTTCTGACGAGATGTTGTCAGAGTTAATAGCGGAGCCGAGGTAGACAAAGTCCCGTACTACCTCAAAGTTATATCTGTCAATGGTGACGTTCTGTCCAATTCGTCGATGTCGTGTGTCCTTTCGTGTTGACAGCATATACTTAGTTTTACCCTCATTTACTGCTAAACCCATTTTTACCGCTTCCTTCTCTATATTAGCAAACGTAGCTATGACATCACGTTGAGTCCTACCAATGATGCCAATATCGTCGACGTATGCCAGAAGTTGCACCGATTTTTGGAAAATTGTGCCTCTGGTGTTGGCTCGGGAGTTTTGCACAATCCTCTCAAGAATCAAATTGAAGAAGTCACATGACAGTGCATCGCCTTGCCTTAATCCTTATTTTGGTATCGAAAGTGTCGGTGAGGTCGTTTCCGACCCTGATGGAGCAGCGAGAACCAAAACTAGACATGGCTCTGTATAGTTCGTCTCTATAAATGCTATTGTATGCGGCTTTGAAATCAATGGGTATCGATTTGAACTTCTTGGGTTTTTTTTCAGGATCTGCCGAAGTGTGAAAATTTGATCGGTTGTGGACTTTCCTGGCCTAAAACCACACTGATAGAGTTCAGAGTTGTGTCTCAACTACGATATTTCCTTGTTTATCTCGACAGGATTCTGTTCGAGCCTTTTATCCTTGGCTTTGACGTTTTACACTTTGGTAAAACTTGCGAACATCGTTCCTGGAGTGGCACCTCTCTATATCCTCGATCGCGCGCTTTTCTTGCTCTTTTTTCTTCTTTCTGAAAAGCCGGAATTCTTCCCTTCTTCTCTGCCTATAGAGCTCAATTGCAGCTCTCGTCTTCATCTGCAGCTTAGCCTAGCAGGCCTCGTTCTTGGAAGCGAGCATCTGTGGGCATTCCTCATAAAACCAGGGGTTTCTTGCTGGTGGCCGCGAGAAACCTAGCACATCAGTTGCGGCTGATCTAATGGCTTGTTGGCATCGTTGCCATTGTTCTTCGACATTAGATGCTGGTGGTATCATTATAATCGAGAGGTTAAGGGATACGCGTTGCGCGAAGGCCTTTGCGGTCTCTTGCGATTGCAGTCATTCGACATTGATTTTTTTCACAGTATTTCTGATTTGTTGTGGCGTGGTGGATATCCGCACCTTACCTCAGCTGTAACAAGATAGTGGTCCGATTCGATGTTAGCCCCTCGGAATCTTCGGACATCCAGACCGCCATGTCACCTTATGGATATCGAGGTGAGGAAACCGTGTGCTGGCTATAGTGGCATTTCGTTCCGTAGCGAAGTCAATAAGCCTAAGTCCTATACCAGACGTGTTATCTTGTAGGCTATATTTTCCGACAATACTGCTAAAGATGTCTTCTCTTCCTACTTTTGCGTTAAAATCTCCTAGCACGATTTTAACATCGTACTTTGGTAGTCGCTCATAGGTTTTGTCAAGGAGCTCGTAGAAGCAGTCCTTAGTTGTATGATCTTTTTCCTTCGTCGGAGCGTGAGCACATATAAGGCTTATGTTGGCGGATTTGGCCTTGATGCGGATTGTTACAATGCGTTCGCTAATGTCTTGGGAACATAAGATTTCTTGCCTAAGTCTGGCACTTATAACAAATCCGCATCCGAATAGTCGCTGTTTCTGCTCACTATAACATGGTCCATTGTAGATGTCACAGTTTTTCATCCTCTTTTTGCCCGGCCCGTCCCATCGTATTTCCTGGATGGCCGTAATGTCTGCTTTGTAGCAGTTTAGGGATTCCACTAGTTGTTCTCTGTTTAATGTTCTCACATTCCAGGTGCAGATACGACGTCGTTGTCTTTTTTTCGTTTAGCTAGGTCGTCAACAGTAATAGCAGTCCTTTCCGAGGCTATTAGTTGCTTCGTAACAATGGTTTTTTTTCCATGGGAGGGTAGTTAACCCAAAGCACAACCCCCAACCTGGAGGGCCAGTTCCAATTTATTAGATACCCCTAGGCCATGGGGCCATTGGTATTCACTACGGGCTTGAGCGTTGCCGTTGACCTTTCGGTTCATCCGCCACCATCTCTGTTCAAGGGGCCTGACTTACCCTTGAAATTCCTAGATAACCTGTTGTCCGAATATGTCGAAGTAGCTTATCTAACTTATCCTGGGACGGCAGACCGGGTATTCATTCCGCGTCTGGGTATCAACACTCGCACTTATCTTTGGAGATTCCGGTTGGATGAGACCAGTACCCGATGGTTACCACTTGGAGGTAAAAAATAAGCACATTTAATGTGTAGTCAGAGTTTTGAGCACTGTTATAGCCAATCAGAGTATACCCTCGTTCTACAACACCCAAACGGTTTCAGGCATTCACATATTATGGCTCTGCCTGTATAGCCCAATGGCAGCTCTAGTCTTCACCTGCAGCTAAGCCTTATAGGCCTCGTTCTTGGCTGCGAGCATATGGCGGCATTCCTTATCAAACCAGGAGTTTCTTGCTGTTGCGGCTGAACTAATGGCTTGTTGACATCGTTGCCATTGTTCTTCGACATTCGATGTTGGTTGTATGGTGTTAGGGGATACGCGTTGCGCCAAGGCCTTATCGGTAGATATCCGCATTCTTACTTTGGCTACAACAGGGTATTGATCCGAGTCGATGTAAGCCCCTCGAAATGTTCAAACATCCAACTACTGGATGCGTGTCGCAATCGCAATCGCAATGATCAATTTGACTGACCGTTCGTTGATCTGGAGACCTTCATTTTCCCTTATGGGTATCGAGGTGAGGGAACTTTGTGCTGGCTTGAGAAGCACTGTGTTCCGCAACGAAGTCAATTAATCTGTCTTCTTTTATGAGCCCCTATATACGGTGAAGGTACTTAGCATTCGCCACGGGAAGGGTTTACGTCTGAGTTGGTAATTATCAGCTAGGTGAAAACTCAAGGTTTCATATTTGAAAACCACATATTCAGTTAAATGTGTTAAAAGTATATTACTAACGGGTGATCCAAGTAGAGATACTTTTTTCAATAGCCTTTTTTGACGGATCACGTGTGAGTCGTGTCATGCTGTCATGTTATTTTTGTTTAGTATTGTTTGGCATTTCATAATGGAAAGACTTACGCGTGAACAACGTTTACAAATTGTTCAACTTTATTATGAAAATTCACGATCTGTGAGGAATGTGTTTCGTGCACTTCGCTCAACTTATGGTCAACATAATCGGCCTACTGAGCGTACTATTCGCAACACCATCACCCATTTTGAGACCCAGCATTCATTATTGGATAATACTCGACCGAATAGACCACGTCCAGCACGCTGTGAAGAAAATATAGCGGCCGTAGCTGAGAGTGTACACGAAGACCGTAGTGAGTCGATTCGGCGCCGTTCGCAGCAACTCGGACTGACGCATGGAACGACTTGGCGCATTTTACGTCAAGATCTTAAATTGAAAGCGTACAAAATACAGCTTGTGCAACAACTGAAGCCGCTCGACGCTCCCAAGCGACATCGCTTCGCTCTATGGGCTCTTGAAAAGTTCCAAGAAGATCTGACGTTTTCGAGGCAAATTTTGTTTAGCGATGAGGCCCATTTCTGGCTCAATGGGTATGTAAACAAACAAAATTGCCGCATTTGGGACGAAGAGCAACCTGAAGAGATTGAAGAACTGCCACTTCATCCAGAAAAAACAACGGTTTGGAGTGGTTTGTGGGCCAGTGGAATCATCGGTCCATATTTCTTTAAAAATTATGCCGGTGCGAACGTAACCGTCAATGGCGACCGTTATCGTGCCATGATAACCGACTATTTGATGCCTGAAATTGAAGCTCGTGATCTCGGCGGCATTTGGTTTCAACAAGACGGCGCCACTTCCCACACATCGCATCAATCAATGGACTTATTGAGAGAACATTTCGGTGAGCACATAATTTCACGTTTTGGGCCGGTCGATTGGCCACCAAGATCGTGTGATATCACACCGTTAGACTTTTTGCTGTGGGGATATGTAAAGTCAAAAGCTTATGCCGACAAACCCGCTTCGATTCAGGCCTTGGAGGAAAACATCACGCGTGTCATTCGCCAGTTACCAGTCGAAATGCTCGAACGAGTGATCGAAAATTGGACTCAACGGATGGACGATCTGCGACGTAGCAACAGCCAAAATTTGATAGACATAATCTTCAAAAAATAAATGCCAAAGAATGTTCTTTCAAATAATAATAAACATTCTCCATTAAATTTGAATTTTCTGTGTTTTTTTTCTTTAAAAAAGTAGGGAACCTCGAAATGGATCACCCGTTAATTTAAAAACTGAAAAAAAAAAAAAAAAAAAACAAATCTTAATCTACCAGTAGATAATTAAATAGTTCAGATGAAATAAGAAACATTTGTATTTATATTAAAGCAATTATTATACAGTTTTATTTTATTCATTTGGCAGTTGACGATAATACAACATCCAGCAGTTTAGGAAATGCAAGTTCTTCATCAGGTGGTAACTTACCGGGAACTGGACAAACATCTTTGACTCAACATCAAACTACAACATTACCGGCAAATTTTAATATTCCTGTTGATTCAGTCATAGATATTGACAGTAACAGTGAAGGACCAACCACATCTATGCTACCTGCATCAGCAACTATTTTAGAACTAGGAATAAATACATCGAATAATAATTCACCCAGCAATAATGTGATAGCTGCTATTAGCCCTACCGCAAATACATTAACTACAGTCACACATGCAGGAGGAACTCAAAATCAATCATCACATCAACAGTTACCTTCGAACAAACAGTCAACCGCAGTACTCTTAATTTCTGAGACAAATCGTCCATCTTCTTATATTGTGAGTATGCATACATGTGATTTAAATTTAAAAAAGCGATTAGATGTAAATGTACTATCTATTTGGGAGTTCAGTTTGATAGAATAAATCGTACAGGGACTCTTAAAATTAATATTACTGGGAAATGGTATAAACATCTTAATTTTCTTTGATTTATAATGACCTTATAAGGTCTACATTTTTGCTCCTTCCTATATCGTTTCCCTAATTCTTACATTACATTAGCACAACTGAATAAATTGGTTTTTACAATTCCGTCCACTGTTGGTCTAAATCTAATTGGGTCATGTTTCGTCTTCGGTCGTTGAAAATGTGAATAGATCAGTAAGAGTTATCTGTACCCTATACCATAGGGGTACATAAGTTTTGATACATAGTTTGTAATATAGAGAAATAATCTAGCTACATATTTCTCAAAGTATATGAATCGACTCAGTATCACTAGCTGGGTCGATTAAGCCATGTCTGTCTGTCCGTCCTTCTGTATGTCACCAATTTTTATGACTAAAATTGGAGAATGAAATTTTATATATAGGATTCTTGTGCAGTGGAGCAAAACAAGTGTAAACATTTTTAAAATCCGCCCACTGCCACGTCCCTTTTTAGAAAATCGTATTGTTTCCTTCTGTGGATAGGTGTATTGCAATATGGATAAAATTTGCAATTTTTTGATATGGATATCGTCATGGTCCAATAAATATATCATGGTGAAAAAAAAAAACGTGTCACACAATTATTTTCCTTATTTTCATATAACGAACACATCAACCCAATAAATACTAGCCAGGTTTTTACAAAATAGCACCATCTGAATTCCTTCAAATTCGTCTTTTCTCTCGAGCGACATTTAAAAGCACCTTAATGTTAATTTTAAACTCTTGGATAAAATAAAATAATAATTTATAATGTCGTGAGTAGTGAGCACGCTTCTTATTCCTTATTTTATAATTATAATATAATTATTTGATTAATATGTTATGAATTATATTGTCTATTATACCTTTCTTCCCAATATTAAAAAAAATATGTATGCTGTTGCTGTTTTGGCTTATCTCCTAACATAGTTAGAAACTTATCCTGTGTTTTCCTTGCACATTGCCCGATTTATATTTGGCACTTACACTTTTATATTTGTGTACCCTATCTCATAGGTATATATTTAACTCATAGTTTGTAACATAATGAAATAATTGCGAAAGATATATCGTTCAGCATAGAATCGCACACAGAGTCGATTAAGCCATGCCTGTCTTTCCGTCCGCCTGAGTGTCACCGATTTTTGTGACATACGTTTTGAGTCAGGATGATGAATGCTGAACAAGTGAAAACAATTTCAAAATTCGCCACTTTTATCAAACCGTAAGGAATTTTGAAAAGGTTTCCGAACAAGATATTTATACAAGGCAATAATGTGTATTTCATCCCTACAAAGTTTTTAGCAACGCATACTTTTGAAGGCGTTTTCTTTAAAAGCAGTTTTTAAAAAAAATCAAAAAATTTTAAAATAAATAAATAGGCAAAATTGTTATTTTAATTCGTTTGTGGGAATGGTAGTCTTTTCATATGTTTTAATCCCGAGTTTAAATTTCTCTAACGTATTTCACCACCCCTTGCTGCCTTTTACGTTGTTTGAAGTCAAGATGCTGATAATAAACCTTGTATGAGGCTATGTTGAATTTAATGTAATCTTTTCAATGATTTTTCCTATCTTATATTTTATATTGTTGAGTAAGTTTATTTTTAATGAAGATAGCCTAATTCATAAAACAATCAAGTTTTATATTTTAAATATTTGTAAGTTTGTATTTCAGTTTGTACAATTAAGTTACAGGTTTATTGGAGGTCTATTACTTCGTCAACACGGTTAAAATCTTTTGGGCGCTCTTTGTTATAAACGAAAGAGATTTCTGTTATCGCAAATGCCCCTCAAATTATATTTATAGAAAAAGAACATAATAAATTGCATAGTACTGTCGCGGAGATCATTAAACGAAATGTTGGAATTCATGTGCATAAATTCAAATAGTTGGATCGCAGTTATGTTTGCGAGCATTACTTGTTTTTTTTTTTTTTTTTTTTTTTTTTTTTTTTTTTTTTTTTTTTTTTGAAATTATGGGTTCTGATGGTTTGAGGGAGGGTCTTGCTGCATTGATGTAAATGATATATAATAATCGAGATACTCGGAATACTGGAAAGGTCAAGGTGGTGTTTGTGATTTCAGATGTTCTATAGTTACATTATTTCTTCGTTATTTTACCATAATGAATATTCGCGTTCGTACCTGGCCTGCAATAAATCGATGATGTGTTCTGATATGATTTGTTTGTTAACCTTCTGTCGCATATAAACCCATATATAGTTTTCCATATTCAGTTTGATTTCATTTTATTATATTGGCCTACAATTTAATTCGAAAATATAAATCTTATGCTTTTATGATCATTTGCATGCATGTACGTCTCTTGTATATATGATCTGTACGCATTGGTAGATTAATTTAGTTCGCTTTGTTTGCTAATTGGTTTGCTAACTCACTTAGCTTTGTTAGAGCGATTTCGATTTCGGCAAACAATATTTTTTTGATGTAGATTTGATCTGGATCACTTTTTGTATTCCATTGGAAAAAAGACCTATATTTTATTTAGATCACTTTTGAAATATCTCTATTTACATTCGGTAACTAATTATATTGATAATAAAGATGAATAAGTGGGTGCAATTATGTTTATGTATTATTGATAATATTATTGTGTTTTTTTGATAATTTCGTAATTATTTAGAAATAAATCCCAAAGCGAAAATCATAAAAAAAACAAAAAAGGAAAACAAACAAAATAGCAAAAGATACAGTGTATTAAAAAAACTTATTGGGACAGGAAAATCTTAAATCTGAAAGTTGCAATTGTAAAGGCGTATGTAGGAATTAAGCATGAAAAACGAAATGAATTAAAAAGAAAAAAACGGAACGAAACGAAATAGGCTACAAATATGGATTTTTCTTTCAACACAGTAAAACTAAAAATGTCAACCATATGTCTGAATGTCAAAAAAGGCAAAAAGTGTCAAGTTTGTGGACAGCAAATGTATTCGAAGTGTAATGTAATCGTGGGTGCAGTGGATGTTCTTCATTTTCTTAACCCTTTATAAATGTAATTAAATGTTCAAAAATAAGCATTACATGGTATATCCATAATTGGACCATATAACTCAATTATGTATTTTTGAATGTATTGCGATAGTAATAAACAAATGAATGAAATCTCGAGTTCAAAATGTTCATAAGGCTAATTCATTCATGTCCTTAATTAATCCACCATTATTTTTTTACGATAATAGTAATACTTTAAACACAACAACTTTGTATGTTTTTATTTAACTTAACCATATATGATAAACACAATGTTTAACATTATATTTTCCTTTTCTCATTTGAATACGTCCACAAAGGATGCTGAAGGCAATCGCGTCTGGATATGTCCAGCATGCGGTAAAGTAGATGATGGTTCGGCAATGATCGGCTGTGATGGATGTGATGCATGGTACCATTGGTAAGTATACATAATATAGCAAAAGTGTTACTGGTAAACTGTGTTAAATTGGTTTTAATTAGTTTATGGCTGAATACCTCTTTTCCACAAGAAATATATTATGTAATATATTTTTTAGTTAAAAAATACAATATTAGTTAGCACCAATAAGAAAACAACTACTTTTATAAACCATTCAGTTCTAATCCGAAATATAAAGGGTGTGACAAATGAGACCCACCAATGTTAAACACGTATGTTTTGTAGTAATACTAGCTGACCCGGCAACTATGTTTTGCCTTCAAATTTTAAAACGTATTTTTGAATGATCTTTATTTATATTTTAAATACAATAAGGGTATTAATGCAACGTCGTAATTTTACTACGTGCGAAAGATTATAATTTTACGACTGATTTCAACCTCATTTTTTTAATTTATATATTGATAGATTTTTGTTCCTATTGTTCTCTTTCCGTCCTCGATAATCATACCCTATCCTATAGGGGTATATTAGTTTTGATACATAGTTTGTAACATAGACAAATAGAGAAATAGAATAGAGAAAATTTACCTTAAGTATATGCATCGACTCAGAATCGCTAGCTGAGTATATTTAGCCATGTCTGTCCGTACGTGACCAGCTTTTGGGCCTTATATTTTGAGCTGGAATGATAAAATAAAGCAGAACAAATGTAAACATTTTTGATATCCACCAACTGCCACGCCCCCCCCCCCCCCCCCCCCCCTTTTTAGAAAAACGTAGTTTTTGGCCAAACCGTAAAGAATTTAAAAAAAAAGTGTCTGAGCAGCAAATTTAGAGAATCCTAACATTTATATTTCGTCAGTATAAAGTTTTTGGGGTCGTTTTTTTTTTTTATAAAAAACCGTTTTCTGGTCAAATTTTAAAATTTTCGAAACAAAATTTAATGCACAATCATTGGTAGTAATAATATGAACATTTCGTAAATAGACCATTTAAACCCACGCCCACTTTTTGGAGGCGTTTTCGTGTTTTGTTTTGTTTGCAGCTCCGGAAATCATTTCTCATTCTCGAAGAAATATTAGCCAATACTATAACTGATGCTATTGTGTGTTGCCCTTGGTTTTTCGGAGCCCTAAAATAGTTTTGCTCCTATTAATGGAGGCTGTTGGTGCTGATCGTGAATTGAAATATTGTCGATATTTTCGCTGCGTCGCGTCATAACAATTCGCGTTGTTGTGTACTGTATGACCCATTGTAAATAAATCAAATTGTAACATGCACAAAAAAAATTATATTGTTACATAACAAAGTTATACGTGTTTAACATTAGTTGGCATTATTTGGCCCATTCTTTATAGGAGATAACATGTATATTTTCGCGCTTTAAAAAATTATATTCCTAGATCTTACTGACTAAAAACACGTCACTTCGATATAAATTGCAACTTAAATAAATCTTATCAAACAATTTTTCTATCACGCATTTAAAACTTTAGGCAGGGTACTTTCCATTGAAAGATTCTGCATGTTACGCAATTTAGGGGCGGTTATTCCTTATCTGGCCTAGTCCAAAGGTTTCATTTTTGTAGACGGCTCAATACAATTTGTAGCACAGTGTTGATATGTTCGATAAGTCGATTAGTCAGCTTTGATGGTAGGAAATCCGAGATATCTACGTCTCTAGTATACCACGGTTCTTGGACAATTTCTTTAAGCACTCTAATTTCTAAAAGTTTATAAAATATTATCCTTTGAATTCTTGGTATAACCACAAGGTTCTATACCGTAGGTTCACACCGGCTTTAGCACTTGCTTGCATAAAAGTAGTTTGTTTTCATATCACAGAGCACTACGCTCTCAGTATCGCTTTAAGCAACTAATTTATGTTGCGCGACTTAGATGGTCATCTACCGATATTTTAACAATATTTTAATTTAAAACTATTGAATTTAAACTATTTTTAAAATTAACACGGCATAAACAAAAATCAATTTTGTTGCCTTCTATACAATATACATCGTGTTATAGGCTCATTGCCGCCATAGTTGGTTTTATGAGAGTTCGACATTACTCCTTAAGCAATGCAAATGTCTATGTTGTCCAATGATTCACACATTTTTCAAGTTTTGTTTTCTGGTATCGCTAGAAGCCCTAAGCAATGGGGTTCTAAACAGAATTATTTCGTTTATTTTTTTTTTTAAATCGATCTTCAGTTTATAATCATCGCAATATCCCTTAATGTGATCGAAGTCACGTTGCAAAAGTATGTTGATAACATAGATTTTCGAACCTGATCTGTACGCCACTAGATCATCTGCGTACGCTATAGCGTGTCTGGCGGAACCTACAAGATCACTTGTTAAAATGTTAAACAATATCGGTGAGTTCACCGCCCCCTATTGTAAACCGTTTTTAATTTCAAAGAATTTACTAGAAATCAGGTTGCCACATTTGACGACAAACTTCTTTCCCATAAGCATTTCATAAATCATATATATCATTGGTTTACGCATAACCGGTCTAGTTAGTTTGTAAAAAAGCCCCTTGAAAGCTTACTCAAAGTAAACCAGACAGGTCATTGTGTATTGTTTATACCCTATCCCATAGGGGTATATTAGTTTTGATACTTAGTTTGTAACATAGAGAAATAATTTAGCTACATATACCTCAAAGTATATGGATCGACTCAGAATCGCTAGCTGAGTTGAATTAGCCATGTCTGTCTGTCCGTCCGTCCGTCCGTCTGTCTGTCTGTTCGTCACCGATTTTTGGGCCTTAAATTTTGAGCTAGGATAATGAAATTTGGTATATAGGATCCTTGGCCGAGTCACCAGAACAAGTGTAAACATTTTTAAAATCCGCCCACTGCCACGCCCCCTTTTAGAAAAAACGTAGTTTTAAGCCAAACCGTAAGGAATTTCAAAAAAGTGTGTTAGCAACATATTTAGACAATCTTAATATCTATATTTCGTCCATACAAAGTTTTTTGCCACGCCCACTTTTTGGGGGCGTTTTTAGTAAAAAAAAGTTTTTTGTCCAAATTTTGAAACTTTCGAAAAAAATTTTGATGCAAATACTTCCGCAATGGTAATATAAACATTTTGTCTATAGATCATTTTCACCTACGCCCACATTTTGGGGGCGTTTTCTTACAATAACCATTTGTATACCCCCTCCCAAGGCATTAGCAATAGAAAACCGTTGTTTTTTGTCGAACCACAAAAGATTTTGATAAACTGTCTGAGCAATATATTGTGACAATGAATCATTAACATTATTAATATAAACATTTCGTCTATATACCATTTTCACCCACGCCCACTTTTTGGGGTGGTTTTTATATAAAAACCATTTTTATACACTACCCCATAACATATGCAGGAGAAAACCTTGTATTTTGTAGAACCGTAAAAGTGTTTTGTAAGCAGTCTGAAGAATTTGTTGTCACTATATCATTTTTTCTATTTTATCCACATCGTGTTTTTAGCCATGCCCACTTTTTTGGGGATTTTAGTTTTATGGATAGGATGGGATAGGGTATTCAACGATCCGCACAGCGGATTGTAGCCTTCTCATATGTTTTTTTTTACTCATTCCATTGAATGTTGGACAGTAGTTTCGACGAGGCATGAATAGTGGTATGTGTTGCGTTCTACTTTCGCGAATCAGGGCATTAAGGACCGTCCGACACAATGGAAAAGTTCGTGGGAAATCGATGGTAAATATGGGTGCCACCCGATTTACCTTAGTGTCCCGAAATTTCGTTTTTGGAGGAATCGCGACCCCTCAGAAAAGACCCGCGTACGTCAATTAATAGCAACTCGTTAATTATAATTACTATTTATACCCTATCCCATAGGGGTATATTAGTTTTGATACATAGTTTGTAACATAGAGAAATAATTTTGCTACATATACCTCAAAGTGTATGGATCGACTCAGAATCGCTAGCTGAATCGAATTAGCCATGTCTGTCTGTCCGTCCGTCTGTTCGTCACCGATTTTCGTGCCCTAAATTTTGAGCTAGGATAATGAAATTTGGTACATAGGATCCTTGTGCGTGCCACCAGAACAAGTGTAAAATTTTTTGAAATCCGCCTACTGCCACGCCCCCTTTTGAGAAAAATGCAGTTTTAAGCCAAACCGTTAGGAATTTCAAAAAAGTGTCTGAGCAGCATATTTAGAGAATCATAATGTCTATATTTCGTCAATATAAAGTTTTTTGCCACGCCCACTTTTATAGATAATTCGATTCTATAAATATGCTGCTCGGACACTTTTTTAAAATTCTGTACGGTTTGGCCAAAAAAAAACGTTTTCCTCAAAAGGGCGCGTGGCAGTGGGCGGATTTTAAAAATATTTACACTTGTTCTGGTGACTCGGACAAGGATCGTATATACCAAATTTCATTATCCTAGCTCAAAATTCAAGGCCCAAAAATCGGTGACGAACAGACAGACGGACGGACGGACGGACAGACAGACAGACATGGCTAATTCGACTCAGCTAGCGATTCTGAGTCGATCCATATACTTTGAGGTATATGTAGTAAAATTATTTTTCTATGTTACAAACTATGTATCAAAACTAATATACCCCTATGGGATAGGGTATAAAAACTTAATCTAGATTAAAACTAATTTATTTAATTTATTAACTAATTTATAATCGCGGTGGCAAGCACTAGTTGCATATGCTCCGAGGTTTCGCCATCCCGATTGAGTCATTGGATCCCAGCAAGCATGTGTTCAACCATATTGTAATATGGAAATACTTTCCTCACTAAGCCACCAAATTTAGGTGCGCTGCTTTTCAGCATCGGTCCTATCGCGATCTGATACCGCCGTGCTAAAGCGGAGGAGCTCCGGATAATATTTTATGTATTCGGAGTCCGGCGTTCGGTAAAATCCTAAACAGGATCGGAGACAATGTGATCTAAGTCACGTTGAAAAAGTATGTTGACGACCGCGATTTTCGGACCTGATCTGTACGCCACTAAATCATCTGCGTACGCTATAGTGTGTCTGAGAGAACCTACAAGTTCACCAGTATAAATGTTAAACAATATCGGGGAGCTCACCGCCCCCTGTTGTAAACCGTTTTTAATTTCAAAGACTTTAGTCGAAGTTATGTTGCCACATTTGACGACGAACTTCTTTCGACCATAAGCATTTCATAAATCATATAACTATAACATAGATTCATGCATGCCCAGTCTGGTCAGCTTGTTGAAAAGCCCTTCTAACTATACGGTGTCGAAGGTCTTCTCAAAGTCAACCAGACAGGCCCCTGTGCACAGTTTTTTGGACTTACTCCATTGAATGTCGGACACTAATTTCGACGTGGCATGAAAAGGTTCATCGACTGCTTCTATTGAGAGATGTCTCAATACGACGTTTGGGATATCATCCTTAGCCCTTTGGTGGAGACCTTGGGTACACCATTAGGAAATAAATTGTCAAAAATCCTTTTCGATCCCATATGTTCCAGAAAAGTTATTCGGGAACAAATGTCAAAATTTGAGTTTTTTTTAGATTTTTTTCGAAAACGGTAAGTTTAATCAAAAAGTAGCCTAGGCAAAAAATTATAGATCTTAAAATTATTCACAGAAATGATCCTTATACTTTTTTTCCAAGCATTCCTAAGATATCGCGATTCAAAAATTAAAGAAGTCACTTTTTACATAATATGCACAAATTTCCACACCAACTGTGAGGTAGTGTTTCACTTTAATGTGGTTTCCCCGGTAGGCCTACTCCACGAACTGTTATGACGGAATTTTCAGAGACAATACTCTTTTAATTGCATGATGTTTATCGATATTGATATTGGTTATTGACTTTAACTGTAGTTCTGAGTTCTTTTGTTATTATAATCTGATTCATACTCTTCAACGTCAAGTTCAAGTTCAAGAGTAAAGTTTGAATCGTTTTTAAAGTATTATCTGTTAAACTCCAACCTCAATCTTCTGGGTTCAGTTGATTGCCTGGCCATGTCTGAACTTGGTAGTATACTCGATGCAAGAGTTGATTAGCAGAAGCCGATGTTGGAGGACGACAAAATAGTTGCACTTGTTTCTTGTGTCGTGTATTTATTTAAAAAAGTTAAATATCTATATTTATCTATACAATCAATTTCCTCCATCGCAGAGTTAACCGCCTCATCTTAAGGACGACCAATTTGACTGCCAGTATTTGATCTCAACAGCAACTTAATCACACTCAAAATTAATGCGTGCAATCACAGCTTTTGATACATCATCAGATCTTTAGATACTTTTAAAAGGGATTTTTAAATGCAAGTATTCTGCGCTCGTTTTATCTCCTCTTAATTCGCTTTATCGCCACAAAATAAGCAGTATTTTTTAAAGCAAAAGACGGATTCACTTACTGTCGCTCTAGTACGATGTGGACTTACTTTTGAAGTACTAGCCTTTTCATTCTCGTGTTGTCTTTTTACTCCGGTGATTGAACTTTTCTGTGTATACGATTTCCGGTAATCCACGTGAATTGTAACGGACTTTTCACTTCTTAAATAATCAGCAAACTCATCACCTCTGGCGATACTTGCATCGATCAAAGTTTGCATTCCACGACTAACTATAACAGTTTCACCATCAGTCAAATGTTTATTGCAAATAAAGCAAAATTGAGACTTTTTTTTTATTTTTTGATGTTAATCAGTACAAACTATAATGGTATACACTAGTAATAAATAAGTATATTCACTTGAAAGGATCGTCTAATACTAAAAGCATTTCATTTTTGCCACTCGAAAAGAAGCAAGTATATGAGCGTCGCCACGTGCACAATAGAGTAGCCAGATGTTATTAAAGGCCATGTGGGTAGAGGAAATTGACTAAAGGACTGAGTTTCTTTTCAGTCTATATTCTCATAGTAGTATATTAAGTGCCTCACTATCTGTATACCTGGCATATATGTGCAATGTGCATGTCATACAAAACGTGACTCCTTCAACTCTTAGAATCGCGATATCTTAGGATTGGTAATTCATAGAAAAGAAAGTTAAGGACCATTTTTGTAGATAATTTTATTAGATAGATATATTTAATTTCGTTCATAGTTTACAAAAAAAAGCTTATTGCCGCACAATTTACATTTACAGAGATATGATAACAATATATCTTTCTTCTGAGAAATAATTAAATATTTATATATACAGTTTTAGCATTATTTGAGTAAGACAAATCTTTGAGGAAACAACGAAAAGAAAAACCTCAATTAAACAAAAAAAAAAAAATAAATTAATAAATAATAAATAAATAAATAAATAAATAATAAATAAATAAATAAATAATAAATAAATAAATAAATAATAAATAAATAAATTAATAATAAATAAATAAATAAATGAATAAATAAATAAATAAATAAATAAATAAATAAAATAGAGCTAAATAATAAATAAATCTGACAGAGTAATTTATAACAACATGGCTACAATTAAAAAGAAATAAGTAACAAAAAATATGTATTAACATTTAAATAAATAATAAAACAACAAATAAAATTAGAAAGATAAATAAATCAACCAGGAAATATGTAAATAAATTATTTAAAAATAGATAAATAGATAATGAAAGAAAAAAATAATCATAATAAATTAATGCAAATAACAATTAATTAAATTAATAATTAAAATAGCATTACAAAATAAATGATGATGAATATAAATATGGATATTACATAGAAGACAAATTATATTCAGGAACAAGGTACATGAAAAAAACATGCATTAATGTACTAATTATTAAGGTTTAGCTCATTTATTAAATAATTTTAAGATACTACTTTTTGATAAAACTTAGCGTTTTTGAAAAAAATCCAAAAAACCTCAAATGTTGACCTTTGACCCCGAATAACTTTTTTAGCACACATGGGATCGATGGGGACCTTTGACACTTTATTTTTAATGGTGTACCCAAGGTCTCTACCAGAAATTAGATCTGTCGGTTTATTTGTAATTTGAAATATCTCATTTGACCGGACTACCTCTCCCGCCGACTTTTTATTTTTCAGTGATACAAAGATGTTCAGGAGTTCATCTTTTTGCACGAACAGCTTCAAACTATTGGCGACTATGTCGTTTGAATTGTTTTTGTGATTGAATACTGTCAAACCGTGATTCTCTGATCGTCAAGCTTGGATTTCATCTGATTACCGATCTGATTAACGAGCAGTATATAGTTTTAAGGACATTAGATGCTGGTGGCATGTTGTGAGTCGAGAGGTTAAGGGATACGCGTTGCGCGAAGGTCTTGGCGGTCTCTGGCGATTGCAGTCTTTTGACATTAAATTTTTTCACAGTATTTCTGTTTTTTTGTGGCGTGGTAGATATCCGCATCCTTACCTTGTCTACAACAAGGTAGTGGTCCGAGTCGATGTTAGCCCCTCGGAATGTTCTCTTGTCTATCGCAATGTGATCAATTTGGTTGACTGTTCGTTGATCTGGAGACCGCCATGTCCCCTTGTGGATATCGAGGTGAGGAAACCGTGTGCTGGCTATAGTGGGATTTCGTTCCGTAGCGAAGTCAATTAGCCTAAGTCCGTTACCAGACGTGTTGTCGTGTAGGCTATATTTTCCGACAGTACTGCTTAAGATGTCTTCCGTTCCTACCTTTGCGTTAAAATCTCCCAGCACGATTTTAACATCGTACTTTGGTAGTCGCTCATAGGTTTTGTCGAGGAGCTCGTAGAAGCAATCCTTAGTTATATCATCTTTTTCCTCCGTCGGAGTATGAGCGCATATAAGGCTTATGTTGGCGAATTTGGCCTTGATGCGGATTGTTACAATGCGTTCGCTAATGTCTTGAAAACGTAAGACTTCTTGCCTAAGTCTGGCACCTATAACAAATCCGCATGCAAATAGTCGCTGTTTCTGGGCTTCCGCTAATTGTTCGCCTGCACGTTATTGTCCTCTTTTCGTTTAGCATGGTAGTCAGCAATAATATCAGTCCTTTCCGAGGTTATTGGTTGCTTCGTAACAATAGTTTTTTCCGTGGATGGGTAGTTAACCCAAAGCACAACCCCCAACCTGGAGGGCCAGCCCCTTGTTTTGACCCTAGGAAAAAATACCGATTACAGTAGCCCATTTTGGGTATGAGCGCTGCCGTTGACCCATTGAGGGCTCCTCCGCCACCAACTCTTTTCCAATACCCTGGCTCAGAATTGGAAAGCCCTATAGACCTGGTGTTCGAATATGCCGAAGCAGCTCATATAGGGATTTCACTACCAGTTCGATCAAACTGGAGCTGTAGGCGCCACCGTTGACCGCCTGAGAGTGAGTGCCTTAGTGAGAGGAAGTAGTTTTTTTTTTAAGTAGGACTGTTTTCTTTGTGGCTTACTTTACGGGGCATAAACTCATTCACAATTGTATTAGGAGGCCATGAGTTACTGTTACAAACCGTTTCAAAGAGACTAGCAGGAACAAGTATTTAAAAAGACGAAACGAAGCTATCAGGCTTACTGTTTTTTGTACATTTAATAGAGGGCCCTTTGGGAACGAGATTTGTTGATACCAAATTATTTATGACATCGTCAACCGAAGTTCTTGGTTTCAACCGTGAAATTAAAATCGATTTCGGTTTAGGATTCGATTCAATTGTGGATATATTTACGGTAACAGTACGAATTGTTTCAGATCTTGGGAAAACGGTAACAGGAGAAGGATCAGCCGGAGCGGACTCGACCGACAAATTTGGAACGCCATTAGTTCTGTTTGGATTTTGGCTTCTCGAATTTGAGCGTTTATCTCTCGGATTTGCCAACGATGAATTGTTGACACGTTTTCGCTTAGCTGTGACAGTTTTAACGTTGGATGTCTTGGGTGGGCTGGACAGAATGGACGTGGATAAAGAATCACTAATCTCTTAAGAGTATTATTTAAAGAGGTTTGTAAAGACTCTGTAGATGTGGAGGCATCACATGACTCGCATGGGTCATGTTCGCCCATATAAAGTTTTTTGCCAAACCACTTTTTGGAATCGTTTAAAAAAAAAAAAAATCTTTTTCAACTATTCTAAAAAAACTTTTGATGCAAAAACAATAAAATTACTTACTTACTTAACTTATCGGGCTCCCGACCCGTGGAGAGTCTCTGCCTGAGACACTGCAGCCTTCCATCCTCTACGATCCCTGGGTCGCTGTTTCCAGTTGTCTAGATCAAGCGCTCTGGCATCCGCGATGGCTTGGTCTTTGAAACGGAGGTTCAGTCTTCCTTGCTTTTCTAACCTGGGGGCTGGGATTCGAAGATCCTCTTAGCTGGAGCATTATTGTCCATTCGCTCGATGTGGCCGAGCCAATATAGTAAACTTGTTTTGGCTTTTTGGACAACATCCACATCTTGGTACAGCTCATAGAATTCGCGGTTGTATCATCTCCTCCATTCGCCCTCCTCGTGCACAGGAGTATTTATCTTCGAAGGAGCCCAGTATCAGCTCCCACTTCTTGTTTATCGTCCAGCACTCGGCACCATAAAGTAGAACTGGCAGAATAAGGGTTTCGTAGAACACACATTTCGTCCTTCGAGTTTGGAGTTTTGAACCCAGTAGCAACGGTTTCCTATGGAAATTCTTCTACGGATCTCCACTACGGTTTCATTCGTGGAGTTTATGTTAACTCTGAGGTAGGTGAACTCCTTAACTACCTCAAAATTGCTGCTATCAATAGTGATGATTTGTCCTAGGCGGTGGACAGACGCTAGTTTGTTTGTTGACTGCATGTACTTCGTCTTGTTCTAATTTAATTCAAGGCCAACGGATTTCGCCTGTTCTTCAATCGCCGTGAACGATTTTATCACGGCACGTTGGGAGCGACCGATGATGTCAATATTGTCCGCATAGCCCAGCAGCTGGACGGACCTGTTGAAAATAGTGCCTTTCGTGTTAACACCTGCCCTGCGCACTATCTGCTCCAGTACGAGATTAAAGAAGTCACATGATAGCGCGTCTCCTTGCCGAAATCCGGTGCATGTTTGGAATAGTTCGGAGGAGCTACTTCAAACTGCACGTTGCAGCGCGTGCTTTGCAGCGTCACGCGGCAAAGCTGAATCGAATTTGCCGGGGTTCCGAATTCGCCCATCCCCATATAGAGCTCCTGACGATGTATGCTATCATATGCGGCTTTGAAGTCGATGAATAGGTGGTGAGTTTCGACTTGAAATTGGTCTTTCCCAGGATTTGCCTCAGTGTGAAAATTTGGTCCATAGTCGATCTGCCGGGCCGGAAGCCACACTGGTACGTGCCGATTAGTGTGTTGCAGAACGGTTTTAGATGTTCACACAGTACGTTGGATAGGATCTTGTATGAGACAATAAGCAGTTCTTGCAAATAAGAGGACCGCCTTTTTTTGTAGATGGGGCATATGGAGCTGATAGTCCAGTCATCAGACATGTTTTCTTCCACCCATACTTGGTCGATGATTCGGTGCATACTCCCTACCAAAACATCACCGCCGTATTATTTAAAAAGCTCCGCTGGTAAGCCATCAGAACCTGCGGCCTTGTTGTTCTTAATCTTTTTTATAGCTAGGCCAACTTCTTCTATACTTGGTGGTGGAACTAGTTCTGCATTGACTGGACGTGGGATCATTTTTCGCCTTATTACTATCTCTACGTGATGCCCATTCAGCAGCTGTTGGAAATGCTGCTTTAACACATCTACTATTCCCTGCGCTTCGGTGACTAGGTTTTGAAGCCAGCAGCCAGTTGCTTGGCTTTTTTATAAAACCTCCGGATGTTGTTTTGATGGCGTGACTCTTCGATCTCGCTGAGCTGGGAGGCTGCGTAAGCTCTCTTATTTCTACGCAGGGTATTCTTTTCCTCCCTTCTCTTGGCTCGATACTCTTCTCTATGTTTTGCGCTGCAGAGCTTTCTTGTGTGCATCTTCTGTCACCTTTTTCTTGTACACTCATTCATCATACTACCACGGGCTCTTTCTAGGGGGTGGCTGGTACCCTACAGTGGCTTCGGCTACCTCCTTGATTATGTCGCGATATTGGCAGCACTGATTGTTGGGGTCTGTAGGTGAGTGCACAGAGGAGAGTTTCATACTCAGGCGCTGAGTCGATTAAGCCATGTCTGTCTGTCCGTCTGTCCGTCTGTGTGTCACCGATTTTTGGGCCATAAATTTTGAGCTAGAATGTTGAAATTTGTTATATAGACTCTCTGGCCGACGAAGCAGAACAAGTATACCAATTTTTAAATCCGCCCACTGTTATGGCCCCCATTTTTAGAAAAATGTTGTTTTTAGACAAACCGTAAGGAATTTAAAAAAAAAAGTGCCTGAGCAGCATGTTTAGAAAATCTATATCTATCTATATTTCGTCCATACAAAGGTTTTTGCCACGCCCACTTTTTTGGAGCGTTTTTAGTAAAAAACGCTTTTTGTCTAAATTTTCAAAAGTTCAAAAAAAATGTTTGATTCAAATACGTCCGCAATGATATAATAAACACTTTGTCTATAGATCATTTTCACCTACGCCCACTTTTTGGGGACGTTTTCTTACAAAAACCATTTGGATACTCCATCCCAAGGCATTAGCAATAGCTATACGTTGTTTTTGTTCGAATCAGAAAAGGTTTTGATAAACTGAACAATATGTTGCGACAATGTCATTTTCTATATTTCATCGCCATAAAGCCTATATTTTGAGGATATTAATTTTAAGTATGGGATGGGATAGGGTATTCAATGATCCGCACAGCTTTCTCATGTTTTTTTTATTTCCAAAACGCTTTGTTCGCACGTTTCCTGTGCTTTTTCATGGCTCTCAATCTTTCAATGTATCTAGTTTCTATAGCTTCAAAAAGTGGGCGTTTGTTAAAATGGTCTATAGACGAGATGTTTGTATTAATATTACCAATGATTCTGCATCAACATTTTTTTAAGTTTAAAATTTTAACGGAAAACGTTTTTATACCCTATCCCATAGGGGGGTATATTAGTTTTGATACTGTAGTAAACCCAAAGGTACACGAATGTAATCGTCTTCTTTTTTTGTAGCAGATAGTGGCACGCTTGCGGAAGGCCGGGCTGATGCTCGTCGGGGGGGAGGTTCTTCCTGCTACTGTTAGGGCTACAAAATAAATTTCGTGCCTGATATCGATATCCTATCTCTTTAATCATACAATCCGTATGACACAAAACAAACCAACATTTATACTCGCCTGTCCTAAGATGGGTTGTAGTCACTATATTAAATGTAGACTACCACTAACAAAAAATTCTCTAATGGTGAGAAATCTTCAGTTAGGTGAAATAGTAAAACAAAAGAAAAAACATATGAGAGGCTACAATCCGCTGTGCGGATCGTTGGATACCCTATCCCATCACATCGTTATTATAAATATCCTCAAAATATAGGCCTTATGGCGATGAAATACAGAAAATGACATTGTCACAATATATTGCTCAGACAGTTTATCAAAATCTTTTGTGGTTCGCCAAAAAAACAACGTATTTCTACTGCTAATGCCTTGGGATTGGGTATACAAATGGTTTTTGTAAGAAAACGCCCCCAAAATGTGGGCGTAGGTGAAAATGATCTATGGACCAAATATTTATATTACCATTGCGGAAGTATTTGCATCAAAAATTTTTTCGAAAGTTTTAAAACTTGGACAAAAAGCGTTTTTTACTAAAAACGCCCCCAAAAAGTGGGCGTGGCAAAAAACTTTGTATGAACGAAATATAGATATTAGGGTTCTCTAAATATCCTGCTCAGACACTTTTTTGAAATTCCTTACGGTTTGGCCAAAAAATGAGTTTTTCTAAAAAGGGGGCGTGGCAGTGGGCGGATTTCAAAAATTTTTACACTTGTTCTGGTGGCACGGACGAGGATCCTATATACCAAATTTCATTATCCTAGCTCAAAATTTAAGGCCCAAAAATCGGTGACGAACAGACAGACGGACGGACGGACGGACGGACGGACGGACAGACAGACATGGCTAATTCGACTCAGCTAGCGATTCTGAGTCGTTCCATATACTTTGAGGTATATGTAGCAAAATTATTTCTCTATGTTACAAACTAAGTATCAAAACTAATATACCCCCCTATGGGATAGGGTATAAACATATGAGAGGCTACAATCCGCTATGCGGAAAAGTGGGCAAGGCAAAAAACTTTGTATGAACGAAATATAGATATTAGGATTGTCTAAGTATGCTGCTCAGACACTTTTTTGAAATTCCTTACGGTTTGGCCAAAAAATAAGTTTTCCTAAAAAGAGGGCGTGGCAGTGGGCGGATTTCAAAAATTTTTACACTTGTTCTGGTGGCACGGACGAGGATCCTATATACCAAATTTCATTATCCTGGCTCAAAATTTAAGGCCCAAAAATCGGTGACGAACAGACAGACGGACGGACGGACAGACAGACATTGCTAATTCGACTCAGCTAGCGATTCTGAGTCGATCCATATACTTTGAGGTATATGTAGCAAAATTATTTCTCTATGTTACAAACTAAGTATCAAAACTAATATACCCCCCTATGGGATAGGGTATAAAAACATATGAGAGGCTACAATCCGCTATGCGGATCGTTGAATACCCTATCCCATCCCATCCTTTAAATTAATATCCTCAAAATATAGGCCTTATGGCGATGAAAAACAGAAAATGACATTGTCACAATATATTGCTCAGACAGTTTCTCAAATCTTTTGTGGTTCGACAAAAAACAACGTATTTCTATTGCTAATGCCTTGGGATGGGGTATATAAACGGTTTTTGTAAGAAAACGCCCCCAAAATGTGGGCGTAGGTGAAAATGATCTATGGACAAAATGTTTATATTACCATTGCGGAAGTATTTGCATAAAAATTTTTTTCGAAAGTTTTAAAATTTATACAAAAAACGTTTTTTTACTAAAAACGCCCCCAAAAAGTGGGCGTGGCGAAAAACTTTGTATGGACGAAATATAGATATTAGGATTGTCTAAATATGTTGCAAACACACTTTTTTGAAATTCCTTACGGTTTTTTTTAAAAGGGGGCGTGGCAGTGGGCGGATTTTAAAATTTTTTACACTTTTTCTGGTGACTCGGACAAGGATCCTATATACCAAATTTCATTATCCTAGCTCAAAATTTAAGGCCCAAAAATCGGTGACGAACAGACAGACAGACGGACGGACAGACAGACATGGCTAATTCGACTCAGCTATCGATTCTGAGTCGATCCATATACTTTGAGGTATATGTAGCTAAATTATTTCTCTATGTTACAAACTAAGTATCAAAACTAATATACCCCTATGGGATAGGGTATAAACAAAAAGTTAAGAGAAAGGAAAAAAAGTGGAAAGGTAGAAAGGGGATGGTCAGATGTTGATGACCTTGCAGATTTCGATTTCTGCGTCATCGGCTTTTCCCGCCCTATAGTAGTGACATTTTCGTCAGTAACACCATGGTTACCTGTTACCGAAATAATTTTAATAGGTAGCCCCTTGATAATTAATACGTTGCACTTATTTCACATTATTACCTGTCACACCTTAATATCGCCAAAATCAAAACATATGAGAGGCTACAATCCGCTATGCGGATGGTTGAATACCCTATCCCATCCCATCCTTTAAATTAATATCCTCAAAATATAGGCCTTATGGCGATGAAATACAGAAAATGACATTGTCACAATATATTGCTCAGACAGTTTCTCAAAATCTTTTGTGGTTCGACAAAAAACAACGTATTTCTATTGCTAATGCCTTGGGATGGGGTATACAAATGGTTTTTGTAAGAAAACCCCCCCAAAATGTGGGCGTAGGTGAAAATGATCTATGGGCAAAATGTTTATATTACCATTTCGGAAGTATTTGCATCAAAATTTTTTTTCGAAAGTTTTAAAATTTGGACAAAAAGCGTTTTTTACTAAAAACGCCCCCAAAAAGTGGGCGTGGCAAAAAACTTTGTATGAACGAAATATAGATATTAGGATTGTCTAAATATGCTACTCAGACACTTTTTTGAAATTCCTTACGGTTTGGCCAAAAAATAAGTTTTCCTAAAAAGGGGGCGTGGCAGTGGGCGGATTTCAAAAATTTTTACACTTGTTCTGGTGGCACGGACGAGGATCCTATATACCAAATTTCATTATCCTAGCTCAAAATTAAAGGCCCAAAAACCGCTGACGAACAGACAGACGGACGGACAGACAGACATGGCTAATTCGACTCAGCTAGCGATTCTGAGTCGATCCATATACTTTGAGGTATATGTAGCAAAATTATTTCTCTATGTTACAAACTAAGTATCAAAACTAATATACCCCCCTATGGGATAGGGTATAAAAAGTATGCTCTACAGTATTTCTTGATATATCACAAGCTTTCGACAAAGTATGGCACAAAGGATTGATCCATAAATTACAAAAGCAACTGTCGAAGCAGTATTCAAAAATACTGGAGTCGTATATTCTACAGGGATTTTTCAGAATTAAACAAGAAACAACGTACTCAACATTAATAGAAATTAATGCTGGTGTACCTCAAGGCAGTGTTCTAGGTCCAGTACTATATCTCCTATTTACTAGTAATCTACCAATGACGAAATTACTCTAGCTACCTTTGCAGATGATACTGCTATACTTTCTGTAGGAGAAACTGTCGAAATAGCTACAAAAAAGCTACAAAAGACAGTAAACAATATCTCAGAATGGACTAAAAATTGGCAGATCAGATTAAATGACCTGAAGTCAGTTCATATAAATTTTACCACACATCCCAGTATACATAAAAATTAATGTAGTGGAATATTCAAATACAGCTAAATATTTAGGGATGACTCTAGATGCCAAACAGATATATGGCCTAAATCTGTAAAAGTAAAGCAATTTATAAACTTGTCAAAAAACGAAATTTCTCGCCAATTGCCCGGTTTAACTTAGCATCTGACCCAGTTAATGTTGCTGATATTTCTTTAAACAAAGTACAATTACCAAATTACACTGCCCCTGCCGATGATGTAATCCCTAATGCTGATGTTCTCCCTGTTAATATTGTTCCGGATAATGCTGTTTCATCTGTATCTCAAAGAAACCTATGTAAAAACATATGAGAAGGCTACAATCCGCTGTGCGGATCGTTGAATACCCTATCCAATCCTATCCATTAAACAAAAATCCTCAAAAAAGTGGGCATGGGTAAAAACACGATGTGGATAAAATAAAAATATGATATAGTGACAACAAATTCTTCAGACTGCTTACAAAACACTTTTACGGCTCTACAAAAGACTAGGTTTTCTCCTGCATATGTTATGGGGTAGTGTATAAAAATGGTTTTTATATAAAAACGCCCCCAAAAAGTGGGCGTGGGTTAAAATGGTATATAGACGAAATGTTCATATTAATAATGTTAATGATTCTGCATAAAAATTTTGTTCGAAAAATTTTAAATTTGACCGAAAACAGTTTTTTATTGAAAACGCCCCCAAAAAGTGGGCGTGGCAAAAAACTTTATATAGACGAAATATAGATATTAAGATTGTCTAAATATGTTGTTCAGAAACTTTTTTAAAATTCCTTACGGTTTGGCTTAAAACTGAGTTTTTCTTAAAGGGGGCGTGGCAGTGGGCGGATTTCAAAAATTTGTACACTTGTTCTGTAGGCAGAGACGAGGATCCAATATACCAAATTTCATTATCCTAGCTCAAAATTTAAGGCCTTAAAATCGGTGACGTACAGACGGACGGACGGACAGACAGACAGACAGACAGACAGACAGACAGACATGGCTTAATCGACTCAGCTAGCGATTCTGAGTCGATCCATATACTTTGAGGTATATGTAGCTAAATTATTTCTTTATGTTACAAACTAAGTATCAAAACTAATATACCCCTATGGGATAGGGTATAACAATTGATAGTTTATCTTATTATTACCAAAATGTTGGTGGGCTTAGAACAAGACTTGATCATATTTTACTTTCTTTTTCCTCTCTAACTTATGATATTATAATTTTAACCGAAACTTAGTTATCCGATAATTACTTAACAACTGAATGTTTTTTTCAAATTATTATACTGTATTTAGAAAAGACAGATGTTATTTAAAGACATGCAAAGAAAGAGGTGGTGGAGTACTTATTTCTGTCCGTGCCACTTTGGCATGCAGACTTATCGAATTGGAATCAAACTCCAGTACTTCTGAGCTTGATATTGATCAGCTTATTGTATGTGTAAAAATATGTGAATCCGAATTATTTGTTTTTGTAAGCTATATTCCTCCAAAGAGCAAATTGGATTATTATAATATTCATTTAAATAACTCAAAATCAATTTTAGAGAATTTAAAATATCCACAACATGTATTGTTTACTGGAGATTTTAACCTTAGTTATATTGAATGGACATTTGATACCGAAGACAAGTGTTTAGTTCCCTTTAACGTTTCATCTGAAATTGAATGTGTAGTTAAAGACTTTTTTGGTCAATATAATTTAATCCAAATCAATTCACAATATAACAGTCTTAATCGAATTCTTGATTTAATTTTTGTTGATAATGATTTTCTTATTTCTATTGACAAATGTATTTTCCCAGTTGTTGCAAATTCAATTCATCATATAGCCATTGATGGAAATATTAATTTCTATCATTATTTAAATAAAGTATCTAACGATCGAAATATTTTTTATGATTTTCGAAAAGCTAATTATGACAATATGGTTGATAATCTCTTGTCTTTTTCGTGGGATAACGTTTTTCGTTCATCTGAATTAGATAGCGTGTGTTCCCGTTTTGTAAGCGTTTTGATCGGAGCAATTGATGGATTTGTACCTAAAAAGCTTTCTAAAAAAAATTCTTGTCCTATCTGGTATAATGGAAGGTTGTCCAATCTTAAAAACAGAAAAAATAAGGCATACAAATTGTATAAATCTGATAAGAATAATTCTGAACTGCATTTAAACTATCTAAATCGCCACCGAGAATTCGATTTTCTTAATAAATTCTTATATCGAAATTACTTGCTTTCTATCGAAAGTGACCTCAAATCAAATACCAAGCGATTTTGGAATTTCACAAGCTCAAGGCGTAAATCAAGTGGATTTCCTAGTAGTATGAAGTATAAGGACGCAATTAATAGCGATGAACCTACAATTTGTAATTTATTCGCTGACTATTTTCAATCGGTTTACTCTTTAGATACTCCCCCTATCCAGAAGCAAACTTATATAAGTAGAATTGTCAATATCGGTTCCATAGTTTTTAGTCCAGTTGACATTGAAGAAGTTTTGTCTAAATTGGATGTTAATAAGAGTGATGGGCCTGATGGGATTCCTGCTATTCTGTTAAGAAAATGTTGTATTGCATTAGCTCAACCACTTTCTTGGATTTTTAATCTTTCTTTAGCTTAAGGGCAATTCTTGGATTGCTGGAAAGTTTCCTATTTATCACCAATTTTTAAATCTGGTTCGAAACAGGATATCACCAATTATAGACCCATTTGTAAAATTTCTTGCATTCCGAAAGTATTTGAAAAGCTAGTCTGCAATAGGTTAACTGAGTTATTTCAGAATCATATTTCAGTTACTCAACATGGGTTTGTAACAGGGAAATCAACTGCAACAAACTTAGCATTAATAAGCAATGACATCATAACAAATATGGAAAATGGATTCCAAACTGATGTTTTTTTTACAGATTTTGCAAAGGCATTTGACAGAGTTAACCACCAAATCTTATTGAACAAGCTAACTTCTCTTGGTATCCACTCTTCTCTATTAAAATGGCTTGAATCTTATTTAGCTGGTAGACTACAAATAGTAAAAGTTGATAGTTCGCTTTCAAAATTTGTTTCCGTCCCATCTGGTGTTCCTCAAGGAAGCCATTGGGGTCCATTATTGTTCTTGTTTGTAAACGATATACCTGATGTTTTTCAAAATTAAAACTGCCTTCTATTTGCGGATGACCTCAAACGTTACCGTAAGATTTCTGGTCAAACTGAATGTTTTCCTCTTTTGGAAGATCTGTTAAAGCTTGATAATTGGTGTAAGCAAAATCACCTTCTGTTAAATGTCTTGAAGTGTCAAGTTTTGTCGTGTTCCCGAAATTCTAATCCCATAGTGTTTGATTATAATATCAATCACACAAGTTTAGAACGTGTAACTAGGAAGAAAGATCTAGGAGTAATCCTTGATACAAACCTTTCTTTTTTACCACATTTTGATTATATTATAAACAAAGCAAATCAAATGCTTGGTTTTCTAAAAAGAAACAGTAAAGAATTCTCGGATCCATATACTTTAAAATCCCTTTACAATTCTCTGGTAAGGTCAGTTCTTGAGTATTGTAGCATTGTTTGGAACCCCTATTATACAAATTCAATTGACAGAATTGAAAAAGTTCAGAAGCATTTTACTAGATACGCATTTTATAAGCCTAATTGGAGGATTGCAAAGCCTTCTTATTATAGTAGATGTTTATTGTTTGGTATGCATTCTCTTTATGATCGTCGGGATTATTTTTCAGTTATGTTTATAAGAGATATAGTAACACTTCATATCAATTGCCCTCCTTTATTAACTTTAGTTAATTGTGTCAATGCACCCTCTAGAACTACACGCTATCGATTTCAATTTTATGAGCAGTTTCATCGTACAAATTATGGTCGTAATGAACCAATCATGCGTTGCACTAGAGAAGTGAATTTAATTTGCAATAAGATTGATTTTAATCTTGAAGTTTCCAGAGATATATTTAAAAAATATCTGTTGAATAATATTAAAACTGTAGCTTCCTAAGAATTAACCGTTTTTATTTATTGTAAAATTATAAATAATAATGTCAATTATATTAATATTTTATTTAATTTATTTTAATTATATAATCAAATAGCCCCCAGCAATTATATTACTTAGTATCTAGTCTATAAAGATTGTAATCAAATTGATGAAATAAACTAAACTACTAAACTACTATGGTAACTGCGCTGGAAAGCACATGTAAAGAAAAAAAGAGATGAGTTAAACATCCGCTACAGTAAAATGTATCGGCTTATTGGGAGATACTCATCCTTATCCAATTACAATAAATTATTGGTAAATAAGCAAATTCTTAAACGAGTATGCACCTATGGACTCCAGCTGTGGGCATGCACATGCAAGACAAACTTACTAACAATACAAACCTTCCAAAGCAAAGTACTACGTAGCATAGTTAACGCACCATGCTACATAAGTAACACCCATCTACATAGAGATCTATATATTGAAATCGTTGAAGATGCAGCTAAAAAAGTAGCTCTAAGACACAGAGATTGGCTTTTTAGTCATGTTAATTTAGAAATAGCACAGCTTTTAAGAACCGACAATATAGTCAGGAGATTAAGACGGGTTAAACCCCTGGATATATGTAGCTTAAAATATATATATATAAAAAAAAAAAAAAAACATATGAGAAGGCTACAATCCGCTGTGCGGATCGTTGAATACCCTATCCCATCCTATATGTAAAACGAAAATCCCCAAAAAAGTGGGCATGGCTAAAAACACGATGTGGATAAAATAGAAAAATATGATATTGTGACAACAAATTCTTCATACTGCTTATAAAACACTTTTAAGGTTCTACAAAAGACAAGGTTTTTCTACTGCATATGCTATGGGGTAGTGTAAAAAATGTTTTTTTATATCAAAAACGCCCCCAAAAAGTGGGCGTAGGTTGAAATGGTCTAAAGACGAAATGTTCATATTAATATTACTAATGATTCTGCATCAACATTTTTTTCGAACATTTTAAAATTTAACCGAAAATTTTTTTTTTTATAAAAAAACGCCCACAAAAAGAGGGCGTGGCAAAAAACTTTAAATGAACGAAATATAGGTGTTCAGATTGTCTAAATATGTTTCTCAAAAACATTTTCAAAGTTCCTTATGGTTTGGTTAAAAACTACGTTTTTCTAAAAAGGGGGCGTGACAGTGGGCGGATTTCAAAAATTTTTACAGTTGTTCTGCTGGCCGCAACAAAGAGCTCGTATACCAAATTTCATCATTCTAGCCCAAAAACTGGTGACGGACGGACAGACATGGCTAAATCGTCTCAGCTATCGATTCTGAGTCGATCCATATTCTTTAAGGTATATGAAGCTAAATTATTTCTCTATGTTACAAACTATGTATCAAAACTAATATACCCCTATGGGATAGGGTATAAAAAAAAATACTGAAAGTACATTTTCAAACAGAACACATAGAAATCCGACCAACGTCAGAATTTCTTTTAAATTTTATATTTTTATAAAATATTATACATGTATGTGAAAAATAAATTGATTATTAGTCTAACGACTAGGTGCGATTCCTTGAAGACATACAAAAGTCAGTCTTCGGGAGTTTTTTTTTTTTTAGATCGGGTTAAAGTCCCTTACTATTGCAGAAGGTTCCCTCGCGATAAAACCTCTGCAATGTCGTACGATGATTTTTCCTACCAGCAAAAAAAAAATCTACGATTAAAGTGAGAGTTTGACTCAATCGATTATAAAATTCTTTCAAGGTTTGTTTGCCTTGTCTTAGCGATGTTAATTTACTTTGAAGCATGTGAATTGGGCGCTTATCCTCGTATGTTATATATAACCTACCTATAATTGCGTCAATGTTTATTGGAGTCCCAATTATTTTGTTCCTAATAATATTTGTTTCTGAATAGAATCTACTACCGCATTTCACTGGTTCGCTAATCTTCATGCAATTTTTGAAGGCTGTACTCCACCTCACGTAGTTTTTTTTTTTTTTTTAAATCATTTTTATTTTTCTTCTTCTTAGAACTAACTTACATGCTATACAAAAGTTACTGAAAAACTAGCCTACTTATCTACTAACTTAACTAACTTACTTGTCCTCTGCGGATACCCTAAATTAAATAATAACAACTTTAAAAACTAATGCCTTTCGGCCTAAAATCTAATTAAATAATTTTATTTTGTTATATATATACCAAGAAACATTTTAAAAAAAAACTTAGTTTTGTATCTTTTTTTTTAATTTTATTTACTTACTTACTACTTAAAACTACTTATGAACTAACTAAAACTACTTAGAAACTAATTAAAACTACTTAGAAACTAATTAAAACTACTTAAAAATAACTTAAAAACTAGAACAGCCACAGCAAGCATTTTTGTATTGTTTTGTATTTTTTATATATATATACAGTAGTCCCTCGATAATGTGAATTACCGATAATGTGAATTTCTCCAAAATGTGAATCGGCAAAACTTTACATTGTCATCTCTATAATGTGAACTTCCGAAATTTTCAACCTCTAAAATGTGAATTTTGTTTGTAAACGTTTTTATATTTCTTTTGTTTCTCTTGCTCGTTTTGCGTGCGATATTAGGGACTAAATAACTGTTATTTGTCTCTAAATTGTAAACGCAGCTGCAGGGTATAAGGAGACAACAACTGCCATTTGTGTGGATATGGATATTTTATGATCAGTTGTGTTTATATTGGTTCAGTTAGTTGTGTCTTGTGTGATTCGTGTTTCTTATTTCGTTTTGTGTGTAAAATAAGTTCAGTTCGTATCTACATAATGGCACCTAAACAGAAATTGCATCGATTTTTATCGATTAAAGATAAGTGCAAAATTTTACGCGAACTAGATGCTGGACATCCTGGATTTGCATTTTTGCATTTACGAAGTCACTCCAGCTGCTCCCAAAATAGCTAACTCGCAAGCAATCCAGTGTACAAATACGCTTCTTGAGTACGCCGATCAAAATGAATTGGACGCAGAAACGATTTCCAGTTTGCTGAAATTAAGGGCAAAAGCAATAGAAAGATCAACTCAAGCTATTTGTCAGTCCAAAATAACAAAATGTTTTACCAAACATTAAGAATACCAATATCGGAATGTTTTTACTTTTGTTTTTTTTTAAATGAATAAAATTTTTTATTTTAGTTTTTCTTCTAAAATAATAAATATTGAAACTGTAATTTTAAAAATCACTTTGTGTTGTTTTTAATGGATTTGAAAATCGTTTCAATCAGTTTAGTAAGCACTGAAAAAATGTTCCAGTAATGTGAATCCCTCTAAAATCCGAAAACGCATTGTTTTAATTAGTTCACATTATCGAGGGACTACTGTATGTATATATATATATATATATATATATATATATATATATATATATATATTGTATTTTTTGTGGTCCACCCCGACTGTTTTACCTAACTTAACCTTAAAACCTTAGAATTACGTAAGTAATTTAAAAGTCAACTATCTATAACTAGTCTTGCAGCCACCACAACCCTTTCCTGTTGCCATCTGCTCCGACGGTCCCAATCGGACACACTCCTGCTGAACCGCAGGCGCTCTCCTCCGCCCTGAGCGACTACGTCTCGGTCGTACAGGAGCCGCCTATCCACGGTTCGTCGGAAGACGTGGTAGATTAGCGGAACCGCCGATCTGTCCTGTATCAGCCCTCGACTATCCAAAAATAGGAAAGCTTCAGGCGGAATAAAGCCGCTTAAACGCGCACTTTCAAAATATTCATCATTGGGGTAGAAGGCCCCAAAGATGAGACTATTGCTCGAGGTCATCGCTCTTGCCGCGTGAAACCGAATGAGTTTCACTAGAAAATTGTCTATCATGTTTATGTTGGCCCCGTTGTATAGGACCTGGTTGGAATCATATTTTGTCTAGTCAGATGCTGGTGTTCTGTGAAGTCCAAGGCAGCTTCTCAAACACTGCCTCTCAAACACCCGTATCTTTTCCATTTGAGATGGGGCAACGTTGAACCACACCGGGCACCCATAGGCAATCATCGGTCTGATAAGAGACATGTAGCAAATCACCTTCATCCTGCTGTCAAGACGGCTGCTATAAAACAATCGTCTTGTCAGGGCAAATGCTCCCCTAGCTCTCGCCAGAGCAGCATCTACATGTCTTCCGAAATATAGATACCGATCCAGTCAGATGCCAAGGTACTTTACTCACTTTTACTCGCTAGTGGATGTCCGTTTGGTCCAACGATCACCAGCTTGCGCCAGTTCTTTCTCGTATCCCTAGAGGCCTTAGACAACGGTGTCCTAAACAGGATAGTTTCCGATTTCTGAAAGTTGATTTTCAACTTCCAGTCATCACAATATCTCTGGATCTTATCGAAGTCCCGCTGCAAAAGAGTTCGGATGACCTCGACAGTAGGTGCTTTTCTGTACGCGATAAGATCGTCCGCATACGCAATTGCCTGAGTAAGACTACCTATCATATCGCTGGTGTAAATGCTGAAGAGAATCGGCGAGTTCACCGCTCCCTGTTGCAGACCATTTTTAATGAAAAATTCGGTGGTAGAAGTTACATTGCCACTTTTGACAACAAACGTTCTACCAGTCAACATGTCATGAAGCACATATAGTAGTGGTTTACTTATGCCAAGTCTGGTCAGCTTTAGATAGAGGCCCTCTAACCATACGGTGTCGAAAACCATCTCCAAATCAACCAGACATGCACCCGTGCACTGTTTTTTCGCTTTGTTCCATTGTATATCAGAGACGAGTTTGGAGGCGGCATGAATACAGTCATGTCCGGACTTGAAACCAAACTGGTTCTCTGGTATAATATTGTTGTCCTCAGATCACTTGAACAGAGCCCGATTGAGAATCTTTTCGAATACCTTGCTGATACTCGGAAGGAGACTTATCGACCGGAAATTTGCCGGATTGGAGTTGTCCTTTCCCTTTTTCGGGAGAGGATGAACCACCGCGCGCCGTCTTCCAACGCACTGGATAATATGCATTATTCAGCGCGTTGTTGAACAGCGTTGCGTAAATGTGCACAGCTTCAGGGGGTAAGTATCGCAGTACAATGTTGGATATACCATCGACTCCCGCTGACTTCTTTTTCTTTATGGAATCGAAGATGGTGTGGAGTTTCACCTTCGAAATTAACATGGGATTGGACCCACTTCGCTCGGCGACTATGGCGTTCTCAGATCGCCATTGCGTTATGTCATTTCTGAGGTAGAAGTGATGGAGCAGGGCATTGTTTTCCAGGACGCGGTTCGGGCGAATGCTATCATTCACCTTATACACTTCCTGGAAGACAGCCCCCACTGCCTCCACTTTCTCCTGAGGATCTTCAATAACATAGAAATCGTCGTTGAAGATGGCTTCCCCTGGATCGATTCCTGCTGTCAAAAGTATGTTTGTATTGTCAGTTGTTCGTTGGAGCTTAATAGACGGAAGGTCGTTATTACCTTTCCTCCTAAAGATCTTATTTATTTGTGGAAACATACTCGGGTCGCTGGAATTTACGGCCCGAATTCTGTTAATCCAAAACAAATTAATGGACAACCGATAGTTCTCCTTGATCAATTGGTTGATCGACGCCTTCAGTGTTCTAATCTCCGGGTCACGTGGGTTTGTCAGTCGTCTGTAGAAGTTTTTAAGTCTTGTCAGAAGTCCGCTTTTTTGTCTGTGCAGTGCGTCAATTGTCGCGTTTCTGTACGAAGACGTTATGTCACGTTCTTTGTATTTTGGAATCGTCCTGTTCATTGTCCTTTGGATCGATTCGTCCATTTGTTGTAAGTAGTTGTCGATTTCGTAGTTTGTCAGATTTCGGTTGTTTGGTGGTAGTATGTCCCTCGAACGTTGTTCTCTTGATAAGGCGTTGGTTAAGCGTGGCCAGTGCATCTTACCGTAGTTGTAAGAATGCACAGGCACATACTCCTCCAACGCCACAAGCTCCTTCGGAAGCTGTATTACGGCGGCGAGTCCGCAGTGGTCACTGTCGTACTTGATCGTCTGTAAACAGTTTCGCGGGTGTTGACCTACTTTGTCAGTAACAGTCAGTCTTGTGTCTCGCAGTAAAAGATCCAGAAAAGCACCGCTTCTCGGAAACGATGGCCTATCTGTGGCGAGGATGTCGATCCTATATTCAACATTGTAGTGGACCATCCAATTGTATAGATGGTTACCCCGAGGATTTTGTATTTAATTTCCCCAATCTTCGTGTTTGGCATTTAAATCTCCAGCCAAAAGATAAAAGTTCTCCACTGAGCTCAGTCTCAGAGATTCGAAAAGTTTTCCGAGCTCTGTTGTGAAAAGTGTAGGCTGAGGTGCTTCCGGTGCGTAGGCCGCTATCACATACAATCGCTTCCCTTGTTGGAGAGGAATGCATATGACGCAGGCTTTCAATAACCCGAATCGGGACACTTTACCACTATATATAACTTTATAACTAATGCCTTTTCGTATAAAGATAGCGACCCCGCCTCCCTGAGTGGAGTTGGGCCGTACTCTTCTTACGATATTGTAATTTCTATTAATCAATTTATGCTTCCGGTTTAGCTTAGTTTCGCTAGCCATAATCACATCGGGTCTTTGGTCTTTCAACAACTGGAACCAACAGCTCTACGTTCAATCCTAATTAATGAAGTTACAGCCAGGATCTTTAAGAGTCTCTCTGACAGCGCGCCCATTACGATCTTTGGTGTGTTAAGCTCGGAAACAAGGAGTAGATATAGTCTAGCCATTTCGCCTGCTCCCGTAACTGGACCGGTTAGCTGACCTTGAGTGGCCCGCAAAGCAGTCAACAAATACGCATCCACTGCTGGAGCGTGAGGCGCGGGGGCCTGTCTGGCATCCTTTGGTGGATGCTGTACCTGAGCCTGGTGACTACACCTCCGCTCTAACACACAATTCTTGGACACGATTGGCCAACTTGCCACTTGATCACTTAAACACCTCTGGTATGACGCTGATAACAAGAGGAGAGATCGTGGACCATTTGCGAAGGACGAAACCTCATCTGCTCAACACTATGGACACCTTACCTTGTAGTCGTCGCAAATCATCTTCTTCGAAGCAGCCCGTCAACAAGTCGTCCATGTAGAAGTGGTGCGGAATGACTTCTGTTGCTTCAGGGTTGTCTGTTCCCTCATCTAATGCAAATTGTTGGACAGCCTTGACTGCTAGATGAGAAGATGAAACAACGCCGTATGTTACACTGATAATCCTATAATCCTCGATGTCATATTCCGGTGAGTCACGCCAGACAATGCGTTGGTATCCGATGTGTTCTTCATTGACTCGTATTTGTCGATACATTTTCGCCACGTCTGCTCTCATAGCGAAAGAAAAGATAATCTTGGAGTTGAGGGCCGATCATCTGAGTGTCATTAAGTGTGTCATTGTGAGTGAACTATCGGTGTACATACACACCGCGAGAGAAGACGTGCATGCGCGCTTTGAGTCCAGAGAGAACTCACACAAGTGTGGATTGCTGCGCTGTAGGAGTACCTCTGGCATCCATAACCAAACCCGTGCGTAGAAACTGTCCTAATTCGTCCGACCCTAGAAGAATAGCAATTGCAGCCGGTGTGTAGTAATGCGGATCCGCCAAATTGAGGCGCTTTATATGTGTCTAATCAGTTTGGCGCAGTTGAACAGGTGGTAACAAGTTGGTTATGTTTGGCAAGATATGAGCACGTATCGTCGTCAAAAAGCATTGGTCAAATGATGATAATGTGAGTTGAACTTCACCCCTGGAGATTCCAGCTGCAGCACCACCTATTCCTTCGATTGCAGTTGAAGCAGAAGATGTTTTTAGCTTTAAGCGTTGTTGAAAAATCTCAGTGATAAACGTTAGATGCGACCCATTATCAAAAAGAAGTCTTGCGGGTTGATATCTTCCAGATTGATCAACGATTTTGACGATAGCGGTGCCAAGTAGAACTTGGTGATCAGTGTGTGCTTGTGCTGGGAGTATCAAATGGTGTCGTTACTGGCTCTTATTGTAATGACACATGTACGGCATGCACTAGAACTGTGGCATTTATGATGATCGTGTCCAGCAGGCAGTTGTAAGATTTTTCACTCGACGTGTGTTATAGTATGCACGGAGCCTGCTCCAGATTCTGCTTCACCTTTCGTTTGCTGATGTGATTTTAAACTAACAGCAGTTGTGTGATGATGGGAATCAATCGCATCTAAAGAACGACATCGATTTTCTAAGAAATAGACAAGCATATCGAATGTTGCCACTTCGTCCGTTGCCTGTGAGAGTTCCCATGTATTCCTGCGTCAATTTTATCAACCGTCAACTGAACAAACTAATCGTCCCAGTTCTCCACTGACCTACAAAGCGCTTTGAGGCTCTGATAATGCTCCTGTGTGGTATCTAGTAGCTCTATTAGAAAAATCGAAGATTCACTGTTGACTTTTTTTTAAGGCGAAAAGTGCTCAAAAATGACAGTCGATTATAACGCGTTTAACGTTGAATCGTTTCTTCATGAATGGCCAGGCTTCTTCGCAGTTTTCGTCGGTTGGTTGAAAACCTCTAATTACCTGAAGTGCCGGTCCCTCCAAGCTGTTGCCTAAATAATGAAGTTTGTGGGATCCATTTAGTGATGATTCATTGTGAATCATGGACTCAAAGCGTCGTGAAATGGTCGCCATTCCTTTGGATCACCAGCAAAATGTAGAAGCGGTATGGCGGGTAATTTCATATCAACAAGTGTATGCGACACACTTTTCGTTGAAATTATCCCTGCCGATGTTGATTTTGCTTTGCGGTACCATTCCTCGCCTTGTTCCCGTTCTACTTCCTGCTGTAGTTTCTATACCGCAAGACAGCTCCAACTCATACTGAGCCTGGCAAAAACTAACCCATATGACTCCAATTCTTACTTACTTACTTAAGTGGCGCTACAGTCCGGAATGAACCTGGGCCTCAACCAACATGCCTCTCCAATTAGCCCGGTCCTTAGCTAATTGCCTCCAGTTGCGCACTCCAAGTTGGTTGAGGTCGGTTTCCACTTGTGCGCGCCACTTAAGGCGAGGTCTTCCTCTACTGCGTCCGACGTCTGGCTGGGAATCGAAGACTCTGCGAGCCGGAGTATTGGTGTCCATTCGTTCTACATGTCCTAGCCATCTTAAACGTCCAATGCGGAGTTTTTTGACCAGGGGCATGTCGCTGTACAGCTCGTATAGTTCTTGGTTGAATCTTCGTCTCCATAGCCCGTTAACGCAAACGGGACCGAAGATTTTTCGAAGAATTTTCCTCTCGAATCTACCAAGGATTTCTTCATCCGCTTTTGATACGGTCCATTCTTCAGCGCCGTAGAGCAGGACTGGGATAATCAGGGTCTTATATAGGATCACCTTAGTAGTTCGAGTGAGGGCTTTACTACTAAATTGCCTTCTTAGCCCGAAGAAACAGCGGTTGGCAAGAGTAATTCTTCGTTTAATTTCTGACGAGATGTTGTTGTCAGAGCTAATAGCGGAGCCGAGGTAGACAAAGTCCCGTACTACCTCAAAGTTATATCTGTCAATGGTGACGTTCTGTCCAATTCGTCGATGTTGTGAGTCCTTTCGTGATGACAGCATATACTTAGTCTTACCCTCATTTACTGCTAAACCCATTTTCGCCGCTTCCTTCTCTATACTAGCAAAGGTGGCTATGACATCACGTTGAGTTGACTCCAAATCAGCTTATGTTATTTTTAAGGCGGTTCAAGCATTGTTTCTTCTGGCTAGCCATTGCGATGTTGACTGTACCAATCGAATCAAACTTTTAATTACTGCTTAACAGCAAACAAATAACACACTACCCGACCCGTTAATTTTGGTTAACTTTTTGTCACACCACGATTGTGACTATACAAACACAGCAGACTTTTTGAAGACCGTTTGAAATGAAACAAGTGATTTAAAAAAACGTACGCGACATGTTAACTTCAGTTCACTGCATTCAGCATTTCAGCAATTCTGCGCTATTAAACTATTTGCAGTTTGTTTAATTTTGCGATGAAGAATAAAGAATACTTGCGATGAGGTTGTTTACTTATTCTGATTAATATCACAGTTCGAAGGACCAATGTTCGCCCTGAGGGCTTAGGTCATCTTCTAATGACTATCAATTAATATCTCTCGAAAGCTGTTATTTGTAATAGGAAAGGGTAAGATACATACAAACGTGAGAAATCAGAAGCGGATTAATTATTCGAAAAAGGTAGCTTTAACGCAATGGCTGCAAGAAATACATCGAGGAGTGAACTGTTATCATTGGAGAATTTAGTAGGAGTCGAAGTCGTAGAATGTCAGTAGACCTAAGCAACTTATACCATCGTTATATATAGAAAGAAAAAAAAGCGCAAATTGGATATGTTTTGATTAGGTCTGAACACCAACAATAATTTCAAATTCAGCTCAAGAAATTTTGAGTGCTACATGATTTCAGAACAAATCGTATACGTATTATTTATCCTGTAATTCATCGCCTAACATAAATAGCAATACCTCTTTTAACGCACCTAATTATTTCAGATCTGAAAAAGCCGATAGCCTTCCAGTGAATAGAATCAGTCAATTACGTCAAAGTTACAAAAGAGATGAAGTATTGTTTCTTCATTCTCTTAGTCCTTGCAGCTCCTACAGAATTTGTTTGAGTGGAGGCCTAGCCTTTCTGCATGTCTAGTGATGACACCTATAGTGGCGTTAATGTACGATCTATCGAGCTAAATATGAGAAAATGCTTATATCCTTGGCAGATATTACATTCTCTTTCAGCTACGATAAGGCATCTTTGATCACCATGAGTTCCGCCATGAGCTGAGATTTAGCCTGTCGGAGAAGACACCAGCACATACTCCGTCGTTTGTTTTGGAGCCATATGTATAAAAATGGCTCGAGCCATTTTGCATAGGTTCGTTACCCTCCCATGACGATTTGTCTGGGATTGTGACCTGGAAACACTTGTCAAATTTTAACCTGGTAAAAGTGTAGTCGGTGTTTTCATGAATCTTTTGTATTTTCGTTTAGAATTTTTGAGTGGCCAGTTTTTATATATATTTGACCACTGTTGGATGGCTTTATGACGTATGGCTGAGTAAGCTGTCATTTGCTTGTCGAACATATCTAGGGGTAGTAGGTGAAAAAGAACGTTTTGTCCTGCTGTTGAAGGTGTTGTACGGAGTGCACCACCGATAATCAGACACTTCTTTGTACCTTGGCAATTTTTTATTACCCTATTCCATAGGGTTATATTAGTTTTGACATTAAGTTTGTAACATAGAGAAATAATTTCGCTAGATATACCTCAAAGTATATCGATCGATTCAGAATCGCTAGCTGAGTCGATCTAGCCATGTCTGTGTGTCCGTCTGTGTGTCACCGATTTTTAGGCCTTAAATTTTGAGCTAGGATAATGAAATTTGGTATATATGATCCTTTTCCGAGTCACCAGAACAAGTGAAAAAATTTTTAAAATCCGCCCACTGCCAGGCCCCCTTTTAGAAAAACGTGGTTTGAAGCCAAACCGTAAGGAATTTCAAAAAAGTGTCTGAGCAGCATATTTTGACAATCCTAATATCTATATTTCGTCCATACAAAGTTTTTTGACACGCCCACTTTTTGGGGGCATTTTTAGTAAAAAACGCTTTTTGTCCAAATTTTAAAACTTTCGAAAAAATGTTTGATGCAAATACTTCCGCAATGGTAATATAAACATTTTGTCCATAGATCATGTTCACCTACGCCCACATTTTGGGGACGTTTTCTTACAAAAACCATTTGTATACCCCATCCCAAGGCATTAACAATAGAAATACGTTGTTTTTTGTCGAACCACAAAAGATTTTGATAAACTGTCTGAGCAAAATATTGTGACATTTTCTGTATTTCATCGCCATAAGGCCTATATTTTGAGGATATTAATTTTAAGGATGGGATGGGAGAGGGTATTCAACTATCCGCACAGCGGATTGTAGCCTCTCATATGTTTTTTTTGCTGTTTATAGCTTTATCTAGCTTCCATCTTTTTGCCTCTCCTCATCTGCGATCGCCCTCCCCAGGTTTTCTTTAGGGAAGGGTCCCACATGTTCGTGGGCGAGATACGCCGAGACCAACGAGTAATTTCTTGTCTTTGCTTCCAGTTGAGCTGCAGTTATATCTCGATCGCTGTAATTAGAAAGTAAGTAAACATTTATGCTACTCTTAGCAACCAAGCAACTTGGGAAACCAAGATCCTTTACTTGGTTTCCCTTTGTCCTTTGCATACAAGAGAGTATAGTCTTGAGTCCTGATTCCACAAGAGTCCACAGAGAAGTAGTGTTGCCGACGCCATTTCGGAGTGGTGGAGGTTAATCTGAATTGATCGCAGCATTTTTGCTACAATCAGATCGCTCCACTACGGTGGTGTTCGTGTCCTCATCTAGAGATGCAAAAGTTACACCAGTGGGATGAGGAGGACCCGCTTCGGTATCCAGCTCTTATAGACCTTGAGTTTATTGGAGTCAAAGCCATAGCTTATAACCCCATTATTCTCTTCAAAAGGAGCAAGGGATTCTTTATTGATCACAATGAGCGCGCATCTATAAAGTCCCTGCACTTGGTCCAGCTTGGCCAGTTTCCAATTGTTTGTCGGAAGAGTCGGTTTGCTGTAGGCGATTGTCTAGATGATATCACTTACATCTAAAGTTTCGGCTGTTATCCAGGTGCGCGATCGTGGACGACGTGGGATGTCCTCCTTCGCAAACCTTAAAGAAAATACTCTTATACAAGCACTATTCAACCATCAGACGCGCTTAGGTTATGTAGCCCTTATTTAACGTTCTATAAGTTATATGAATAAGTTTTTTGCGTTTAGAGGAATTTTAAGGAATGCATAACTTTATACAGTCCTTATAATGATATAACAAAACGTCATACATCGTTCGCAAACTCTGAATGATCATAAGTATGAGAAAGGTATTAACCACTTGCTGACCCTACAGTTTTTTTTACGTCAAAGCTCGATGTATGGATGCCACAATACATCGATATTCTCTTTGTATCGCTGTGTGGGTGCCATAAAGTATCGACTTCAGATTGTTTCCAGCCTTATTCAAATGATGTAGGGTGACTTTTAGACGTCGAACCATGAGTTTACGAATTGTAAACCGACTGAAATGCGGTGCAATATCTGTAATTTCCTCCTGCTCAATTTTAAGTAGGTACATAACTTTGGTAAAGATGTTAAAATCACATTTTTATATCTATCCCATGTTTGCAGCATCGAGAAATAATTTATATAAAATAAAATATTTCTTATATAATAAAATCTGGTATAAGCTTATTATTTAAGTTCATACCCATGGGAATATGACCTAAAATTTGTTTTGCGTTAGCTAAGTTCTATTTGTCTCACAATACATCGAGCTTTATTCTTTTTGTATGTAGCATTATTCAAATGTTTCCAACCGGTTATGATTTAAAAGCTTAGCTCGAAACAGTATTTACAAGACGGTCAAACTCGATGATTTCCATGATTTTGTCGACATTTTCGATAATTGGCCTTGGTGCATCTTTGTTATTGAAATTACCTTAAGTGAATCAACAAAATCAAAACTGCACATGATTGGCTGTTACTGTGTCAAGACCATCAATGTTCATATTTCTAGAGTTTTCGCCTTTATAGAAGAACTGTAAAATATGGCGTATTTTCTCTGGTGCCTATTTAACAAAACTAACCGAAAAAGGTTTGTTTTTTTAAATAAAAGCGCATTCGAGAAGTACGTGCATGTACAAGGATCATATATACCAAATTTGATTATCCAAGCTCAAAACTTAAGGCCTTAAAACCGGTGACCTACAGACGGACATACAGACATGGCTAAATCGACTTAGCTAGCGATTCTGAGTCGATCCTATATGAAGAAGATGAAGATATGTCAATGTGACATAGTTTGTATCAAAACTAATATATCCCTATGGGATAGGGTATAAAAAAAACATTTGAGAAGGTTAAAATCCGATGTGTGTATCATTGAATACCCTACCCGTACCATCCTTAAAATGAATATCCCCAAAAGTTGGGAGTGACTAAAATTTAATGAAATGAAATAAAGAAAATTACATGCCACCACATCTTGATAAGATAGTATCTAAATCTTTTTTTGGTTCGACAAAAAACTACGTTTTTCCATGGCATATACTATAAGGTAGGATATTGAAATCGTTTTTGTAAGAAACCGCCCCAAAAGTTGGGCGTGGGTTAATATGACTTAAAGACGAAATGTTTATATTGACATAACGGAAGTAAAAGAAAACGTTATATCGATGGCATATAGATATATAGATTGTCTAAATATCTTGTTCAGACATGTTATCAATACTTTACTGGTTGCCCAAAAAAACGTTTTATTGAAAAAGGGGCGTGGCAGTGGCCAGATTATTAAACCCTATCCCATAGGGGGGTATATTAGTTTTGATACTTAGTTTGTAACATAGAGAAATAATTTTGCTACATATACCTCAAAGTATATGGATCGACTCAGAATCGCTAACAAGTGTAAACATTTTTGAAATCCACCCACTGCCACGCCCCCTTTTTAGGAAAACTTATTTTTTGGCCAAACCGTAAGGAATTTCAAAAAAGTGACAATCCTAATATCTATATTTCGTTCATACAAAGTTTTTTGCCACGCCCACTTTTTGGGGGCGTTTTTAGTAAAAAACGCTTTTTGTCCAAATTTTAAAACTTTCAAAAAACTTTTTTATGCAAATACTTCCGCAATGGTAATATAAACATTTTGTCCATAGATCATTTTCACCTACGCCCACATTTTGGGGGCGTTTTCTTACAAAAACCATTTGTATACCCCATCCCAAGGCATTAGCAATAGAAATACGTTGTTTTTTGTCGAACCACAAAAGATTTTGATTTTCATTTTCTGTATTTCATCGCCATAAGGCCTATATTTTGAGGATATTAATTTAAAGGATAGGATGGGATAGGGTATTCAACGAACCGCATAGCGGATTGTAGCCTCTCATATGTTAAAAATTGTTAAACTTATTCTGTAGCCACGGACAAGAATCCTATATATCAAATTTAATTAGCCTAGCTCAAAGCCCAAAAATCCGTGACGGACGGACGAATAGACAGACATGGCTTAATCAACTCAGCTTATATTATGATAGATATAGACTCTCTGTAGGACGAAGAACAAGTGTAAACCTTTTTAAAATCCGGCCATCTGTATTTGTTTATTTTTATACTTTCACACAGGTATGCTTAAGGCAAAGGTGTTGATGTGCAGTTTGGAATGCGACAAAGTGTTCTTGTGTGGCATTGTAATTGATAAGAGATACTTCCACACATTTGCTTGGGGCAAAGGTGCTGATGTGTAGTTTGGCAGTCTACACAGTGTTCTTGTTGTTCTTGTGTGGCATTCCAATTGATCAGAGATATTATCTGGTCCAGGCAATGTCCTGTCATGTGTTCTAAAGAATTGTTGTGATATATTAGCTTGCCCACTATGTTATTTATTCAATTTGTCGCTGTCTCTAACAATATTTCCTGAAGCTTGGAAATCTTCTTATATAATTCCACTATTTAAGGAATGTCTACGAAATAACATAAAAAATTGTAGAGGCATAATTAGTGTCATTCCTAAACTTTTCGAGGAAATAATAACTGAAGATTTATCACACAAAACTAAATCTGTTATATCAACTTGTCAACATGGATTTGTGAAAGGTCGATCAATAGTCACCAACCTTCTGGAACTTTCCACGGATATATCCAATGGACTTAAAATGGATTGCAGACTGATGTCGTTTACACTGACTTTTCGAAAGCTTTAGATCAAAAAAAAACATCAAATGCTGATCAAAAAACTCCACCGTATATGCTTGTCGGCAAAATAGTCTTTATGGATAAAATGTTACCTGTCATCTCGTGTACAATGTTTATATTTATAATGTCATATATCTGGAGTTATCAATGTCAAGTCTGTAGTTCCTCGGGATAGTCATATTAGACCTCTTTTGTTCCTGTTATTTACAAATGATCTACCTTCTACAATGAAATACAGCAACATTTACCTATATGCAGATGATGCTAAAATCTCATGGACTTGACTCGACTAAAAATCTCATTGACTTGACATTGACTAAAAATATGAATGGCCATGAAAAACTACAAGCGGATTTAAAAAAAATCTAGTAGTCTAGTCTAGATAGATTTTTTTGTTCATTTTAAGTAGTATGTACAATATTTTTTATTAAGAAAACGGACATCACAATTCTGCAGTCTGCCGGTTTTGCCATTTCGCTAAAAGAACATAAAAAATAAAATGATATAAATAAATTATAGTTATACTATTAAGACAATTGGTTAAAAAAGAATATTGAGATTTCAATATGTAAATAGTAAATTTTTTTTATAAAATGGAATCTCAGAACCTGAGATATTTTAGTGCACCTAAAATGATTTGGAAAATAAAAGCTTGTAATTTTGAATGATTTATAACATAAAAGATAACATTTTTAAATGATTTGAAACATACAAAAGGATCTTAAAGCAATTACTTGCAGAACTGAAAGTTTTCACGTTGTAGCAATGATCTTTCTAAGTGAATTTAAAATATAAATTCCCCTATAATTGTCCGCAAATCTTGCATCACCTTTTTTAAATATGGCACAACAAAGGGCTTTTGTAAAACTAGAAGGCACACAGGCATTGTTGTAAACCAGGTTGAAGAATTTCACAATATAATCCTTAAGCTGTTCAGTTCGATTTTTTTAGTATTCAACTGAAATACCATCACTACCCGCAGCTTTGTTGTTCTTCATAGGTAGCAACGATGATTCTAGTTCTCTCTTGAATCGAGTTCAGACATGGTGTAATGAAAACAATCTTTCACTCAACAAATTATGACTAGTCATAATTTTACTATTTGACTATTTTCTTAGTGGCGCATTGCTAGAAAGAGTACATCATTTTGTTGACCTCGGAGTTATATTTGATCCTTAACTGGACTTTAAGTTACATATTAACACAACTGTTAACATAGCCTCAGCCAGTTTGGGTATGATTAAGCGTTGGTCTAGAGATCTAAATGATCCATATGTAACTAAAAGACTTTAAGTTGGTCTCGTTCGTTCTGTGTTGGAGTTTGAATGTCGAATTTGGTGTCCCTATTTTACCTGTCATATTTCCCGTATCGAATCTGTACAAAAAAACATATGAGAAGGCTACAATCCCCTGTGCGGATCGTTTAATACCCTATCCCATCCCATCCTTAAAATTGATATCCCCAAAATATGGTCTTTATGGTCATAAAGTATTGAAAATGACGTTGTTACAACATATTGTTCCGAAGGATTATCAAATTCTTTTATGGTTCGACAAAAAACCATGTTTTTGTATTGCATATGCCTTGGGGTAGGGCATACAAATGGTTTTTGTAGGAAAACGCCCCCAAAAAGTGGGCGTGGGTTCAAATGGTCTGCTGATGAAATGTTCATATTAATACTACCAATGATTTTGCATCAACATTTTTTTTCGAAAATTTTCAAATTTGGCCAAAAAAAGTTTTTTTATAGAAAACGCCCCAAAAAGTGGGCGTGACAAAAAACTTTGTATTGACGAAATATAGATATTACGATTCTCTAAATATGCCTTTCAGACACTTTTTTAAAATTCCTTACGGTTTGGCCAAAAACTGAGTTTATCTTAAAAGAGGGCGTGGCAGTGGGCGGATTTCAAAAATTTTTACACTTGTTCTGTAGGCACGGGCGAGGATCCCATATACCCAACTTCATTATCCTAGCTCAAAATGTAAGGCCTAAAAATCGGTGACGTACAGACGGACGGACGGACGGACAGACAGACATGGCTTAATCGACTCAACTAGCGATTCTGAGTCGATCCATATACTTTGAGGTATATGTAGCTAAATTATTTCTCTATGTTACAAACTAAGTATCAAAACTAATATACCCCTATGGGATAGGGTATAAACATATGAGAAGGCTACAATCCGCTGTGCGGATCGTTGAATACTCTATCCCATTTCATCCTGGCGATAAAATATTGAAAATGACGTTGTCACAACATATTGTTCCGACGGTTTATCAAAACAAAAACGTTTTTCTATTGCATATGCCTGGGGGTAGGGTATAAAAATGGTTTCCTATACTTTGAGGTATAACTATATATTATTCTCTTTGTTACAAACTTAATGTCAAAACTAATATACCCCTATGGGATAGGGTATAAAAATAACAGCATGTACAGAATCATTCAATGCACAGAGTGAACTATTCGTTGAAAATGTAAAGAAGCTCACATTAGACAATAAAATATGTGTAACCGAGATGAAAAACGATTTACTTTTTGTTTATAGAAAACGCACCCAAAAAGTGGACGAAATGTAGATATTAAGATTCTCTAAATATATTTCTCAGACACTTTTTTAAAATTTCTGACGGTTTGGCTAAAACCTACGTTTTTTCTAAGAAGGGCAGTGGGCGGATTTCAAAATGTTTACACTTGTTCTGCTTCGTCGGCCAGAGAGGCTATATTCCAAATTTCAACTCTCTAACTCAAAATTTAAGGACCAAAATCGGTGGCACGGACAGACAGCCACGGCTAGATCGACTCAGCTAGCGATTCTGAATCGATCCATATACTATATCTATCGAAATTATTTCTCTATGTTACAAACTTAATGTCAAAACTAATATACCCCTACGGGATAGGGTATTAACATACATATGAGAAGGGTACAATCCGCTGTGCGGATCGTTGAATACCCTATCCCATCCCATCCTTAAAATTAATATCCCCAAAATGACGGCTTTATGGCGGTAAAATATAGAAAATGACTTTGTCCCAACATATTGTTCAGACGGTTTATCAAAATATTTTATGGTTCGACAAAACACAACGTTTTTCTATTGCATATGCCTTGGGGTAGGGTATACAAATTGTTTTTGTAGGAAAACGCACCAAAAAAGTGGCCGTGGGTTAGAATGATCTAGAGACGAAATGTTCATATTTACATAAATAATGATCTTGCATCAAAAAAATGTGACACACGGACGTTGTTTTTAGACAAACGTTCAAGAAATTTAAAAAAACGGTCTGTATGGCATATTTAGACAATCTCAATGCCCACTTTTTGGGGACGTTTTTAGTTAAAATGTTTTGCGTAAAATTGTAATACATTCGAAAAATCTTTCGATGCAAAATCAGTGTTTATGATAACATACAAATTTCGTCTTTAGATAATTTTTACTCACGCCCACTTGTTGGGGCACTTCTTCTATAAAAACCATTGTATACCTTACGTACTTATTCAGAGCTCATAGCTTGTGCAATAGAAAACCTTTTTTGTCGAACCACAAAGTTTTAGATAAACTGTTTGAACAAGATGTGGCGACAACGTCATTTTATATATTTCAGCCACATTCAGTTTTTAGCCCCGCCCACTTTTTGGGTACATTCATTTGAAGAATAAGATGGATCGATCCGTACAGCGGATTGTAGCCTACTCAAATGTTTATACCCTATCCCATAGGGGTATATTAGTTTTGATACTTAGTTTGTAACATAGAGAAATAATTTAGCTACATATACCTCAAAGTATATGGATCGACTCAGAATCGCTAGCTGAGTCGAATTAGCCATGTCTGTCTGTCCGTCCGTCCGTCCGTCCGTCCGTCTGTCTGTTCGTCACCGATTTTTGGGCCTTAAATTTTGAGCTAGGATAATGAAATTTGGTATATAGGATCCTTGTCCGAGTCACCAGAACAAGTGTAAAAATTTTTTAAATCCGCCCACTGCCACGCCCCCTTTTTAGAAAAACTTATTTTTTGGCCAAACCGTAAGGAATTTCAAAAAAGTGTCTGAGCAGGATATTTAGACAATCCTAATATCTATATTTCGTCCATACAAAGTTTTTTGCCACGCCCACTTTTTGGGGGCGTTTTTAGCAAAAAACGCTTTTCGTCCAAATTTTAAAACTTTCGAAAAAAATTTTGATGCAAATACTTCCGCAATGTCAATATAAACATTTTGTCTATAGATCATTTTCACCTACGCCCACATTTTGGGGGCGTTTTCTTACAAAAACCATTTGTATACCCCATCCCAAGGCATTAGCAATAGAAATACGTTGTTTTTTGTCGAACCACAAAAGATTTTGAGAAACTGTCTGAGCAATATATTGTGACAATGTCATTTTCTGTATTTCATCGCCATAAGGCCTATATTTTGAGGATATTTATTTAAAGGATGGGATGGGATAGGGTATTCAACGATTCGCATAGCGGATTGTAGCCTCTCATATGTTTTATACTAGATTTGTAAATTCTATTACTTCTTCTGACACAACCGTCGTTTAGTTGAGCAGCAACGACAATCGATTATAGTGAAAGATTTCAGCAACGTTGCCCAGAGACAACATAAATATATAGGCATGCCTAACTAAGCAACAATTAATAAGGAATAGAACATATTTGACGACATCTGAATCTTGAAAGATTCAAGTTGGAAGTTGAAATATACTTGAATAAGAATAATAGGGTGATTATTCACTTTCAGGAAGATCCAAAAGAATTTTGGCTTCATTCAAAAATTCCTTCCGCGCTTCCTGTGCATATTCACACAATTGGCCTATTGGTAAATTTTTCATTGTGTATTGACCGAATTTGTGAATCCTAGCGATTCCAGATGATATTAATTTTGATATACTATATAGCTGTTTTACCAATTCTTCCTCAACTCTAGTAATATTGGATGAATAATGATAGTTGGTAAAAAATCAACACGCAGTGTATTAACATTACTGTTAATAGCTCCTTGTCGGGGTTCATCGATATGAAGCCCACGTTCATTTCGGAATCTACGTTGCATATATTTGTTTCCTTTCCTCCTTATTTACATTTTACAATTGACTTTTGAAACCCATTCCTTGGTTTACACGTATATTTTGAATTAAAATGGTTATATAAATTAGCAAATTGAAATTAAAACATTTAACTTATAACATGATATATCCGTTAATACTTGAGCAACTTTTCCGTAAGTAACCAGGAGTAGGTTAGTCAATTTGACGCTTTTATATTATCAACGTTCTCTCTAGTCTGCTGTGGAGTTTCTTTGACAATTTTTATAGAAATTAGTCGGCAATACCGAACAGAAGCTAACGTAGAATTTTGCCAGATCACATGACGATAGCAACAACAACCGAGACCTTAACAATCGGTATTGAGATTTCGTTAAATCCATATCAATAGTGAATAGTGAAAATTGATTGAAAATGTATGGCCTCATCCTTGTAATCGGCAGTGTAGGTATATATATTTACCTACTACATATATTTATTTATTTATTTCTCTACGATTTACAGATTTGAAAAGTGTGATACTTTATATAATATAGTTAGTTGTTTTAAGTATTAAAGTTATGCATTAAATATGCTAACAACAAATTTTTAAAGGTATTTCTTTCCATCAAGATAATGATATACTTCATTAATTAATTTACTGCAATGACTTAAAGGTTCTCGTAAACCATAATTAGTTCTATGTGAAACTTCAAATAATAAAGGACTCGATCTTAAACCTCTAGAGCAATCAATATAACTACACAAAACGTCCCGAACAAACATTACGCTATATATTTCTCTTCAAGATTCAAGAGATTGCATTCCTATCAAGAGGCATTTTGAACAATAAGAAAAATTTACGGTATCAACGCTACCGAAAAATGTTCTCAAAGCAAACCACAAAAAGTTTTTCTGAACTCTTTCAATCTTAATTATATCAATTTGAGTTGGTGGATTCTGGACAACAGAAGCGCCAAAGAAGGTCTTACAATGCTATAATATAGTGATTTTGAAATGTAAGGATAAGAGAATTCAGAAGAATTTCTTTTCAAGAATCCCAACAGAGAATTAGCTTTTGAAATTATAGAATTAATATAAAAACGAAACGTGAGTTTTTCATCAAATATCACACCGAGGTCTTAAACTTCATGGACAATTTTTAAATTAATATTGTCTAAGGAGTAGGATGAAACAATGTTTTACAAAGAACGGTTTTAAGACATACTGGTGATTTTTTGGCGATTGAGTTTTAAATAATTCAGTTTACTCCAGTTAACAAACGAATTATGGTCGTTTTGCATAAGCAAACAATCAGCGGAATTAAAAATGACTGCAAAGAACTTGATATCATCTGCAAATATGAGACATTTGCAAAATTTCAACATTTCAGGTATATTATTTACATGAAGAAGGAAAATAGGGGGGCCCGAATGACTCCCTTCAGGAACTCCTGAGGTAACAAATATTTCCTTAGAGCATACATCATTCACAAAAACCATTTGCTTCAGACCAAACAAATACGAATTAAACCAACCCAGTAGCCCAACTAACAATATCGCTTCGATAAAGCACTATCGAAGCTATTTATTTCCCCTCCAGCAATATTACTTGTAGGAAGTCTTATGGAAAAACATTTGGCACACTTTTAGGAAGCTATTTACTTCTATAAGACTTCTTTGCATACTTCTAATAAGCCTTAAAGAAAAATCTTAGTTTGCTTATAAAAGGCCATACAGAAGCAAATTATAGGCTTCGCCAAAAGTCATTCCGAAAATATTTCCAAATCTTCTCGAAGATGAAAAATACCATTATTTTTTATTATTTTCTTTTTGTTTTTATATTTTCTTATTATTATTATTTACTTTTATTAATTCCAATTTCAATCTCTTATAAACCCAATTCGTTATTATGAATGTATTAAATTCAATGCTATTAATTATATATAAACTCTCATCTTACTGGGATTCGAACTCGGGTTCCTCTCGCACGGTAGTCCAACATGCTATCCACTCTCGAACATGAAAGACGAGTAAGTACAACGAAGTAGTTGAATCGTGTTGACTCAATCTCCGGTAGGTTCCCGATCTTTTCACCTTTTTTTCCAATCTTTACACCTTGGTCCGATCTTTTCACCTTTATTCCGATTTTTTAACCTTAGCTTTTTATACCCTATCCCATAGGGGTATATTAGTTTTGATACTTAGTTTGTAACATAGAGAAATAATTTAGCTACATATACCTCAAAGTATATGGATCCTTGGCCGAGTCACCAGAACAAGTGTAAAAATTTTTAAAATCCGCCCACTGCTACGCCCCCTTTTAGAAAGAACGTAGTTTTAAGCCAAACCGTAAGGAATTTCAAAAAAGTAAGTTAGCAACATATTTAGACAATCCTAATATCAATATTTCGTCCATACAAAGTTTTTTGCCACGCCCACTTTTTGGGGGCGTTTTTAGTAAAAAACGTTTTTTGTCCAAATTTTAAAACTTTCGAAAAAAATGTTGATGCAAATACTTCCGCAATGGTAATATAAACATTTTGTCCGTAGATCATTTTCACCTACGCCCACATTTTGGGGGCGTTTTCTTACAAAAACCATTTGTATACCCCATCCCAAGGCATTAGCAATAGAAATACGTTGTTTTTTGTCGAACCACAAAAGATTTTGAGAAACTGTCTGAGCAATATATTGTGACAATGTCATTTTCTGTATTTCATCGTTATAAGGCCTATATTTTGAGGATATTAATTTAAAGGATGGGATGGGATAGGGTATTCAACGATCCGCATAGCGGATTGTAGCCTCTCCTATGTTTTAAGCCTTCTTTCGTAAGCTCTATACGTGCTATGCTTCGGATTAACTTCGAAGTTCTACCGAAACATTTAAACCTATGGTACATGTACACACATCTCCGGAAGCTTAAATACAACCTTATACTACGTTCTCACTGGGGTTCAAATGAGATTATTTCCAATTTCACCTTGAAAGATGTTCTCACTAAGTTTTCGAATTACGTTTGACAACTGGCATTTGAAAACAGAGGAAGCGGGATATGCAAAGACTTCGGTTCCGGATTCAAATGTTATCGACTCTGAAATTAAATTGGAAAACTCCAAGGAGGTTCTGGACGAAATAATAGCAGTAAATACAGAGCAATAAATGTACCATCAATTGTTGTATAAATAACAAACTGAAAAAATACATTTTTCGGGAGAAAGTTTCCAATGTTTACATTTTTACAATCAACCCTTCCTTTTTTTGCCACATGAATCCCATCCAATTTGACATTTTAGCTGTTCCATTCCAATGAAAAAGGTTTGTTCGTTTGTTTGACCTCTTATTTTTATACCCTATCCCATAGGGGGGTATATTAGTTTTGATACTTAGTTTGTAGCATAGAGAAATAATTTCGATACATATACTTCAAAGTATATGGATCGATTCAGAATCGCTAGCTGAGTCGAATAAGCCATGTCTGTCTGTCCGTCCGTCCGTCCGTCCGTCTGTCTGTTCGTCAGCGGTTTTTGGGCCTTAAATTTTGAGCTAGGATAATGAAATTTGATATAAAGGATCCTCGTCCGTGCCACCAGAACAAGTGTAAACATTTTTGAAATCCGCCCACTGCCACGCCCCCTTTTTTGTTAAACTTATTTTTTGGCCAAACCGTAAGGAATTTCAAAAAAGTGTCTGAGCAGCATATTTAGACAATCCTAATATCTATATTTCGTTCATACAAAGTTTTTTGCCACGCCCACTTCTTGGGGGCGTTTTTAGTAAAAAACGCTTTTTGTCCAAATTTTAAAACTTTCGAAATTTGATGCAAATACTTCCGCAATGGTAATATAAACATTTTGTCCATAGATCATTTTCACCTACGCCCACATTTTGGGGGCGTTTTCTTACAAAAAGCATTTGTATACCCAGTCCCAAGGCATTAGCAATAGAAATACGTTGTTTTTTGTCGAACCACAAAAGATTTTGAGAAACTGTCTGAGCAATATATTGTGACAATGTCATTTTCTGTATTTCATCGCCATAAGGCCTATATTTTGAGGATATTAATTTAAAGGATGGGATGGGATAGGGTATTCAACGATCCGCATAGCGGATTGTAGCCTCTCATATGTTTTCTATTAGAAACCACATTTCCCACAAATGTGATGGTATTATCACATTACGGAAATTTGATTTTGTATGGGAAATTTAATCGTATTTGCAAATTGATTTCCGAAATGTCCTTTTTTGCTCAGTGAGAACGTAGTATTACAGAAGTTTCGCTATCACAATTTCGGTTATGCTTGTGAATATTCCTGCATAATGTCTTAAACAAGCTTCTACCCAAACAATCAACTGCCAAAATGCTTAACCTCCGTGCACAAGTATATATAAGGCCTATAGAAATAATTACTTGTGGAAATTACATTTTTGTGCCTTATAGAAGAATAATTGTTAGTTGGGTGAGGATCAGAAATTCCATAGCTTACAACATTTTATACCCAATCCCATAGGGGAATATGATAATGAAATTTTGAATATAGGATCGTCGTCCGTGCCTACAGAGCAAGTGTAGACATTTTTAAACTCCGCCCCCTACCACGCCCCTTTTTAAGAAAAACTTAGTTTTTGGCCAAACCGTAAGGAATTTTGAGAAAATTTCTGAAACAAATATTTAGACAATCTTCATATCTATATTTCGTCTTTACAAAGTTTTTTGCCCCGTCTACTTTTGGGGGCGTTTTCAGTAAAAAAAACTTTTTCCGGTCAAATTTTAAATTTTTCATTGGTGTTATTAATGTGAACATTTTGTCTATAGACCAATTTAACCCACGTCCACTTTTTGGGGGCGTTTTTATATAAAAACCATTTTTATTCACTACCCCAAGGCATATGCAATAGGAACACTTTGTTTTTGTCGAACCATAAAAGATTTTGATAAACCGTCTGAACAATATGTTGTGACAACATCATTTTCAATATTATATGCTCATAAAGCCCACTTGTTGGATATATTAATTTTAAGGATGGGATGGGATAGGGTATTCAACGATCCGCACAGCAGAATTTTAAGGTTTACTCAGCTAAATGCCTTAGTAAAATTGGTATAAACTACATGAATTTGCCTATTTTTTCTCCAAAGCATTTATTGAAAAATTTGTAAAGTCAACAAGATTTGATACCGTAGACCTACCTTTCCAAAATTTATGATGAAAATCACTTACGTGCCCTCTTAATTAAACGAGAAAGATGTCCTTTATCAGGCAATCGAACATCTTGGGTATGGTGGATTATTTTTATTATATTTTTATTTTATATATTATACCTATTGTCTTTTTTCCCAGATTTAAAAATAAGATTTATAATTTAAATTTTCCACTTATTAAGGAAAATACCTTAAGATAAAGACTTTTAAAATAAATTCAGTAAACGGGAATTAAATAATTCAGTCAACGGGGCATCAGCACAGTGCTTTAAAACAATCGGAACAAAACCCAATATATCAGGCTTTTTTTATAGGTTCAAGTTCTTACAGTAACTTAAGTATGACTTTAAAATTACATGAATTAAATAAAGAAGGAAGAGATTCGAAATAATCTTCATTCAAAGATAGTAAATTTGCTGAGTTATAAATAGTTTGAAAGTAGTCAGCAAACATATTTGCAATTTTTTCCAGGTCAGAAGACGATTTATTATTAAGATGCATCGTTGACGGAAATCCAACACTTCTCCGCTTTGTATTAATGTAATACCAACATCGATTTGGATTCGATTTCTATTTAGACTCCATTGACTGTACTACGTAGTTACAATGCAAGCATTTTTATAGGAAAATAAACTATTTTCTCAGACGACAAATTAGTTTATAGTCAGCAAAAGAATCTGATTGCTTGAAATGCTTATGCGCAGTATTTTTTTCGTTCTTTTATTTCTTTAGTCTGCTATTGTACCACTTTGGGCTTGAATTTAACTTTCTACGAATCAAAGGAACAGCATTATTTAAAGCTTCACTTACAATATTTTTAAGTTTAAAAAAATTTAGTAGATAAATCATAAATTTTTAATTCTGTTTTCCAATTTATATTATATAGTTGAGATATAATTAAATTCATATTATTTGTATTAAATTAACGATAATATAACTGTGAGGTGTAATTATCATAATTATAAATAGAATATTAAATAAAGAAATTATCATAATTATTAAGTACTAATAGAGTTGTTACTCACAGTGCACACCACTAAATTCGTTGTTTAAAGTCATTTTTTATTTTTAATGTTCAATTAGTAAGCAAACTCATATTAAACATATGAGAAGGCTACAATCCGCTGTGCGGATCGTTTAATACCCTATCCCATCCCATTCTTAAAATTATCCCCAAAATGTGGTCTTTATGGTCATAAAGTATTGAAAATGGCGTTGTCACAACATATTGTTCAGAAGGTTTATCAAATTCTTTTATGGTTCGACGAAAAACAACGTTTTTTTCATTGCATATGCCTTGGGGTAGGGCATACAAATGTTTTTTTTTTTTGTAAGAAAACGCCTCCAAAAAGTGGGCGTGGGTTAAAATGGTCTATAGATGAAATGTTCAATTAATACTACCAATGAATGTGCATCAACATTTTCTTGAAAATTTAAAAATTTCATTGCATATGCCTTGGGGTAGGGCATACAAATGTTTTTTTTTTTGTAAGAAAACGCCTCCAAAAAGTGGGCGTGGGTTAAAATGGTCTATAGATGAAATGTTCAATTAATACTACCAATGAATGTGCATCAACATTTTTTTGAAAATTTTAAAATTTGACCGAAAAAAGTTTTTTTATTAAAAACGCCCCCAAAAAGTGGGCGTTGCAAAAAACTTTATATTGACGAAATATAGATATTACGATTCTCTTAATATGCTGCTCAGACACTTTTTTATAATTCCTTACAGTTTGTCCAAAAAATTAATTTTCCTAAAAAGGGGGCGTGGCAGTGGGCGGATTTCAAAAATTTGTACACTTGTTCTGGTGGCACGGACGAGGATCCTATATACCAGATTTCATTATCCTAGCTCAAAATTTAAGGCCCAAAAATCGGTGATGAACAGACAGACGGACGGACGGACGGACAGACAGACATGGCTAATTCGACTCAGCTAGCGATTCTGAGTCGATCCATATACTTTGAGGTATATGTAGCTAAATTATTTCTCTATGTTACAAACTAAGTATCAAAACTAATATACCCCTATGGGATGGGGTATAAAAACATATGAGAATGCTACAATCCGCTGTGCGGATCGTTGAATACTCTATCCCATTTCATCCTGGCGATAAAATATTGAAAATGACGTTGTTTATTATAATTAATATCTCCAAAAAGTGGGCTTTATAAGCCTATAATAAAGATAATGACATTGTCACAACATATTGTTCAAACAGTTTATCAGAATCTTTTGTTGTTTGACAAAACACATCGTTTTCCTCAGAAGGGTATATAAACGGTTTTGTAAGAAAACGCCCCAAAAAAGTGGGCGTGGGCTAAAATGATCTATGAACGAAATGTTTATATTAATATTACTAATTATTCTGCATTTTTTCGAAAATTTTAAAATTTGACCGTAAAACGTTTTTTATTAAAAACGCCCCAAAAAGTGGGCGTGGCAAAAAACTTTATATGAACGAAATATAGATATTACGATTGTCTAACTACGTTTCTCACACACTTTTTTATAATTCCTTGCCGTTTGGCCAAAAACTACGTTTTCTGAAAAGGGGGCGTGGCAGTGGGCGGATTTCAAAATTTTTTACACTTGTTCTGCTGTGGGCAACAAAGACCACTTGTACCAAATTTCATCATTCAAATTTAAGGCTCATAAAGCCCACTTGTTGGATATATTAATTTTAAGGATGGGATGGGATAGGGTATTCAACGATCCGCACAGCAGAATTTTAAGGTTTACTCAGCTAAATGCCTTAGTAAAATTGGTATAAACTACATGAATTTGCCTATTTTTTCTCCAAAGCATTTATTGAAAAATTTGTAAAGTCAACAAGATTTGATACCGTAGACCTACCTTTCCAAAATTTATGTTGAAAATCACTTACGTGCCCTCTTAATTAAACGAGAAAGATGTCCTTTATCAGGCAATCGAACATCTTGGGTATGGTGGATTATTTTTATTATATTTTTATTTTATATATTATACCTATTGTCTTTTTTCCCAGATTTAAAAATAAGATTTATAATTTAAATTTTCCACTTATTAAGGAAAATACCTTAAGATAAAGACTTTTAAAATAAATTCAGTAAACGGGAATTAAATAATTCAGTCAACGGGGCATCAGCACAGTGCTTTAAAACAATCGGAACAAAACCCAATATATCAGGCTTTTTTTATAGGTTCAAGTTCTTACAGTAACTTAAGTATGACTTTAAAATTACATGAATTAAATAAAGAAGGAAGAGATTCGAAATAATCTTCATTCAAAGATAGTAAATTTGCTGAGTTATAAATAGTTTGAAAGTAGTCAGCAAACATATTTGCAATTTTTTCCAGGTCAGAAGACGATTTATTATTAAGATGCATCGTTGACGGAAATCCAACACTTCTCCGCTTTGTATTAATGTAATACCAACATCGATTTGGATTCGATTTCTATTTAGACTCCATTGACTGTACTACGTAGTTACAATGCAAGCATTTTTATAGGAAAATAAACTATTTTCTCAGACGACAAATAAGTTTATAGTCAGCAAAAGAATCTGATTGCTTGAAATGCTTATGCGCAGTATTTTTTTCGTTCTTTTATTTCTTTAGTCTGCTATTGTACCACTTTGGGCTAGAATTTAACTTTCTACGAATCAAAGGAACAGCATTATTTAAAGCTTCACTTACAATATTTTTAAGTTTAAAAAAATTTAGTAGATAAATCATAAATTTTTAATTCTGTTATCCAATTTATATTATATAGTTGAGATATAATTAAATTCAAATTATTTGTATTAAATTAACGATAATATAACTGTGAGGTGTAATTATCATAATTATAAATAGAATATTAAATAAAGAAATTATCATAATTATTAAGTACTAATAGAGTTGTTACTCACAGTGCACACCACTAAATTCGTTGTTTAAAGTCATTTTTTATTTTTAATGTTCAATTAGTAAGCAAACTCATATTAAACATACTACAAGGCTACAATCCGCTGTGCGGATCGTTTAATACCCTATCCCATCCCATTCTTAAAATTTTCCCCAAAATGTGGTCTTTATGGTCATAAAGTATTGAAAATGGCGTTGTCACAACATATTGTTCAGAAGGTTTATCAAATTCTTTTATGGTTCGACGAAAAACAACGTTTTTTTCATTGCATATGCCTTGGGGTAGGGCATACAAATGTTTTTTTTTTTGTAAGAAAACGCCTCCAAAAAGTGGGCGTGGGTTAAAATGGTCTATAGATGAAATGTTCAATTAATACTACCAATGAATGTGCCTCAACATTTTCTTGAAAATTTTAAAATTTCATTGCATATGCCTTGGGGTAGGGCATACAAATGTTTTTTTTTTTTGTAAGAAAACGCCTCCAAAAAGTGGGCGTGGGTTAAAATGGTCTATAGATGAAATGTTCAATTAATACTACCAATGAAAGTGCATCAACATTTTTTTGAAAATTTTAAAATTTGACCGAAAAAAGTTTTTTATTAAAAACGCCCCCAAAAAGTGGGCGTTGCAAAAAACTTTATATTGACGAAATATAGATATTACGATTCTCTAAATATGCTGCTCAGACACTTTTTTATAATTCCTTACAGTTTGCCCAAAAAATTAATTTTCCTAAAAAGGGGGCGTGGCAGTGGGCGGATTTCAAAAATTTGTACACTTGTTCTGGTGGCACGGACGAGGATCCTATATACCAGATTTCATTATCCTAGCTCAAAATTTAAGGCCCAAAAATCGGTGATGAACAGACAGACGGACGGACGGACGGACAGACAGACATGGCTAATTCGACTCAGCTAGCGATTCTGAGTCGATCCATATACTTTGAGGTATATGTAGCTAAATTATTTCTCTATGTTACAAACTAAGTATCAAAACTAATATACCCCTATGGGATGGGGTATAAAAACATATGAGAATGCTACAATCCGCTGTGCGGATCGTTGAATACTCTATCCCATTTCATCCTGGCGATAAAATATTGAAAATGACGTTGTTTATTATAATTAATATCTCCAAAAAGTGGGCTTTATAAGCCTATAATAAAGATAATGACATTGTCACAACATATTGTTCAAACAGTTTATCAGAATCTTTTGTTGTTTGACAAAACAAACGTTTTCCTCCTGCATATGCTATGGGGTAGGGTATATAAACGGTTTTGTAAGAAAACGCCCCCAAAAAGTGGGCGTGGGCTAAAATGATCTATGAACGAAATGTTTATATTAATATTACTAATTATTCTGCATTTTTTCGAAAATTTTAAAATTTGACCGTAAAACGTTTTTTATTAAAAACGCCCCAAAAAGTGGGCGTGGCAAAAAACTTTATATGAACGAAATATAGATATTACGATTGTCTAACTACGTTTCTCACACACTTTTTTATAATTCCTTGCCGTTTGGCCAAAAACTACGTTTTCTGAAAAGGGGGCGTGGCAGTGGGCGGATTTCAAAATTTTTTACACTTGTTCTGCTGTGGGCAACAAAGACCACTTGTACCAAATTTCATCATTCAAATTTAAGGCCCAAAAACTGGTGACGTACGTACGGACGGACGGACAGACATGGCTAAATCGACAGATTTGGCAACACTGTTGGCGGCATCAATTGGAGATGTAGTTTCTCCGTGTAATCTCGTTTTTTGCCTTTCATGAAATAAATATAATCGTCATATTCTAAAGAATGGCTGGATTCCTGTACTCTCAGCGTTTTTATACCCTATCCCATAGGGGTATATTAGTTTTGATACTTAGTTTGTGACATAGAGAAATAATTTAGCTACATATACCTCAAAGTATATGGATCGACTCAGAATCGCTAGCTGAGTCGATTAAGCCATGTCTGTCTGTCCGTCCATCCGTCCGTCCGTCTGTACGTCACCAAGTTTTAGGCCTTAAATTTTGAGCTAGGATAATGAAATTAGGTATATAGGATCCTCGTCCGTGCCTACAGAACAAGTGTACAAATTTTTGAAATCCGCCCACTGCCACACCCCTGTTAAGAAAAACTCAGTTTTTGGCCAAACCGTAAGGAATTTTAAAAAAGTTTCTGAACAACATATTTAGACAATCTTAATATCTATATTTCGTCTATATAACGTTTTTTGCCACGCCCACTTGGTGGGGGCATTTTCAATAAAAAACTGTTTTCGGTCAAATTTTAAATTTTTCGAAATCATTAACATTATTCATATGAACATTTCGTCTATATACCATTTTAACCCACGCCCACTTTTTGGGGGCGTTTTTATATAAAAACCATTTTTATACACTACCCCATAACATATGCAGGAGAAAACCTTGTCTTTTGTAGAACCGTAAAAGTGTTTTGTAAGCAGCCTGAAGAATTTGTTGTCACTATATCATTTTTCTATTTTATCCACATCGTGTTTTTAGCCATGCCCACTTTTTTTGGGGATTTTAGTTTTATGGATAGGATGGGATAGGGTATTCAAGGATCCGCACAGCGGATTGTAGCCTTCTCATATGTTTAATTAGTGTGTTCGGTGGTCTGGTAATTGATACATCCATTGATATGTTGGTGGGTTTTGTTGTGTTCTAACCTATAATCAACGGTATCGATGGTAACTTGTTTTCAGTGTAAAAGAGAAAAATCTCGACAAAGTTTCATCAGAGTTCAATTATCGGAATGATCGACACGCCAACATTTTTGAATGATCATAGAAGGGTTCCAATGCAAGATCAGCCAGGATTTTTTCTATTTTGTCCATTCTCGGTCAATTATGTTTCATCTGATTACTTAAACATGAATGAGTCGACATTAACCGTTGCATTCGCTTTGTCGTATATATATGCTAGTTTGATATAATCCATATCTTCCTCTTCCGGTTTTCCATTGCTATGACATATTTTGGTGATACAGATGTGATCGATGCGGCTAACTAAAACATCAACACACATACATTATGGAGCCCTTCTCCTTTTTGATATTACCAAAACCGTTATATGGCCGATACCAGTAGTTTTGGTCCTTTACCTACAAAAACACCAAAAACACAGTGATTCAAATCAGAATCGGCAAGCCACTTCGCCATCATCGTAAGATTAGGTTTGATTTAATTCTTGAGTTCGAGCTATAATATAGTCAGTAAATTAAGTAAAAACTAATTAGCAATCATTTGGCTGGTGTTTTCTTAAGCTTACTAATTTTTGACATAATTATACTAATGTTTGCTTTCTTTCCCAGGGTCTGCGTTGGAATATTTGTTGCTCCAAATGACAACGAGGACTGGTATTGTCGTGTCTGCATAGCAAAAAAACGTGGAATGCATGGAGTTGACCGGAAACGCAAACGAAACAAAAAGAAAAATTTAAATTCTTAAAGATTTTTTTAATAAAAAGTATATTGTACTATTGTTAAACATTTTATTTGAAACAAAAAGAAAAATTTAAATTCTTAAAGATTTTTTTTATAAACAGTCTATTGTACCATTGTTAAACATTTTATTTGTAACAAGCTACTCTATTTATTGCATGCATATATATTTTGTCAATTATTTACATATAGCATATATTACATCTTGAAGATTTGGTTCATTCCGGACTGTTCTTTAATTTCTTTAGTCTGCTATTGTACCACTTTGTACCACTAGAATTTAACTTTATACGAATCAAAGGAACAGCATTATTAAAAGCTTCACTTACAATATGTTTAAGTTTTAAAAAATTTAGTAGATAAATCATAATTTTTTAATTCTGTTTTCCAATTTATAGTATATAGTTGAGATATAATTAAATTGAAATTATTTGTATTAAATTTACGATAATATAACTGTGAGGTGTTAAATTTACTGGAATTATCATAATTATAAATAGAATAATAAATAAAGAAATTATCATAATTATAAAGTACTAAAAGAGTTGTTACTCACAGTCCATACCACTAAATTCGTTGTTGAAATTGATTTGTTGCGTGCTGGTTGTCGAGTCCTTGCTGGCATGCTGGTTCCGGCTTTCTGCTCGTCGGAGGGCGTAGGCCCTTGACTCGAACACGTCACAAATTCATGCCAGTCTTATGGCTATCGATGACTAAGCCTGCGAGAAAATTCACCTTGCCCACCCTACCTTGATCTTCTTACTCGCCTTAAAGATCCCTTTCCGTGGCATTCTCTCTTCCTTTAATCCTCCATTTCACTTCACTTTTTTAAACCCTTCTTCTTATCCACATTAACCCAGTTAATTAAAAGCCATAATTTTTAGTTTAACAATCATAACCATTTAAATATTTTATTATAAGTTACAATTTCGACTCGCAACACTTTTTTACCGAATATTATTTTACTGTTTTCTCGATATTAATCCTTTTATATATCTATTACTTTGTCTATATAAAGTTTAATGATTTGGGCTTCTTTACCGTCTTTTTATTGTCGATTTTACTTTTATCATTAGTCCCCGCGAAATTTAATTTATATGTATATATATAGTTTATGAATTGGTTTTGCACTCACCCTTTGATTTGCGGTTGAACTGGCGATGATGTGGCCACTGCATCCAGGTTCTTTCTCGCTGTTGTGGTGGAATCTCACTATTTTAAAATCACTATATCTACACATAAATTATTAATTTTCTTCCTACACAATTCCCTTGATTGAATTTAAGAATATATATGTATAAACCAATAATTATATATAAGGATTTCAATCTTTTTATACCCTATCCCATAGGGGTATATTAGTTTTGATACTTAGTTTGTAACATAGAGAAATAATTTAGCTACATATACCTCAAAGTATATGGATCGATTCAGAATCGTAGCTGAGTCGAATTAGCCATGTCTGTCTGTCCGTCCGTCCGTCCGTCTGTCTGTTCGTCACCGATTTTTGGGCCTTAAATTTTGAGCTAGGGTAATGAAATTTGGTATATAGGATCCTATTCCGTGCCACCAGAACAAGTGTAAAAATTTTTGAAATCCGCTTACTGCCACGCCTCCTTTTAAGGAAAACGTATTTTTTGGCCAAATCGTAAAGAATTTTAAATAAGTGTTTGAGTAGCATATGTAGACAATCGTTATATCTATATTTCTTCAATATAATGTTTTTTGCCACGCCCACTTTTTGGGTCGTTTTTTATAAAAAAACATTTTCTGGTCAAATTTTAGAATTTTCGAAAAAAATTGGATGCACAATCATTGGTAGTATAAACATGAACATTTCTCTATTGACCATTTAAACCCACGCCCACTTTTTGGTGGCGTTTTCCTACAAAAACCATTTGTATGCCATACCCCAAGGCATATGCAATAGAACTAGAAAGAAATGAGAGGCTACAATCCGCTGTGCGGATCGTAGAATACCCTATCCCATCACATCCTTAAAATTAATATCTTCAAAATATAGGCGTTATGGCGATGAAATAAGGAAAATTACATTGTCACAATATAATTGCTCAGACAGTTTATCAAAATCTTTTGTGGTTCGACAAAAAACAACGTATTTCTATTGCTAATGCCTTGGGATGGGGTATACAAATGGTTTTTGTAAGAAAACGTCCCCAAAATGTGGGCGTAGGTGAAAAAGATCTATGTACAAAATGTTTATATTACCATTGCGGAAGTACTTGCATCAAAAATTTTTTCGAAAGTTTTAAAATTTGGACAAAAGCGTTTTTTACTAAAAACGCCCCCAACCACTTTTTGTGGCAAAAAACTTTGTATGGACGAAATATAGATATTAGGATTGTCTAAATATGCTGCTCAGACACTTTTTTGAAATTCCTTACGGTTTGGCTCAAAACTACGGTTTTCTAAAAAAGGGCGTGGCAGTGGGCGGATTTAAAAAATGTTTACACTTGTTCTGCTTCGTCGGCCAGAGAGTCTATATACCAAATCTGAACACTAGCTCAAAATTTAAGGCCCAAAAATCGGTGACACACAGACGGACGGACAGACAGGCATGGCTTAATCGACTCAGCTAGCGATTCTGAGTCGATCCATATACTTTGAGGTATATGTAGCTAAATTATTTCTCTATGTTACAAACTAAGTATCAAAACTAATATACCCCTATGGGATAGGGCATAAAACGTTGTTTTTTGTAGAATCACAAAAGATTTTGATAAACTGTCTGAGCAATATATTGTGACAATGTCATTTTCTGTATTTTATCGACATAAAGCCGACATTTTGAGCATATTATTTTAAAGATGGGATGGAATAGGGTATTCAAAGATCCGCACTGCGGATTGTAGCCTCTCATATGTTTATACCCTATCCCATAGGGGTATATTAGTTTTGATACTTAGTTTGTAACATAGAGAAATAATTTTGCTACATATACCTCAAACTATATGGATCGACTCAGAATCGCTAGCTGAGTCGATTTAGCCATGTCTGTCTGTCCGTCCGTCTGTACGTCACCGATTTTTAGGCCTTAAATTTTGAGCTAGGATAATGAAATTTGGTGTATAGGATCCTCGTCTCTGCCTACAGAACAAGTGTAAAAATTTTTGAAATCCGCCCACTGCCACGCCCCCTTTTAAGAAAAACTCAGTTTTTGACGAAACCGTAAGGAATTTTAAAAAAGTTTCTAAACAACATATTTAGACAATATTAATATCTATATTTCGTCCATATAAAGTTTTTTGCCACGCCCACTTTTTGGGGGCGTTTTCAATTAAAAACTGTTTTCGGTCAAAGTTTAAATTTTTCGAAAAAAATTTTGATGCAGAATCATTAACATTATTAATATGAACATTTCGTCTATATACCATTTTAACCCACGCCCACTTTTTGGGGGCGTTTTTATACAAAAACCATTTTTATACACTACCCCATAACATATGCAGCAGAAAACCTTGTCTTTTGTAGAACCGTAAAAGTTTTTTATAAGCAGTCTGAAGAATTTGTTGTCACCATGTCATTTTCTTTATTTTATTCACATCGTGTTTTTAGCCATGCCCACTTTTTTTTGGGATTTTAGTTTTATGGATAGGATGGGATAGGGTATTCAACGATCCGCACAGCGGATTGTAGCCTTCTCATATGTTTTTAATTTGAATTTACGTTATGATTAATTCTTCTTTTTGTTTTAGATTCTTCTACTCAAGCGAATTTTCCTTTTGAAATTTACTTAAAAAATTTAAAAAAGTTATTGGGAATTTGTTCTCTTGCCGGTACTCGAACCGGGAACTTCTGCTCCGCTTTGCTCTTTGTTCTGTTTTTGATGCTGCTACCGCTTGCGCTATGGGGTTGTTAGGAGTTTCGGCTCCTAACTTATGGCGGAGTGCTCCACTAAATGTCACCCACTTTCTTATCTGGACTTCGTTGTCCGATTCACCATCTTTTCACTACGTTTGAAATTCATTTCACTCTCCTTGGAAATTTTCTTAGCGACCAACAATCTGTTGTGCCGCTATTATTTTCTTTTGTTGCCGACAATCCTATTAATGTTATAATTATTTGCCTACTTTATAAGAGTTTTTTGTTTTACCTGGGCTTTTTCTTCTATTCTATTGCTTTTCTATTTTGTCTTGTTTCTTTAACACATACTTTTACTTCACTTATCAAATTTCAACACTCTGGTATGTATGGCAGGACGTCTGTCTCGCTACCGTTCAAATAATGAAGTGGCGGTTGCGGCTCTAATAACGTCGTCCACCAATTTCTGTTTTAGGAACAATATATCTTTGCTTATTTTGAGTGTTTTAAAAGGGGTTGTTGTATTTACTACCTTTTACCTATCTATTTTTACCTTTTTCCGATGAACTCTTTAGTTTCGACGAATTGACCTCTTGTCATTCACACATTTGACAATCAAAACATCTGTCATGTATCATTTTTGTTGTCAATCGCCGGTGTTTTCGGACGTGAATTTTCTTTAATTATTCAATTTTGTTAAAATTCGTAACAGGGCTTTGCTTTTGTTGAGTATTATGAATATTCAACAAGTGCAAAACGAACCCACACTCGCGTGTAATGAATTTAGTGTTCCAGAAAAATAAAAATAAATCCAGAACCACACGAAGCTAGCTATCTGCTATGATAATGTTCAAGATTGCGATTAAACAACCTGAATGCATTTTGGTCTTTTGGACGCTTTCCAACACTAGTGGGGCGCGAATCCCGATAATAAGCCGGGCAAACGATAAGTGCATTAAATTTTGCTCACTCTGGACTTGAGGAACTTTGGCATAAGTTTTGCGTTTTGACCGCTGCAGAACTTGCTTTGGGCGAAGTTCCGATGGAATACTTCTTGCCTTCTCTGTATGTGACCTGCTTTGATCGCTTATTGTAAGTACGTTTGCCTTTCTCGAATGCTTTTTCAAGATTTTGTGTAATGTGTTGTCGGTTTACTTGTGGTTTGGCTACGTATGGTGTTATCAACATTTGCGGGTCAGAAAGTGCCTTCAATTCGCGAAGTACTGGATGCTGAGGCATGACTGATAATATTTTGGCCGAACATGGCAGAATATGGCGAGAAGCCAATCGCTTCGTGTACGTCCGATCTTAATGCGCATGCTATGCTAGACAAGTACACATCCCACGTATTTTGTTCCTCAGTTAACAGTACTCGCAACTTGCTGAGGACACTTCGGTTGACCCTTTCGGAATTGTTGGCTTGTGGCGAATATAGTGCCGTACGCACATGCACTATTAACACTATACTTAGCCAAAAATGTTCTCTAAAAACATTTGAGACAAACTGTTTTCCATTATCCGAATGGATAACTTCCGGCGTACCAAACATATAAAACACCTCATTATACCCTATCCCATAGGGGGGTATATTAGTTTTGATACTTAGTTTGTAACATAGAGAAATAATTTTGCTACATATACCTCAAAGTATATGGATCGACTCAGAATCGCTAGCTGAGTCGAATTAGCCATGTCTGTCTGTCTGTCCGTCCGTCCGTCCGTCCGTCCGTCTGTCTGTTCGTCAGCGGTTTTTGGGCCTTAAATTTTGAGCTAGGATAATGAAATTTGGTATAGAGGATCCTCGTCCGTGCCACCAGTACAAGTGGAAAAATTTTTGAAATCCGCCCACTGCCACGCCCATTTTTTAGGAAAACTTATTTTTTGGGTAAACCGTAAGGAATTTCAAAAAAGTGTCTGAGTAGCATATTTAGACAATCCTAATATCTATATTTCGTTCATACAAAGTTTTTTGCCACGCCCACTTTTTGGGGGCGTTTTTAGTAAAAAACGCTTTTTGTCCAAATTTTAAAACTTTCGAAAAAAATTTTGATGCAAATACTTCCGAAATGGTAATATAAACATTTTGCCCATAGATCATTTTCACCTACGCCCACATTTTGGGGGGGTTTTCTTACAAAAGCCATTTGTATACCCCATCCCAAGGCATTAGCAATAGAAATACGTTGTTTTTTGTCGAACCACAAAAGATTTTGAGAAACTGTCTGAGCAATATATTGTGACAATGTCATTTTCTGTATTTCATCGCCATAAGGCCTATATTTTGAGGATATTAATTTAAAGAATGGGATGGGATAGGGTATTCAACCATCCGCATAGCGGATTGTAGCCTCTCATATGTTTTGCTCTTGGTAGTGCTTTCAAGAACGTAAATTTAGTGAAATGATCCATAGCTATGAAAATATACGCGTTACCCTGCTTCGTTCTCGGATATGGCCCTGACAAATCAATGTAAATTCTCTGCATCGGTCTTACGGACACAGTCTGTTTAGTTATTGGAGGGCGAAGAGTCGTGTTTGGTGCCTTATTGATTTTGCATGTTTCGCACTGAATGACATACTCTTTGATGTTCTTAGCCATATGTGGCCAGTAGTATTTTTCACGAATTCTCGCGTTAGTTTTCGCGAAACCACTACGACAACATAACCTTGTGTCATGGGCCATTTCGACGGTCGTACGGGTCAGTACATTCGGCAACCAAAGACGCCACAACAAATCTTCATCTCCAACCTCACTCGACCGAAACCTAAAACCTTTTGTAAATATATTTTCCCGATACAACTAGGTCCGGGAGAACAGAATGGTTTTTGATGATGTCCTCTCTCTACTTCGAATTTTGACCTGAATCAAATTCCTCCGAAGCCAAGTCCACCTTTACACCGATTGACGTTGCTGAAATCTCTTCCATATCCCCGCGTGACAAAGCATCTGGTACTACGTTGAGGGAACCCTTTCGTTGTTCAATCGTGAAATCATACTTCTGGAGTTCTAAGCTCCACCTGGCCAGTCTAGTTCTTAAGCATTTAACTGACATGAGCCACTTAAGACTTGAATGGCCAGTTATGACACGGAAAGGTAATCCCTCAACATAGGCCCTGAACTTCTGTACGCTGAGGACTGCGGCAAGACATTCCAGCTCGGTGACGGTGTAGTTTGGCTGGGCCTTATTCAGTTTTTTCGACATAAATGTAATCGGAGACTCATTTTGATCTTTATCCAGTTGAAAGAGAACTGCACCTACTCCTTCCGAGGAAGCGTCGCATTGAATTGTAAAGGGCTTACTAAAATCCGGTTGTGATAGCACCGGAGCAGAAGTAAGCGCTTGTTTTAGTCTATTAACAGACTGAATAGCCTCAGATGTTAATTCAAAATGTTTCCTGGATTTAAGGCAATCAGTTAATGGGGCAGTGAGATCCGCATAGTTCTTTATGAACCTTCTATACCACCCAGTTAGGCCTAAAAACCTCCTAATTTATCTAGCAGTTTTGGGGAGGGGAAAATCTACCATTGCCTCCACCTTTTCCCGATTTGTCTTCAAAGTGCCCTGACCTACTATATACCCCAGGTACTTTATCTGCCGCATGCAGAACTTGCTTTTCTCGATATTGATGGTCAGGTTCGCCCTACGTAAGCAGGTAGCCACTTCTTTCAACGTCTGGATGTGTGACGCAAAATCCGCTGAACATAACGGGTCCGCCATGTAATGTTTATACCCTACCCCATAACATATGCAGGAGAAAACCTTGTCTTTTGTAGAACCTTTAAAGTTTTTTATAAGCAGTCTGAAGAAGCCATGTCCCATTTTTGGGGATTTAAGTTTCACAGATAGGATGGGATAGGGTATTCAACGATCCGCACGGTGGATTGTAGCCTTCTCATATGTTTATACCCTATCCCATAGGGGGGTATATTAGTTTTGATACTTAGTTTGTAACATAGAGAAATAATTTTGCTACATATACCTCAAAGTATATGGATCGACTCAGAATCGCTAGCTGAGTCGAATTAGCCATGTCTGTCTGTCCGTCCGTCCGTCCGTCCGTCCGTCTGTCTGTTCGTCACCGATTTTTGGGCCTTAAATTTTGAGCTAGGATAATGAAATTTGGTATATAGGATCCTCGTCTCTGCCTACAGAAAAATTAACATTATTAATATGAACATTTCGTCTTTATACCATTTTAACCCACGCCCACTTTTTGGGGGCGTTTTTATATAAAAACCATTTTTATACACTACCCCATAACATATGAAGGAGAAAACCTAGTCTTTTGTAGAACCGTAAAAGTGTTTTGTAAGCAGTCTGAAGATTTAGTTGTCACTATATCATTTTTTCTATTTTATCCACATCGTATTTTTAGCCATGCCCACTTTTTTTTTGGGATTTTAGTTTTATGGATAGGATGGGATAGGGTATTCAACGATCCGCACAGCGGATTGTAGCCTTCTCTTATGTTTATACCCTATCCCATAGGGGTATATTAGTTTTGATACTTAGTTTGTAACATAGAGAAATAATTTTGCTACATATACCTCAAAGTATATGGATCGACTCAGAATCGCTAGCTGAGTCGATTAAGCCATGTCTGTCTGTCCGTCCGTCCGTCTGTACGTCACCGATTTTTAGGCCTTAAATTTTGAGCTTGGATAATGAAATTTGGTATATAGGATCCTCGTCTCTGCCTACAGAACAAGTGTAAAAAATTTTGAAATCCGCCCACTGCCACGCCCCCTTTTAAGAAAAACTCAGTTTTTGACCAAACCGTAAGGAATTTTAAAAAAGTTTCTGAACAACATATTTAGACAATATTATTATCTATATTTCGTCTATATAAAGTTTTTTGCCACGCCCACTTTTTGGGGGCGTTTTCAATTAAAAACTGTTTTCGGTCAAATTTTAAATTTTTCGAAAAAATTTTTGATGCAGAATCATTAACATTATTAATATGAACATTTCGTCTATATACCATTTTAACCCACGCCCACTTTTTGGGGGCGTTTTTAGTAAAAAACGCTTTTTGTCCAAATTTTAAAACTTTCGAAAAAAATTTTGATGCAAATACTTCCGAAATGGTAATATAAACATTTTGTCCATAGATCATTTTCACCTACGCCCACATTTTGGGGGCGTTTTCTTACAAAAACCATTTGTATACCCCATCCCAAGGCATTAGCAATAGAAATACGTTGCTTTTTGTCGAACCACACAAGATTTTGAGAAACTGTCTGAGCAATATATTGTGACAATGTCATTTTCTGTATTTCATCGCCATAAGGCCTATATTTTGAGGATATTTATTTAAAGGATGGGATGGGATAGGGTATTCAACGATCCGCATAGCGGATTGTAGCCTCTCATATGTTTTTATACCCTATCCCATAGGGGGGTATATTAGTTTTGATACTTAGTTTGTAACATAGAGAAATAATTTTGCTACATATACCTCAAAGTATATGGCTCGACTCAGAATCGCTAGCTGAGTCGAATAAGCCATGTCTGTCCGTCCGTCCGTCCGTCCGTCCGTGTGTCCGTCCGTCCGTCTGTCTGTTCGTCACCGATTTTTGGGCCTTAAATTTTGAGCTAGGATAATGAAATTTGGTATATAGGATCCTTGTCCGAGTCACCAGAACAAGTGTAAAAATTTTTGAAATCCGCCCACTGCCACGCCCCCTTTTTAGAAAAACGTAATTTTTAGCAAAACCGTACAGAATTTTAAAAAAGTGTCTGAACAGCATATTTACAGAATCGTAATATCTATATTTCGTTCATATACAGTTTTTTGCCACGCCCACTTTTTGGGGGCGTTTTCAATAAAAAACTGTTTTCGGTCAAATTTTAAATTTTTCGAAAAAATTTTTGATGCAGAATCATTAACATTATTAATATGAACATTTCGTCTTTATACCATTTTAACCCACGCCCACTTTTTGGGGGCGTTTTTATATAAAAACCATTTTTATACACTACCCCATAACATATACAGGAGAAAACCTTGTCTTTTGTAGAACCGTAAAAGTGTTTTGTAAGCAGCCTGAAGAATTTGTTGTCACTATATCATTTTTTTTATTTTATCCACATCGTGTTTTTAGCCATGTCCACTTTTTTGGGGATTCTAATTTTTTGGAAAGGATGGGATAGGGTATTCAACGATCCGCACAGCGGATTGTAGCCTTCTCATATGTTTATACCCTATCCCATAGGGGGGTATATTAGTTTTGATACTTCGTTTGTAACATAGAGAAATAATTTTGCTACATATACCTCAAAGTATATGGATCGACTCAAAATCGCTAGCTGAGTCGAATTAGCCATGTCTGTCTGTCCGTCCGTCCGTCTGTCTGTTCGTCACCGATTTTTGGGCCTTAAATTTTGAGCTAGGATAATGAAATTTGGTATATAGGATCCTCGTCCGTGCCACCAGAACAAGTGTAAAAATTTTTGAAATCCGCCCACTGCCACGCCCCCTTTTTATGAAAAGTTATTTTTTGGCCAAACCGTAAGGAATTTCAAAAAAGTGTCTGAGCAGCATATTTAGACAATCCTAATATCTATATTTCGTTCATACAAAGTTTTTTGCCACGCCCACTTTTAGGGGGCGTTTTTAGTAAAAAACGCATTTTGTCCAAATTTTAAAACTTTCGAAAAAATTTTTGATGCAAATACTTCCGCAATGGTAATATAAACATTTTGTCCATAGATCATTTTCACCTACGCCCACATTTTGGGGGCGTTTTTTTACAAAAACCATTTGTATACCCCATCCCAAGGCATTAGCAATAGAAATGCGTTGTGTTTTGTCGAACCACAAAAGATTTTGAGAAACTGTCTGAGCAATATATTGTGACAATGTCATTTTCTGTATTTCATCGCCATAAGGCCTATATTTTGAGGATATTAATTTAAAGGATGGGATGGGATAGGGTATTCAACGATCCGTATAGCGGATTGTAGCCTCTCATATGTTTTTATTTATACCCTATACCCATAGGGTATAAATAAAACAATCTAACGCCCACTTTTAAGGGGCGTTTTTTATAAAAAACGTTTTCCGGTCAAATTTTAAAATTTTCGAAAAAAGTTTTGATGCACTATCATTGGTAGTATTAATGTGAACATTTCGTCTATATACTATTTTAACCCACGCCCACTTTTTAGGGGCATTTTCTTACAAAAACCATTTGTATGCCCTACCCCAAAGCAAATGCAATAGAAAAACGTTGTTTTTTGTCGAACCATAAAAGAATTTGATAAAACTTCTGAACATTATGTTGTGACAACGTCATTTACAATACTTTATGCCCGTAAAGACCACATTTTTGGGATAATTAATTTAAGGGATGGGATGGGATGGGATAGGATATTAAACGATCCGCACAGCTGATTGTAGCCTTGTTATACCCTATCCCATAGGGGTATATAAGTTTTGATACTTAGTTTGTAACATAGAGAAATAATTTAGCTACATATACCTCAAAGTATATGGATCGACTCAGAATCGCTAGCTTAGTCGAATTAGCCATGTCTGTCTGTCCGTCCGTCCGTCCGGATAGTGAAATTTGGTATATAGGATCCTTGGCCAAGTCACCAGGACAAGTGTAAACAATTTTAAAATCCGCCCACTGCCACACCCCCTTTTAGAAAAAACGTAGTTTTAAGCCAAACCGTAAGGAATTTCAAAAAAGTGTGTTAGCAACATATTTAGACAATCCTAATATTTATATTTCGTCCATACAAAGTTTTTTGCCACGCCCACTTTTTATACCCTATCCCATAGGGGTATATTAGTTTTGATACTTAGTTTGTAACATAGAGAAATAATTTAGCTACATATACCTCAAAGTATAAGGATCGACTCAGAATCGCTAGCTGAGTCGATTAAGCCATGTCTGTCTGTCCGTCCGTCCGTCCGTCTGTACGTCACCGATTTTTAGGCCTTTAATTTTGAGCTAGGATAATGAAATTTGGTATATAGGATCCTCGTCTCTGCCTACAGAACAAGTGTAAATATTTTTGAAATCCGCCCACTGCCACGCCCCCTTTTAAGAAAAACTCAGTTTTTGACCAAACCGTAAGGAATTTTAAAAAAGTTTCTGAACAACATATTTAGACAAAATTAATATCTATATTTCGTCCATATAAAGTTTTTTGCCACGCCCACTTTTTGGGGGCGTTTTCTATAAAAAACTGTTTTCGGTCAACTTTTAAATTTTTCGAAAAAAATTTTGATGCAGAATCATTAACATTATTAATATAAACATTTCGTCTATATACAATTTTAACCCACGCCCACTTTTTGGGGGCGATTTTATATAAAAACCATTTTTATACACTACCCCATAACATATGCAGGAGAAAACCTTGTCTTTTGTAGAACCGTAAAAGTGTTTTGTAAGCAGTCTGAAGAACTTATTGTCACTGTATAATTTTTTCTATTTTATCCACATCGTGTTTTTAGCCATGCCCACTTTTTTGGGGATTTAATTTTATGGATAGGATGGGATAGGGTATTCAACGATCCGCACAGCGGATTGTAGGCTTCTCACATGTTTGTTCTATGTTCTATATTTAAATCCCCATCGTGTTTTAAGCCATGTCCGCTTTTTGGGGATATTAGTTTTACAGATGGGATGGGATAGGGTATTCAACGATCCGCACAGTGGATTGTAGCCTTCTCATATGTTTTTTTTTTATACCCTATCCCATAGGGGGGTATATTAGTTTTGATGCATAGTTTGTTACATAGAGAAATAATTTTGCTACATATACCTCAAAGTATATGGATCGACACAGAATCGCTAGCTGAGTCGAATTAGCCATGTCTGTCTGTTTGTCCGTCCGTCCGTCTGTACGTCACCGATTTTTAGGCCTTAAATTTTGAGCTAGGATAATGAAATTTGGTATATGGGATCCTCGCCCGTGCCTACAGAACAAGTGTAAAAATTTTTGAAATATCCCATAGGGGTATATTAGTTTTGATACTTAGTTTGTAACATAGAGAAATAATTTTGCTACATATACCTCAAAGTATATGGATCGACTCAGAATCGCTAGCTGAGTCGATTAAGCCATGTCTGTCTGTCCGTCCGTCCGTCCGTCTGTACGTCACCGATTTTTAGGCCTTAAATTTTGCGCTAGGATAATGAAATTTGGTATATAGGATCCTCGTGTCTGCCTACAGAACAAGTGTAAACATTTTTGAAATCCGCCCACTGCCACGCCCCCTTTTAAGAAAAACTCAGTTTTTGACCAAACCGTAAGGAATTTTAAAAAAGTTTCTGAACAACATATTTAGACAATATTAATATCTATATTTCGTCCATATAAAGTTTTTTGCCACGCCCACTTTTTGGGGGCGTTTTCAATAAAAAACTGTTTTCGGTCAAATTTTAAATTTTTCGAAAAAAATTTTGATGCAGAATCATTAACATTATTAATATGAACATTTCGTCTATATACCATTTTAACCCACGCCCACTTTTTGGGGGCGTTTTTATATAAAAACCATTTTTATACACTACCCCATAATATATGCAAGAGAAAACCTTGTCTTTTGTAGAACCGTTAAAGTGTTTTGTAAGCAGTCTGAAGAATTTGTTGTCACTATTTTTTCTATTTATCCACATCGTGTTTTTAGCCATGCCTCCCTTTTTTGGGGATTTTAGTTTTATGGATAGGATGGGATAGGGTATTCAACGATCCGCACAGCGGATTGTAGCCTTCTCATATGTTTATACCCTATCCCATAGGGGGGTATATTAGTTTTGACATTAAGTTTGTAACATAGAGAAATAATTTCGATACATATACCTCAAAGTATATGGATCGATTCAGAATCGCTAGCTGAGTCGATTAAGCCATGTCTGTCTGTCCGTCCGTCCGTCCGTCCGTCCGTCCGTCCGTCCGTCCGTCCGTCTGTGTGTCACCGATTTTTGGGCCTTACATTTTGAGCTAGAGTGTTGAGATTTGGTATATAGACTCTCTGGCCGACGAAGCAGAACAAGTGTAAAATTTTTTGAAATCCGCCCACTGCCACGCCCCCTTTTTAGGAAAACTTATTTTTTGGCCAAACCGTAAGGAATTTCCAAAAAGTGTCTGAGCAGCATATTTAGACAATCCTAATATCTATATTTCGTTCATACAAAGTTTTTTGCCACGCCCACTTTTTGGGGGCGTTTTTAGTAAAAAACGCTTTTTGTCCAAATTTGAAAACTTTCGAAAAAAATGTTGATGCAAATACTTTCGCAATGGTAATATAAACATTTTGTCCATAGATCATTTTCACCTGCGCCCACATTTTGGGGGCGTTTTCTTACAAAAACCATTTGTATACCCCATCCCAAGGCATTGCCAATAGAAATACGTTGGTTTTTGTTGAACCACAAAAGATTTTGATAAACTGTCTGAGCAATATATTGTGACAATGTCATTTGCTGTATTTCATCGCCATAAGGCCTATATTTTGAGGATATTAATTTTAAGGATGGGATGGGATAGGGTATTCAACGATCCGCACAGCGGGTTGTAGCCTCTCATATGTTTTGTATTGTTTTGTAAGCAGTCTGAAGAATTTGTTGTCACTATATCATTTTTTCTATTTTATCCACATCGTGTTTTTAGCCATGCCCCCTTTTTTGGGGATTTTAATTTTATGGATAGGATGGGATAGGGTATTCAACGATCCGCACAGCGGATTGTAGCCTTCTCATATGTTTATACCCTATCCCATAGGGGGGTATATTAGTTTTGATACATAGTTTGTAACATAGAGAAATAATTTTGCTACATATACCTCAAAGTATATGGATCGACTCAGAATCGCTAGCTGAGTCGAATTAGCAATGTCTGTCCGTCCGTCCGTCTGTCTGTTCGTCACCGATTTTTGGGCCTTAAATTTTGAGCTAGGATAATGAAATTTGGTATATAGGATCCTTGTCCGAGTCACCAGAACAAGTGTAAACATTTTTGAAATCCGCCCACTGCCACGCCCCCTTTTTAGAAAAACGTAATTTTTGGCAAAACCGTAAAGAATTTTAAAAAAGTGTCTGAACAGCATATTTACAGAATCGTAAAATCTATATTTCGTTCATATAAAGTTTTTTGCCACGCCCACTTTTTGGGGGCGTTTTCAATAAAAAAACTGTTTTCGGTCAAATTTGTATACCCTATCCCATAGGGGTATATTAGTTTTGATACTTAGTTTGTAACATAGAGAAATAATTTAGCTACATATACCTCAAAGTATATGGATCGAATCAGAATCGCTAGCTGAGTCGAATTAGCCATGTCTGTCTGTCCGTCCGTCCGTCCGTCCGTCTGTCTGTTCGTCAGCGGTTTTTGGGCCTTAAGTTTTGAGCTAGGATAATGAAATTTGGTATATAGGATCCTCGTCCGTGCCGCCAGAACAAGTGTAAAAATTTTTGAAATCCGCCCACTGCCACGCCCCCTTTTAAGGAAAACTTATTTTTTGGCCAAACCGTAAGGAATTTCAAAAAAGTGTCTTAGTAGCATATTTAGACAATCCTAATATCTATATTTCGTTCATACAAAGTTTTTTGCCACGCCCACTTTTTGGGGGCGTTTTTAGTAAAAAACGCTTTTTGTCCAAATTTTAAAACTTTCGAAAAAAATGTTGATGCAAATACTTCCAAAATGGTAATATAAACATTTTGTCTATAGATCATTTTCACCTACGCCCACATTTTGGGGGCGTTTTCTTACAAAAACCATTTGTATACCCCATCCCAAGGCATTGCAATAGAAATACGTTGTTTTTTGTCGAACCACACAAGATTTTGAGAAACTGTCTGAGCAATATATTGTGACAATGTCATTTTCTGTATTTCATCGCCATAAGGCCTATATTTTGAGGATATTAATTTAAAGGATGGGATGGGATAGGGTATTCAATGATCCGCATAGCGGATTGTAGCCTCTCATATGTTTATACCCTATCCCATTGGGGGGTATATTAGTTTTGATACTTAGTTTGTAACATAGAGAAATAATTTTGCTACATATACCTCAAAGTATATGGATCGACTCAGAATCGCTAGCTGAGTCGAATTAGCCATGTCTGTCTGTCCGTCCGTCCGTCCGTCCGTCACCGATTTTTGGGCCTTAAATTTTGAGCTAGGATAATGAAATTTGGTATATAGGATCCTCGTCCGTGCCACCAGAACAAGTGTAAAAATTTTTGAAATCCGCCCACTGCCACGCCCCCTTTTAAGGAAAACTTTTTTTTTGGCCAAACCGTAAGGAATTTCAAAAAAGTGTCTTAGTAGCATATTTAGACAATCCTAATATCTATATTTCGTTCATACAAAGTTTTTTGTCACGCCCCCTTTTTGGGGGCGTTTTTAGTAAAAAAACGCTTTTTGTCCAAATTTTAAAACTTTCGAAAAAAATTTTGATGCAAATACTTCCAAAATGGTAATATAAACATTTTGTCTATAGATCATTTTCAACTACGCCCACATTTTGGGGGCGTTTTCTTACAAAAACCATTTGTATACCCCATCCCAAGGCATTAGAAATAGAAATACGTTGTTTTTTGTCGAACCACACAAGATTTTGAGAAACTGTCTGAGCAATATATTGTGACAATGTCATTTTCTGTATTTCATCGCCATAAGGCCTATATTTTGAGGATATTAATTTAAAGGATGGGATGGGATAGGGTATTCAATGATCCGCATAGCGGATTGTAGCCTCTCATATGTTTATACCCTATCCCATAGGGGGGTATATTAGTTTTGATACATAGTTTGTAACATAGAGAAATAATTTTGCTACATATGCCTCAAAGTATATGGATCGACTCAGAATCGCTAGCTGAGTCGAATTAGCCATGTCTGTCTGTCCGTCCGTCCGTCTGTCTGTTCGTCACCGATTTTTGGGCCTTAAATTTTGAGCTAGGATAATGAAATTTGGTATATAGGATCCTTGTCCGAGTCACCAGAACAAGTGTAAAAAATTTTGAAATCCGCCCACTGCCACGCCCTATTTTTAGAAAAACGTACTTTTGGCAAAACCGTAAAGAATTTTAAAAAAGTGTCTGAACAGCATATTTAGAGAATGGTAATATCTATATTTTGTTCATATATTTTTTTTTGCCACGCCCACTTTTTGGGGGCGTTTTCAATAAAAAACTGTTTTCGGTCAAATTTTAAATTTTTTGAAAAAAATTTTGATGCAGAATCATTAACATTATTAATATGAACATATCGTCTTTATACCATTTTAACCCACGCCCACTTTTTGGGGGCGTTTTTATATAAAAACCATTTTTATACACTACCCCATAACATATGAAGGAGAAAACCTAGTCTTTTGTAGAACCGTAAAAGTGTTTTGTAAGCAGTCTGAAGATTTAGTTGTCACTATATCATTTTTTCTATTTTATTCACATCGTATTTTTAGCCATGCCCACTTTTTTGGGGATTTTAGTTTTATGGATAGGATGGGATAGGGTATCCAACGATCCGCACAGCGGATTGTAGCCTTCTCATATGTTTATACCCTATCCCATAGGGGTATATTAGTTTTGATACTTAGTTTGTAACATAGAGAAATAATTTTGCTACATATACCTCAAAGTATATGGATCGACTCAGAATCGCTAGCTGAGTCGATTAAGCCATGTCTGTCTGTCCGTCCGTCCGTCCGTCCGTCTGTACGTCACCGATTTTTAGGCCTTAAATTTTGAGCTAGGATAATGAAATTTGGTATATAGGATCCTCGTCTCTGCCTACAGAACAAGTGTAAAAATTTTTGAAATCCGCCCACTGCCACGCCCCCTTTTAAGAAAAACTCAGTTTTTGACCAAACCGTAAGGAATTTTAAAAAAAGTTTCTGAACAACATATTTAGACAATATTAATATCTATATTTCGTCCATATAAAGTTTTTTGCCACGCCCACTTTTTGGGGGCGTTTTCAATTAAAAACTGTTTTCGGTCAAATTTTAAATTTTTCGAAAAAAATTTTGATTCAGAATCATTAACATTATTAATATGAACATTTCGTCTATATACCATTTTAACCCACGACAACTTTTTGGGGGCGTTTTTATATAAAAACCATTTTTATACACTACCCCATAACATATGCAGGAGAAAACCTTGTCTTTTGTAGAACCGTAAAAGTTTTTTATAAGCAGTCTGAAGAATTTGTTGTCACCATGTCATTTTCCTTATTTTATCCACATCGTGTTTTTAGCCATGTGCACTTTTTGGGGATTTTAGCTTTACAGATAGGATGGGATAGGGTATTCAACGACCCGCACAGCGGATTGTAGCCTTCTCATATGTTTCTACCCTATCCCATAGGGGGGTATATTAGTTTTGATACTTAGTTTGTAACATAGAGAAATAATTTTGCTACATATACCTCAAAGTATATGGATCGACTCAGAATCGCTAGCTGAGTCGAATTAGCCATGTCTGTCTGTCCGTCCGTCCGTCCGTCCGTCTGTCTGTTCGTCAGCGGTTTTTGGGCCTTAAATTTTGAGCTAGGATAATGAAATTTGGTATATAGGATCCTCGTCCGTGCCACCAGAACAAGTGTAAAAATTTTTGAAATCCGCCCACTGCCACGCCCCCTTTTAAGGAAAACTTATTTTTTGGCCAAACCGTAAGGAATTTCAAAAAAGTGTCTTAATAGCATATTTAGACAATCCTAATATCTATATTTCGTTCATACAAAGTTTTTTGCCACGCCCACTTTTTGGGGGCGTTTTTAGTAAAAAACGCTTTTTGTCCAAATTTTAAAACTTTCGAAAAAAATTTTGATGCAAATACTTCCAAAATGGTAATATAAACATTTTGTCTATAGATCATTTTCACCTACGCCCACATTTTGGGGGCGTTTTCTTACTAAAACCATTTGTATACCCCATCCCAAGGCATTAGCAATAGAAATACGTTGTTTTTTGTCGAACCACACAAGATTTTGAGAAACTGTCTGAGCAATATATTGTGACAATGTCATTTTCTGTATTTCATCGCCATAAGGCCTATATTTTGAGGATATTAATTTAAAGGATGGGATGGGATAGGGTATTCAATGATCCGCATAGCGGATTGTAGCCTCTCATATGTTTATACCCTATCCCATAGGGGGGTATATTAGTTTTGATACATAGTTTGTAACATAGAGAAATAATTTTGCTACATATACCTCAAAGTATATGGATCGACTCAGAATCGCTAGCTGAGTCGAATTAGCCATGTCTGTCTGTCCGTCCGTCCGTCCGTCCGTCCGTCTGTCTGTTCGTCACCGATTTTTGGGCCTTAAATTTTGAGCTAGGATAATGAAATTTGGTATATAGGATCCTTGTCCGAGTCACCAGAACAAGTGTAAAAAATTTTGAAATCCGCCCACTGCCACGCCCCCTTTTTAGAAAAACGTAATTTTTGGCAAAACCGTAAAGAATTTTAAAAAAGTCTCTGAACAGCATATTTAGAGAATGGTAATATCTATATTTTGTTCATATATTTTTTTTTGCCACGCCCACTTTTTGGGGGCGTTTTCAATAAAAAACTGTTTTCGGTCAAATTTTAAATTTTTCGAAAAAAATTTTGATGCAGAATCATTAACATTATTAATATGAACATTTCGTCTTTATACCATTTTAACCCACGCCCACTTTTTGGGGGCGTTTTTATATAAAAACCATTTTTATACACCACCCCATAACATATGAAGGAGAAAACCTAGTCTTTTGTAGAACCGTAAAAGTGTTTTGTAAGCAGTCTGAAGATTTAGTTGTCACTATATCATTTTTTCTATTTTATCCACATCGTATTTTTAGCCATGCCCACTTTTTTTTTGGGATTTTAGTTTTATGGATAGGATGGGATAGGGTATTCAACGATCCGCACAGCGGATTGTAGCCTTCTCATATGTTTATACCCTATCCCATAGGGGTATATTAGTTTTGATACTCAGTTTGTAACATAGAGAAATAATTTTGCTACATATACCTCAAAGTATATGGATCGACTCAGAATCGCTAGCTGAGTCGATCAACCATGTCTGTCTGTCCGTCCGTCCGTCCGTCTGTACGTCACCGATTTTTAGGCCTTAAATTTTGAGCTAGGATAATGAAATTTGGTATATAGGATCCTCGTCTCTGCCTACAGAACAAGTGTAAAAATTTTTGAAATCCGCCCACTGCCACGCCCCCTTTTAAGGAAAACTCATTTTTTGGCCAAACCGTAAGGAATTTCAAAAAAGTGTCTTAGTAGCATATTTAGACAATCCTAATATCTATATTTCGTTCATACAAAGTTTTTTACCACGCCCACTTTTTGGGGGCGTTTTTAGTAAAAAACGCTTTTTGTACAAATTTTAAAACTTTCGAAAAAAATTTTGATGCAAATACTTCCAAACTGGTAATATAAACATTTTGTCTATAGATCATTTTCACCTACGCCCACATTTTGGGGGCGTTTTCTTACAAAAACCATTTGTATACCCCATCCCAAGGCATTAGCAATAGAAATACGTTGTTTTTTGTCGAACCACACAAGATTTTGAGAAACTGTCTGAGCAATATATTGTGACAATGTCATTTTCTGTATTTCATCGCCATAAGGCCTATATTTTGAGGATATTAATTTAAAGGATGGGATGGGATAGGGTATTCAATGATCCGCATAGCGGTTTGTAGCCTCTCATATGTTTATACCCTATCCCATAGGGGGGTATATTAGTTTTGATACATAGTTTGTAACATAGAGAAATAATTTTGCTACATATACCTCAAAGTATATGGATCGACTCAGAATCGCTAGCTGAGTCGAATTAGCCATGTCTGTATGTCCGTCCGTCCGTCCGTCCGTCCGTCCGTCTGTCTGTTCGTCACCGATTTTTGGGCCTTAAATTTTGAGCTAGGATAATGAAATTTGGTATATAGGATCCTTGTCCGAGTCACCAGAACAAGTGTAAAAAATTTTGAAATCCGCACACTGCCACGCCCCCTTTTTAGAAAAACGTAATTTTTGGCAAAACCGTAAAGAATTTTAAGAAAGTGTCTGAACAGCATATTTAGAGAATTGTAATATCTATATTTTGTTCATATATTTTTTTTTTGCCACGCCCACTTTTTGGGGGTGTTTTCAATAAAAAACTGTTTTCGGTCAAATTTTAAATTTTTCGAAAAAAATTTTGATGCAGAATCATTAACATTATTAATATGAACATTTCGTCTTTATACCATTTTAACCCACGCCCACTTTTTGGGGGCGTTTTTATATAAAAACCATTTTTATACACTACCCCATAACATATGAAGGAGAAAACCTAGTCTTTTGTAGAACCGTAAAAGTGTTTTGTAAGCAGTCTGAAGATTTAGTTGTCACTATATCATTTTTTCTATTTTATCCACATCGTATTTTTAGCCATGCCCACTTTTTTTTGGGATTTTAGTTTTATGGATAGGATGGGATAGGGTATTCAACGATCCGCACAGCGGATTGTAGCCTTCTCATATGTTTATACCCTATCCCATAGGGGTATATTAGTTTTGATACTTAGTTTGTAACATAGAGAAATAATTTTGCTACATATACCTCAAAGTATATGGATCGACTCAGAATCGCTAGCTGAGTCGATTAAGCCATGTCTGTCTGTCCGTCCGTCCGTCCGTCTGTACGTCACCGATTTTTAGGCCTTAAATTTTGAGCTAGGATAATGAAATTTGGTATATAGGATCCTCGTCTCTGCCTACAGAACAAGTGTAAAAATTTTTGATATCCGCCCACTGCCACGCCCCCTTTTAAGAAAAACTCAGTTTTCGACCAAACCGTAAGGAATTTTAAAAAAGTTTTGGGGGCGTTTTCAATAAAAAACTGTTTTCGGTCAAATTTTAAATTTTTCGAAAAAAATTTTGATGCAGAATCATTAACATTATTAATATGAACATTTCGTCTATATACCATTTTAACCCACGCCCACTTTTTGGGGGCGTTTTTATATAAAAACCATTTTTATACACTACCCCATAACATATGCAAGAGAAAACCTTGTCTTTTGTAGAACCGTTAAAGTGTTTTGTAAGCAGTCTGAAGAATTTGTTGTCACTATATCATTTTTTCTATTTATCCACATCGTGTTTTTAGCCATGCCTCCCTATTTTGGGGATTTTAGTTTTATGTATAGGATGGGATAGGGTATTCAACGATCCGCACAGCGGATTGTAGCCTTCTCATAAGTTTATACCCTATCCCATAGGGGGGTATATTAGTTTTGACACTTAGTTTGTAACATAGAGAAATAATTTTGCTACTATACCTCAAAGTATATGGATCGACTCAGAATCGCTAGCTGAGTCGAATAAGCCATGTCTGTCTGTCCTATCAACGATCCGCATAGCGGATTGTAGCCTCTCATATGTTTATACCCTATCCCATAGGGGGGTATATTAGTTTTGACATTAAGTTTGTAACATAGAGAAATAATTTCGATACATATACCTCAAAGTATATGGATCGACTCAGAATCGCTAGCTGAGTCGAATAAGCCATGTCTGTCTGTCCGTCCGTCCGTCCGTCTGTCTGTTCGTCAGCGGTTTTTGGGCCTTAAATTTTGAGCTAGGATAATGAAATTTGGTATAGAGGATCCTCGTCCGTGCCACCAGAACAAGTGTAAACATTTTTGAAATCCGCCCACTGCCACGCCCCCTTTTTAGGAAAACTTATTTTTTGGCCAAACCGTAAGGAATTTCAAAAATGTGTCTGAGTAGCATATTTAGACAATCCTAATATCTATATTTCGTTCATACAAAGTTTTTTGCCACGCCCACTTTTTGGGGGCGTTTTTAGTAAAAAACGCTTTTTGTCAAATTTTAAAACTTTCGAAAAAAATTTTGATGCAAATACTTCCGAAAAGGTAATATAAACATTTTGTCCATAGATCATTTTCACCTACGCCCACATTTTGGGGGCGTTTTCTTACAAAAACCATTTGTATACCCCATCCCAAGGCATTAGCAATAGAAATACGTTGCTTTTTGTCGAACCACACAAGATTTTGAGAAACTGTCTGAGCAATATATTGTGACAATGTCATTTTCTGTATTTCATCGCCATAAGGCCTATATTTTGAGGATATTTATTTAAAGGATGGGATGGGATAGGGTATTCAACGATCCGCATAGCGGATTGTAGCCTCTCATATGTTTATACCGTATCCCATAGGGGTATATTAGTTTTGATACATAGTTTGTAACATAGAGAAATAATTTAGCTACATATACCTCAAAGTATATGGATCGACTCAGAATCGATAGCTGAGTCGATTTAGCCATGTCTGTCCGTCCGTCCGTCCGTCCGTACGTCACCAGTTTTTGGGCCTTAAATTTTGAGTTAGAAGGATGAAATTTGGTACACGTACTCTTTGTTGCTCCCAGCAGAACAAGTGTAAACAAGTTTGAAATCCGCCCACTGCCACGCCCCCTTTTTAGAAAAACGTATTTTTTGGCCAAACCATAAGGAATTTTGAAAAACTTTCTGAACAACATATTTAGACAATCTGAATATCTGTATTTCGTTCATATGAAGTTTTTTGCCACGCCCACTTTTTGGGGGCGTTTTTAATTAAAAACGTTTTTCGGTCAAATTTTAAATTTTTCGAAAAAACTTTTGATGCAGAATCATTAGTAATATAAATATGAACATTTTGTCCATAGACCATTTTAACCCACCGCCACTTTTTGGGGGCGTTTTTATATAAAAACCATTTTTATACCCTACCCCATAACATATGCAGGAGAAAACCTTTTCTTTTGTAGAACCGTAAAAGTTTTTTGTAAGCAGTCTGAAGAATTTGTTGTCACCATGTCATTTTCCTTATTTTATCCTCATCGTGTTTTTAGCCATGTGCACTTTTTGGGGATTTTAGTTTTACAGATAGGATGGGATTGGGTATTCAACGATCCGCACAGCGGATTGTAGCCTTCTCATATGTTTATACCCTATCCCATAGGGGGGTATATTAGTTTTGATACTTAGTTTGTAACATAGAGAAATAATTTTGCTACATATACCTCAAAGTATATGGATCGACTCAGAATCGCTAGCTGAGTCGAATAAGCCATGTCTGTCTGTCCGTCCGTCCGTCCGTCCGTCCGTCTGTCTGTTCGTCAGCGGTTTTTGGGCCTTAAATTTTGAGCTAGGATAATGAAATTTGGTATAGAGGATCCTCGTCCGTGCCACCAGAACAAGTGTAAACATTTTTGAAATCCGCCCACTGCCACGCCCCCTTTTTAGGAAAACTTATTTTTTGGCCAAACCGTAAGGAATTTCAAAAAAGTGTCTGACTAGCATATTTAGACAATCCTAATATCTATATTTCGTTCATACAAAGTTATTTGCCACGCCCACTTTTTGGGGGCGTTTTTAGTAAAAAACGCTTTTTGTCAAATTTTAAAACTTTCGAAAAAAATTTTGATGCAAATACTTCCGAAATGGTAATATAAACATTTTGTCCATAGATCATTTTCACCTACGCCCACATTTTGGGGGCGTTTTCTTACAAAAACCATTTGTATACCCCATCCCAAGGCATTAGCAATAGAAATACGTTGCTTTTTGTCGAACCACACACGATTTTGAGAAACTGTCTGAGCAATATATTGTGACAATGTCATTTTCTGTATTTCATCGCCATAAGGCCTATATTTTGAAGATATTTATTTAAAGGATGGGATGGGATAGGGTATTCAACGATCCGCATAGCGGATTGTAGCCTCTCATATGTTTATACCCTATCCCATAGGGGGGTATATTAGTTTTGACATTAAGTTTGTAACATAGAGAAATAATTTCAATACATATACCTCAAAGTATATGGATCGATTCAGAATCGCTAGCTGAGTCGATAAAGCCATGTCTGTCTGTCCGTCCGTCCGTCCGTCCGTCCGTCCGTCTGTGTGTCACCGATTTTTGTGCCTTAAATTTTGAGCTAGAGTGTTGAAATTTGGTATATAGACTCTCTGGCCGACGAAGCAGAACAAGTGTAAAAAATTTTGAAATCCGCCCACTGCCACGCCCCCTTTTTGAAAAACGTAGTTTAAAGCCAAACCGTAAGGAATTTCAAAAAAGTGTCTGAGCAGCATATTTAGACAATCCTAATATCTATATTTCGTTCATACAAAGTTTTTTGCCACGCCCACTTTTTGGGGGCGTTTTTAGTAAAAAACGCTTTTTGTCCAAATTTTACAACTTTCGAAAAAAAATTTGATGCAAATACTTTCGCAATGGTAATATAAACATTTTGTCCATAGATCATTTTCACCTGCGCCCACATTTTGGGGGCGTTTTCTTACAAAAACCATTTGTATACCCCATCCCAAGGCATTAGCAATAGAAATACGTTGTTTTTTGTCGAACCACAAAAGATTTTGAGAAACTGTCTGAGCAATATATTGTGACAATGTCATTTTCTGTATTTCATCGCCATAAGGCCTATATTTTGAGGATATTAATTTAAAGGATGGGATGGGATAGGGTATTCAACGATTCGCATAGCGGATTGTAGCCTCTCATATGTTTATACCCTATCCCATAGGGGTATATTAGTTTTGATACATAGTTTGTAACTTAGAGAAATAATTTAGCTACATATACCTCAAAGTATATGGATCGACTCAGAATCGATAGCTGAGTTGATTTAGCCATGTCTGTCCGTCCGTCCGTCCGTCCGTCACCAGTTTTTGGGCCTTAAATTTTGAGCTAGAAGGATGAAATTTGGTACACGTGCTCTTTGTTGCTCCCAGCAGAACAAGTGTAAAAATTTTTGAAATCCGCCCACTGCCACGCCCCCTTTTTAGAAAAACGTATTTTTTGGCCAAACCATAAGGAATTTTGAAAAACTTTCTGAACAACATATTAAGACAATCTGAATATCTGTATTTCGTTCATATAAAGTTTTTTTGTCCACGCCCACTTTTTGTGGGCGTTTTTAATAAAAAAAGTTTTTCGGTCAAATTTTAAAATTTTCTAAAAATGTTTTGATGCAGAATCATTAGTAATATAAATATGAACATTTCGTCAATAGACCATTTTAACCCACGCCCACTTTTTGGGGGCGTTTTTATATAAAAACCATTTTTATACCCTACCCCATAACATATGCAGGAGAAAACCTTGTCTTTTGTAGAACCGTTAAAGTGTTTTGTAAGCAGTCTGAAGAATTTGTTGTCACTTTATCATTTTTTCTATTTATCCACATCGTGTTTTTAGCCATGTCCCCTTTTTTGGGGATTTTAGTTTAATGGATAGGATGGGATAGGGTATTCAACGATCCGCACAGCGGATTGTAGCCTTCTCATATGTTTATACCCTATCCCATAGGGGTATATTAGTTTTGATACTTAGTTTGTAACATAGAGAAATAATTTTGCTACATATACCTCAAAGTATATGGATCGACTCAGAATCGCTAGCTGAGTCGAATAAGCCATGTCTGTCTGTCCGTCCGTCCGTCCGTCCGTCCGTCCGTCCGTCTGTCTGTTCGTCAGCGGTTTTTGGGCCTTAAATTTTGAGCTAGGATAATGAAATTTGGTATAGAGGATCCTCGTCCGTGCCACCAGAACAAGTGTAAAATTTTTTGAAATCCGCCCACTTTTGGCCAAACCGTAAGGAATTTCAAAAAAGTGTCTGAGTAGCATATTTAGACAATCCTAATATCTATATTTCGTTCATACAAAGTTTTTTGCCACGCCCACTTTTTGGGGGCGTTTTTAGTAAAAAACGCTTTTTGTCCAAATTTTACAACTTTCGAAAAAAAATTTGATGCAAATACTTTCGCAATGGTAATATAAACATTTTGTCCATAGATCATTTTCACCTACGCCCACATTTTGGGGGCGTTTTCTTACAAAAACCATTTGTATACCCCATCCCAAGGCATTAGCAATAGAAATACGTTGCTTTTTGTCGAACCACACAAGATTTTGAGAAACTGTCTGAGCAATATATTGTGACAATGTCATTTTCTGTATTTCATCGCCATAAGGCCTATATTTTGAGGATATTTATTTAAAGGATGGGATGGGATAGGGTATTCAACGATCCGCATAGCGGATTGTAGCCTCTCATATGTTTATACTCTATCCCATAGGGGGGTATATTAGTTTTGATACTTAGTTTGTAACATAGAGAAATAATTTTGCTACATATACCTCAAAGTATATGGATCGACTCAGAATCGCTAGCTGAGTCGAATAAGCCATGTCTGTCTGTCCGTCCGTCCGTCCGTCCGTCTGTCTGTTCGTCAGCGGTTTTTGGGCCTTAAATTTTGAGCTAGGATAATGAAATTTGGTATAGAGGATCCTCGTCCGTGCCACCAGAACAAGTGTAAAAATTTTTGAAATCCGCCCACTGCCACGCCCCCTTTTTAGGAAATCTTATTTTTTGGCCAAACCGTAAGGAATTTCAAAAAAGTGTCTGAGCAACATATTTAGACAATCCTAATATCTATATTTCGTTCATACAAAGTTTTTTGCCACGCCCACTTTTTGGGGGCGTTTTTAGTAAAAAACGCTTTTTGTCCAAATTTTAAAACTTTCGAAAAAAATTTTTGATGCAAATACTTCCGCAATGGTAATATAAACATTTTGTCCATAGATCATTTTCACCAACGCCCATATTTTGGGGGCGTTTTCTTACGAAAAGCATTTGTATACCCCATCCCAAGGCATTAGCAATAGAAATACGTTGTTTTTTGTCGAACCACAAAAGATTTTGAGAAACTGTCTGAGCAATATATTGTGACAATGTCATTTTCTGTATTTCATCGCCATAAAGCCTATATTTTGAGGATATTAATTTAAAGGATGGGATCGGATAGGGTTTTCAACGATCCGCATAGCGGATTGTAGCCTCTCATATGTTAGTTTTATGGATAGGATGGGATAGGGTATTCAACGATCCGCACAGCGGATTGTAGCCTTCTCATATGTTTTCGGTCAAATTTTAAATTTTTCGAAAAAATTTTTGATGCAGAATCATTAACATTATTATACCCTATCCCATAGGGGGGTATATTAGTTTTGATACTTAGTTTGTTACATAGAGAAATAATTTTGCTACATATACCTCAAAGTATATGGATCGACTCAGAATCGCTAGCTGAGTCGAATAAGCCATGTCTGTCTGTCCGTCCGTCCGTCCGTCCGTCCGTCCGTCCGTCTGTCTGCTCGTCAGCGGTTTTTGGGCCTTAAATTTTGAGCTAGGATAATGAAATTTGGTATAGAGGATCCTCGTCCGTGCCACCAGAACAAGTGTAAAAATTTTTGAAATCCGCCCACTGCCACGCCCCCTTTTTAGGAAAACTTATTTTTTGGCCAAACCGTAAGGAATTTCAAAAAAGTGTCTGAGTAGCATATTTAGACAATCCTAATATCTATATTTCGTTCATACAAAGTTTTTTGCCACGCCCACTTTTTGGGGGCATTTTTAGTAAAAAACGCTTTTTGTCAAATTTTAAAACTTTCGAAAAAAATTTTGATGCAAATACTTCCGAAATGGTAATATAAACATTTTGTCCATAGTTCATTTTCACCTACGCCCACATTTTGGGGGCGTTTTCTTACAAAAACCATTTGTTTACCCCATCCCAAGGCATTAGCAATAGAAATACGTTGCTTTTTGTCGAACCACACAAGATTTTGAGAAACTGTCTGAGCAATATATTGTGACAATGTCATTTTCTGTATTTCATCGCCATAAGGCCTATATTTTGAGGATATTTATTTAAAGGATGGGATGGGATAGGGTATTCAACGATCCGCATAGCGGATTGTAGCCTCTCATATGTTTAATATTAACATTTCGTCTATATACCATTTTAACCCACGCCCACTTTTTGGGGGCGTTTTTATATAAAAACCATTTTTATACACTACCCCATAACATATGCAGTAGAAAACCTTGTCTGTTGTAGAACCGTAAAATTGTTTTGTAAGCAGTCTGAAGAATTTGTTGTCACTATATCATTTTTTCTATTTTATCCAAATCGTGTTTTTAGCCATGCCCACTTTTTTGGGGATTCTAGTTTTATGGAAAGGATGGGATAGGGTATTCAACGATCCGCACAGCGGATTGTAGCCTTCTCATATGTTTATACCCTATCCCATAGGGGTATATTAGTTTTGATACTTAGTTTGTAACATAGAGAAATAATTTTGCTACACATACCTCAAAGTATATGGATCGACTCAGAATCGCTAGCTGAGTCGATTAAGCCATGTCTGTCTGTCCGTCCGTCCGTCCGTCTGTACGTCACCGATTTTTAGGCCTTAAATTTTGAGCTAGGATAATGAAATTTGGTATATAGGATCCTCGTCTCTGCCTACAGAACAAGTGTAAACATTTTTGAAATCCGCCCACTGCCACGCCCCCTTTTAAGAAAAACTCAGTTTTTGACCAAACCGTAAGGAATTTTAAAAAAGTTTCTAAACAACATATTTAGACAATATTAATATCTATATTTCGTCTATATAAAGTTTTTTGCCACGCCCACTTTTTGGGGGCGTTTTCAATAAAAAACTGTTTTCGGTCAAATTTTAAATTTTTCGAAAAAAATTTTGATGCAGAATCATTAACATTATTAATATGAACATTTCTTCTATGTACCATTTTAACCCACGCCCACTTTTTGGGGGCGTTTTTATATAAAAACCATTTTTATACACTACCCCATAACATATGCAGTAGAAAACCTTGTCTGTTGTAGAACCGTAAAATTGTTTTGTAAGCAGTCTGAAGAATTTGTTGTCACTATATCATTTTTTCTATTTTATCCAAATCGTGTTTTTAGCCATGCCCACTTTTTTGGGGATTCTAGTTTTATGGATAGGATGGGATAGGGTATTCAACGATCCGCACAGCGGATTGTAGCCTTCTCATATTTATACCCTATCCCATAGGGGGGTATATTAGTTTTGATACTTAGTTTGTAACATAGAGAAATAATTTTGATACATATACCTCAAAGTATATGGATCGACTCAGAATCGCTAGCTGAGTCGAATTAGCCATGTCTGTCTGTCCGTCCGTCCGTCCGTCCGTCCGTCCGTCTGTCTGTTCGTCACCGATTTTTGGGCCTTAAATTTTGAGCTAGGATAATGAAATTTGGTATATAGGATCCTCGTCCGTGCCACCAGAACAAGTGTAAAAATTTTTGAAATCCGCCCACTGCCACGCCCCCTTTTTAGAAAAACTTATTTTTTGGCCAAACCGTAAGGAATTTCAAAAAAGTGTCTGAGCAGCATATTTAGACAATCCTAATATCTATATTTCGTTCATACAAAGTTTTTTGCCACGCCCACTTTTTGGGGGCGTTTTTAGTTAAAAACGCTTTTTGTCCAAATTTTAAAACTTTCGAAAAAATGTTTGATGCAAATACTTCTGCAATGGTAATATAAACATTTTGTCCATAGATCATTTTCACCTACGCCCACATTTTGGGGGCGTTTTCTTACGAAAACCATTTGTATACCCCATCCCAAGGCATTAGCAATAGAAATACGTTGTTTTTTGTCGAACCACAAAAGATTTTAAGAAACTGTCTGAGCAATATATTGTGACAATGTCATTTTCTGTATTTCATCGCCATAAAGCCTATATTTTGAGGATATTAATTTTAAGGATGGGATGGGATAGGGTATTCAACGATCCGCACAGCGGATTGTAGCCTCTCATATGTTTTTATACCCTATCCCATAGGGGTATATTAGTTTTGATACATAGTTTGTAACATAGAGAAATAATTTAGCTACATAAACCTCAAAGTATATGGATCGACTCAGAATCGATAGCTGAGTCGATTAAGCCATGTCTGTCCGTCCGTCCGTCCGTCCGTCCGTCCGTCCGTCACCAGTTTTTGGGCCTTAAATTTTGAGCTAGAAGGATGAAATTTGGTACACGTGCTCTTTGTTGCTCCCAGCAGAACATGTTTAAAAATTTTTGAAATCCGCCCACTGCCACGCCCCCTTTTTAGAAAAACGTATTTTTTGGCCAAACCATAAGGAATTTTGAAAAACTTTCTGAACAACATATTTAGACAATCTGAATATCTGTATTTCGTTCATATAAAGTTTTTTGCCACGCCCACTTTTTGGGGGCGTTTTTAATAAAAAACTTTTTTCGGTCAAATTTTAAAATTTTCTAAAAAACGTTTGATGCAGAATCATTAGTAATATAAATATGAACATTTCGTCAATAGACCATTTTAACCCACGCCCACTTTTTGGGGGCGTTTTTATATAAAAACCATTTTTATACCCTACCCCATAACATATATGCAGGAGAAAACCTTGTCTTTTGTAGAACCGTACAAGTTTTTTATAGGCAGTCTGAAGAATTTGTTGTCACCATGTCATTTTCTTTATTTTATCCACATCGTGTTTTTAGCCATGTCCACTTTTTGGGGATTTTAGTTTTACAGATAGGATGGGATAGGGTATTCAACGATCCGCACAGTGGATTGTAGCCTTCTCATATGTTTTTTTTTCTTTTGCACACACGTGGGGGGGGGGGGGTTTGGTAAAAATTTTTTTTTGGTTTGGTGTTAAAATTTTTGAAATCCGCCCACTGCCACGCCCCCTTTTAAGAAAAACTCAGTTTTTGACCAAACCGTAAGGAATTTTAACAACATATTTAGACAATATCAATATCTATATTTCGTCCACATAAAGTTTTTAGCCACGCCCACTTTTTGGGGGCGTTTTCAATTAAAAACTGTTTTCGGTCAAATTTTAAATTTTTCGAAAAAAATTTTGATGCAGAATCATTTAAATTATTAATATGAACATTTCATCTTTATACCATTTTAACCCACGCCCACTTTTTGGGGGCGTTTTTATATAAAAACCATTTTTATACACTACCCCATAACATATGCAGGAGAAAACCTTGTCTTTTGTAGAACCGTAAAATTGTTTTGTAAGCAGCCTGAAGAATTTGTTGTCACTATATCATTTTTTATACCCTATCCCATAGGGGTATATTAGTTTTGATACTTAGTTTGTAACATAGAGAAATAATTTTGCTACATATACCTCAAAGTATATGGATCGACTCAGAATCGCTAGCTGAGTCGATTAAGCCATGTCTGTCTGTCCGTCCGTCCGTCCGTCCGTCTGTACGTCACCGATTTTTAGGCCTTAAATTTTGAGCTAGGATAATGAAATTTGGTATATAGGATCCTCGTCTCTGCCTACAGAACAAGTGTAAACAATTTTGAAATCCGCCCACTGCCACGCCCCCTTTTAAGAAAAACTCAGTTTTTGACCAAACCGTAAGGAATTTTAAAAAAGTTTCTGAACAACATATTTAGACAATATTAATATCTATATTTCGTCCATATAAAGTTTTTTGCCACGCCCACTTTTTGGGGGCGTTTTCAATTAAAAACTTTTTTCGGTCAAATTTTAAATTTTTCGAAAAAAATTTTGATGCAGAATCATTAACATTATTAATATGAACATTTCGTCTATATATTATTTTAACCCACGCCCACTTTTTGGGGGCGTTTTTATATAAAAACCATTTTTATACACTACCCCATAACATATGCAGGAGAAAACCTTGTCTTTTGTAGAACCGTAAAATTGTTTTGTAAGCAGTCTGAAGAATTTGTTGTCACTATATCATTTTTTCTATTTTATCCACATCGTGTTTTTAGCCATGCCCCCTTTTTTGGGGATTTTAGTTTTATGGATAGGATGGGATAGGGTATTCAACGATCCGCATAGCGGATTGTAGCCTTCTCATATGTTTTTTTTTTAATTTCCTCAAAAGCGCAATCCTTTGATAGCTAGTTTTGTGTTATTTGATATTGGTAATTAAAGTAGGGTTGGGCAAAATCCTCATCTTTCAGTCCTTCTCGCGGACGCCCACCTGAAAATGACTAATCAGCATGCCTGATTAGGGTCAGCCAAGGGTCCCACTTGGATATTGACCGTGCGCTGTAACACGTTGCAACGCACGATCAATGTACAAGCGGGAACCATAAGTTTGAGGTGGGAGAAAACCCTTAAACCCAAATCCAAGGTGGAACAGCAAACGCCGAAGGATGCATGGCTAAAAAGGGTCCGTCCGTCTGTCTGTTCGTCACCGATTTTTGGGCCTTAAATTTTGAGCTAGGATAATGAAATTTGGTATATAGGATCCTTGGCCGAGACACCAGAACAAGTGTAAACATATGAGAGGCTACAATCCGCTATGCGGATCGTTGAATACCCTATCCCATCCCATCCTTTAAATTAATATCCTCAAAATATAGGCCTTATGACATTCTCACAATATATTGCTTAGATAGTTTCTCAAAATCTTGTGTGGTTCGACAAAAAACAACGTATTTCTATTGCTAATGCCTTGGGATGGGTTATACAAATGGTTTTTGTAAGAAAACGCCCCCAAAATGTGGGCGTAGGTGAAAATGATCTATGGACAAAATGTTTATATTACCATTTCGGATGTATTTGCATCAAAATTTTTTTCGAATGTTTTAAAATTTGGACAAAAAGCGATTTTTACTAAAAACGCCCCAAAAAGTGGGCGTGGCAAAAAACTTTGTATGAACGAAATATAGATATTAGGATTGTCTAAATATGCTACTCAGACACTTTTTTGAAATTCCTTACGGTTTGGCCAAAAAATAAGTTTTCCTAAAAAGGGGGCGTGGCAGTGGGCGGATTTCAAAAATTTTTACAATTGTTCTGGTGGCACGGACGAGGATCCTATATACCAAATTTCATTATCCTAGCTCAAAATTTAAGGCCCAAAAACCGCTGACGAACAGACAGACGGACGGACGGACGGACGGACGGACGGACGGACGGACGGACGGACGGACGGACGGACGGACAGACAGACATGGCTAATTCGACTCAGCTAGTGATTCTGAGTCGATCCATATACTTTGAGGTATATGTAGCAAAATTATTTCTCTATGTTACAAACTAAGTATCAAAACTAATATACCCCCCTATGGGATAGGGTATAAAAATTTTTAAAATCCGCCCACTGCCACGCCCCCTTCAAGAAAAACGTAGTTTTAAGCCAAACCGTAAAGAATTTCAAAAAAGTGTCTGAGCAATATATTTAGATAATCCTAATATCAGTATTTCGTCCATACAAAGGTTTTTGCCACGCCCACTTTTTGGGGGCGTTTTTAGTAAAAAACGTTTTTTTGTCAAAATTTTTAAACTTTCGAAAAAAAATTTGATGCAAATACTTCCGCAATGGTAATATAAACATTTTGTCTATAGATGATTTTCACCTACGCCCACATTTTGGGGGCGTTTTCTTACAAAAACCATTTGTATACCCCATCCCAAGGCATTAGCAATAGAAATACGTTGTTTTTTGTCGAACCACACAAGATTTTGAGAAACTGTCTGAGCAATATATTGTGACAATGTCATTTTCTGTATTTCATCGCCATAAGGCCTATATTTTGAGGATATTAATTTAAAGGATGGGATGGGATAGGGTATTCAACGATCCGCATAGCTAGCGGATTGTAGCCTCTCATATGTTTATACCCTATCCCATAGGGGTATATTAGTTTTGATACTTAGTTTGTAACATAGAGAAATAATTTTGCTACATATACCTCAAAGTATATGGATCGACTCAGAATCGCTAGCTGAGTCGATTAAGCCATGTCTGTCTGTCCGTCCGTCCGTCCGTCTGTACGTCACCGATTTTTATCCCTTAAATTTTGAGCTAGGATAATGAAATTTGGTATATAGGATCCTCGTCTCTGCCTACAGAACAAGTGTAAAAATTTTTGAAATCCGCCCACTGCCACGCCCCCTTTTAAGAAAAACTCAGTTTTTGACCAAACCGTAAGGAATTTTAAAAAAGTTTCTGAACAACAGAAATATAATATATAAAGTTTTTTGCCACGCCCACTTTTTGGGGGCGTTTTCAATTAAAAACTGTTTTCGGTAAAATTTTAAATTTTTCGAAGAAAATTTTGATGCAGAATCATTAACATTATTAATATGAACATTTCGTCTATATACCATTTTAACCCACGCCCACTTTTTGGGGGCGTTTTTATATAAAAACCATTTTTATACACTACCCCATAACATAAGCAGGAGAAAACCTTGTCTTTTGTAGAACCGTTTTTTGTATTGTTTTGTAAGCAGTCTGAAGAATTTGTTGTCACTATATCATTATACCCTATCCCATAGGGGTATATTAGTTTTGATACTTAGTTTGTAACATAGAGAAATAATTTTGCTACATATACCTCAAAGTATATGGATCGACTCAGAATCGCTAGCTGAGTCGAATTAGCCATGTCTGTCTGTCCGTCCGTCCGTCCGTCCGTCCGTCCGTCCGTCCTTCTGTCTGTTCGTCAGCGGTTTTTGGGCCTTAAATTTTGAGCTAGGATAATGAAATTTGGTATATAGGATCCTCGTCCGTGCCACCAGAACAAGTGTAAAAATTTTTGAAATCCGCCCACTGCCACGCCCCCTTTTTAGGAAAACTTATTTTTTGGCCAAACCGTAAGGAATTTCAAAAAAGTGTCTGAGTAGCATATTTAGACAATCCTAATATCTATATTTCGTTCATATAAAGTTTTTTGCCACGCCCACTTTTTGGGGGCGTTTTTAGTAAAAAACGCTTTTTGTCCAAATTTTAAAACTTTCGGAAAAAATTTTGATGCAAATACTTCCGAAATGGTAATATAAACATTTTGTCCATACATCATTTTCACCTACGCCCACATTTTGGGGGCGTTTTCTTACAAAAACCATTTGTATACCCCATCCCAAGGCATTAGAAATAGAAATACGTTGTTTTTTGTCGAACCACACAAGATTTTGAGAAACTGTCTGAGCAATATATTGTGACAATGTCATTTTCTGTATTTCATCGCCATAAGGCCTATATTTTGAGGATATTAATTTAAAGGATGGGATGGGATAGGGTATTCAACGATCCGCATAGCGGATTGTAGCCTCTCATATGTTTATACCCTATCCCATAGGGGGGTATATTAGTTTTGATACTTAGTTTGTAACATAGAGAAATAATTTTGCTACATATACCTCAAAGTATATGGATCGACTCAGAATCGCTAGCTGAGTCGAATTAGCCATGTCTGTCTGTCCGTCCGTCCGTCCGTCCGTCCGTCCGTCCGTCCGTCCGTCTGTCTGTTCGTCACCGATTTTTGGGCCTTAAATTTTGAGCTAGGATAATGAAATTTGGTATATAGGATCCTCGTCCGTGCCACCAGAACAAGTGTAAAAATTTTTGAAATCCGCCCACTGCCACGCCCCCTTTTTAGAAAAACTTATTTTTTGGCCAAACCGTAAGGAATTTCAAAAAAGTGTCTGAGCAGCATATTTAGACAATCCTAATATCTATATTTCGTTCATACAAAGTTTTTTGCCACGCCCACTTTTTGGGGGTGTTTTTAGTAAAAAACGCTTTTTGTCCAAATTTTAAAACTTTCGAAAAAAATTTTGATGCAAATACTTCCGCAATGGTAATATAAACATTTTGTCCATAGATCATTTTCACCTACGCCCACATTTTGGGGGCGTTTTCTTACGAAAACCATTTGTATACCCCATCCCAAGGCATTAGCAATAGAAATACGTTGTTTTTTGTCGAACCACAAAAGATTTTGAGAAACTGTCTGAGCAATATATTGTGACAATGTCATTTTCTGTATTTCATCGCCATAAAGCCTATATTTTGAGGATATTAATTTAAAGGATGGGATCGGATAGGGTATTCAACGATCCGCATAGCGGATTGTAGCCTCTCATATGTTTTTTTTCTATTTTATCCACATCGTGTTTTTAGCCATGCCCCCTTTTTTGGGGATTTTAATTTTATGGAAAGGATGGGATAGGGTATTCAACGATCCGCACAGCGGATTGTAGCCTTCTCATATATTTATACCCTATCCCATAGGGGGTATATTAGTTTTGATACTTAGTTTGTAATATAGAGAAATAATTTTGCTACATATACCTCAAAGTATATGGATCGACTCAGAATCGCTAGCTGAGTCGAATTAGCCATGTCTGTCTGTCCGTCCGTCCGTCCGTCCGTCTGTCTGTTCGTCAGCGGTTTTTGGGCCTTAAATTTTGAGCTAGGATAATGAAATTTGGTATATAGGATCCTCGTCCGTGCCACCAGAACAAGTGTTAACATTTTTAAAATCCGCCCACTGCCACGCCGCCTTTTTAGGAAAACTTATTTTTTGGCCAAACCGTAAGGAATTTCAAAAAAGTGTCTGAGTAGCATATTTAGACAATTTTAATATCTATATTTCGTTCATACAAAGTTTTTTGCCACGCCCACTTTTTGGGGGCATTTTAAGTAAAAAACGCTTTTTGTCCAAATTTTAAAACTTTCGAAAAAAATTTTGATGCAAATACTTCCGAAATGGTAATATAAACATTTTGTCCATAGATCATTTTCACCTACGCCCACATTTTGGGGGCGTTTTCTTACAAAAACCGTTTGTATACCCCATCCCAAGGCATTAGCAATAGAAATACGAACCACACAAGATTTTGAGAAACTGTCTGAGCAATATATTGTGACAATGTCATTTTCTGTATTTCATCGCCATAAGGCCTATATTTTGAGGATATTAATTTAAAGGATGGGATGGGATAGGGTATTCAATGATCCGCATATCGGATTGTAGCCTCTCATATGTTTATACCCTATCCCATAGGGGGGTATATTAGTTTTGATACTTAGTTTGTAACATAGAGAAATAATTTTGCTACATATACCTCAAAGTATATGGATCGACTCAGAATCGCTAGCTGAGTCGAATAAGCCATGTCTGTCTGTCCGTCCGTCCGTCCGTCCGTCCGTCTGTCTGTTCGTCAGCGGTTTTTGGGCCTTAAATTTTGAGCTAGGATAATGAAATTTGGTATAGAGGATCCTCGTCCGTGCCACCAGAACAAGTGTAAAAATTTTTGAAATCCGCCCACTGCCACGCCCCCTTTTTAGGAAAACTTATTTTTTGGCCAAACCGTAAGGAATTTCAAAAAAGTGTCTGAGTAGCATATTTAGACAATCCTAATATCTATATTTCGTTCATACAAAGTTTTTTGCCACGCCCACTTTTTGGGGGCGTTTTTAGTAAAAAACGCTTTTTGTCAAATTTTAAAACTTTCGAAAAAAATTTTGATGCAAATACTTCCGAAATGGTAATATAAACATTTTGTCCATAGATCATTTTCACCTACGCCCACATTTTGGGGGCGTTTTCTTACAAAAACCGTTTGTATACCCCATCCCAAGGCATTAGCAATAGAAATACGAACCACACAAGATTTTGAGAAACTGTCTGAGCAATATATTGTGACAATGTCATTTTCTGTATTTCATTGCCATAAGGCCTATATTTTGAGGATATTAATTTAAAGGATGGGATGGGATAGGGTATTCAACGATCTGCATAGCGGATTGTAGCCTCTCATATGTTTATACCCTATCCCATAGGGGGGTATATTAGTTTTGATACTTAGTTTGTAACATAGAGAAATAATTTTGCTACATATACCTCAAAGTATATGGATCGACTCAGAATCGCTAGCTGAGTCGAATTAGCCATGTCTGTCTGTCCGTCCGTCCGTCCGTCCGTCCGTCTGTCTGTTCGTCAGCGGTTTTTGGGCCTTAAATTTTGAGCTAGGATAATGAAATTTTGTATATAGGATCCTCGTCCGTGCCACCAGAACAAGTGTAAAAATTTTTGAAATCCGCCCACTGCCACGGCCCCTTTTAAGGAAAACTTATTTTTTGGCCAAACCGTAAGGAATTTCAAAAAAGTGTCTTAGTAGCATATTTAGACAATCCTAATATCTATATTTCGTTCATATAAAGTTTTTTGCCACGCCCACTTTTTGGGGGCGTTTTTAGTAAAAAACGCTTTTTGTCCAAATTTTAAAACTTTCGAAAAAAAATTTGATGCAAATACTTCCAAAATGGTAATATAAACATTTTGTCTATAGATCATTTTAACCTACGCCCACATTTTGGGGGCGTTTTCTTACAAAAACCATTTGTATACCCCATCCCAAGGCATTAGCAATAGAAATACGTTTTTTGTCGAACCACACAAGATTTTGAGAAACTGTCTGAGCAATATATTGTGACAATGTCATTTTCTGTATTTCATCGCCATAAGGCCTATATTTTGAGGATATTAATTTAAAGGATGGGATGGGATAGGGTATTCAATGATCCGCATATCGGATTGTAGCCTCTCATATGTTTATACCCTATCCCATAGGGGGGTATATTAGTTTTGATACTTAGTTTGTAACATAGAGAAATAATTTTGCTACATATACCTCAAAGTATATGGATCGACTCAGAATCGCTAGCTGAGTCGAATAAGCCATGTCTGTCTGTCCGTCCGTCCGTCCGTCCGTCCGTCTGTCTGTTCGTCAGCGGTTTTTGGGCCTTAAATTTTGAGCTAGGATAATGAAATTTGGTATAGAGGATCCTCGTCCGTGCCACCAGAACAAGTGTAAAAATTTTTAAAATCCGCCCACTGCCACGCCCCCTTTTTAGGAAAACTTATTTTTTGGCCAAACCGTAAGGAATTTCAAAAAAGTGTCTGAGTAGCATATTTAGACAATCCTAATATCTATATTTCGTTCATACAAAGTTTTTTGCCACGCCCACTTTTTGGGGGCGTTTTTAGTAAAAAACGCTTTTTGTCAAATTTTAAAACTTTCGAAAAAAATTTTGATGCAAATACTTCCGAAATGGTAATATAAACATTTTGTCCATAGATCATTTTCACCTACGCCCACATTTTGGGGGCGTTTTCTTACAAAAACCATTTGTATACCCCATCCCAAGGCATTAGCAATAAAAATACGTTGCTTTTTGTCGAACCACACAAGATTTTGAGAAACTGTCTGAGCAATATATTGAGACAATGTCATTTTCTGTATTTCATCGCCATAAGGCCTATATTTTGAGGATATTTATTTAAAGGATGGGATGGGATAGGGTATTCAACGATCCGCATAGCGGATTGTAGCCTCTCATATGTTTATACCCTATCCCATAGGGGTATATTAGTTTTGATACTTAGTTTGTAACATAGAGAAATAATTTTGCTACATATACCTCAAAGTATATGGATCGACTCAGAATCGCTAGCTGAGTCGATTAAGCCATGTCTGTCTGTCCGTCCGTCCGTCCGTCCATCTGTTCGTCACCGATTTTTAGGCCTTAAATTTTGAGCTAGGATAATGAAATTTGGTATATAGGATCCTCGTCTCTGCCTATAGAACAAGTGTAAAAATTTTTGAAATCCGCCCACTGCCACGCCGCCTTTTAAGAAAAACTCAGTTTTTGACCAAACCGTAAGGAATTTTAAAAAAGTTTCTGAACAACATATTTAGACAATATTAATATCTATATTTCGTCCATATAAAGTTTTTTGCCACGCCCACTTTTTGGGGGCGTTTTCAATAAAAAACAGTTTTCGGTCAAATTTTAAATTTTTCGCAAAAAATTTTGATGCAGAATCATTAACATTATTAATATGAACATTTCTTCTATATACCATTTTAACCCACGCCCACATTTCGGGGGCGTTTTTATATAAAAACCATTTTTATACAATACCCCATAACATATGCAAGAGAAAACCTTGTCTTTTGTAGAACCGTTAAAGTGTTTTGTAAGCAGTCTGAAGAATTTGTTGTCACTTTATCATTTTTTCTATTTATCCACATCGTGTTTTTAGCCATGACCCCTTTTTTGGGGATTTTAGTTTTATGGATAGGATGGGATAGGGTATTCAACGATCCGCACAGCAGATTGTTGCCTTCTCATATGTTTATACCCTATCCCATAGGGGTATATTAGTTTTGATACTTAGTTTGTAACATAGAGAAATAATTTTGCTACATATACCTCAAAGTATATGGATCGACTCAGAATCGCTAGCTGAGTCGATTAAGCCATGTCTGTCTGTCCGTCCGTCCGTCCGTCCGTCTGTCTGTTCGTCAGCGGTTTTTGGGCCTTAAATTTTGAGCTAGGATAATGAAATTTGGTATAGAGGATCCTCGTCCGTGCCACCAGAACAAGTGTAAAAATTTTTGAAATCCGCCCACTGCCACGCCCCCTTTTTAGGAAAACTTATTTTTTGGCCAAACCGTAAGGAATTTCCAAAAAGTGTCTGAGTAGCATATTTAGACAATCCTAATATCTATTTTTCGTTCATACAAAGTTTTTTGCCACGCCCACTTTTTGGGGGCGTTTTTAGTAAAAAACGCTTATTGTCAAATTTTAAAACTTTCGCAAAAAAAATTTTGATGCAAATAATTCCGAAATGGTAATATAAACATTTTGTCCATAGATCATTTTCACCTACGCCCACATTTTGGGGGCGTTTTCTTACAAAAACCATTTGTATACCCAATCCCAAGGCATTAGCAATAGAAATACGTTGCTTTTTGTCGAACCACACAAGATTTTGAGAAACTGTCTGAGCAATATATTGTCACAATGTCATTTTCTGTATTTCATCGCCATAAGGCCTATATTTTGAGGATATTTATTTAAAGGATGGGATGGGATAGGGTATTCAACGATCCGCATAGCGGATTGTAGCCTCTCATATGTTTTGTAAGCAGTCTGAAGAATTTGTTGTCACTAAATCATTTTTTCTATTTATCCACATCGTGTTTTAAGCCATGCCTCCCTTTTTTGGGGATTTTAGTTTTATGGATAGGATGGGATAGGGTATTCAACGATCCGCACAGCGGATTGTAGCCTTCTCATATGTTTATACCCTATCCCATAGGGGGGTATATTAGTTTTGATACTTAGTTTGTAACATAGAGAAATAATTTTGCTACATATACCTCAAAGTATATGGATCGACTCAGAATCGCTAGCTGAGTCGAATAAGCCATGTCTGTCTGTCCGTCCGTCCGTCCGTCCGTCCGTTCGTCTGTCTGTTCGTCAGCGGTTTTTGGGCCTTAAATTTTGAGCTAGGATAATGAAATTTGGTATAGAGGATCCTCGTCCGTGCCACCAGAACAAGTGTAAAAATTTTTGAAATCCGCCCACTGCCACGCCCCCTTTTTAGGAAAACTTATTTTTTGGCCAAACCGTAAGGAATTTCCAAAAAGTGTCTGAGTAGCATATTTAGACAATCCTAATATCTATATTTCGATCATACAAAGTTTTTTGCCACGCCCACTTCTTGGGGGCGTTTTTATATAAAAACCATTTTTATACACTACCCCATAACATATGCAGTAGAAAACCTTGTCTGTTGTAGAACCGTAAAATTGTTTTGTAAGCAGTCTGAAGAATTTGTTGTCACTATATCATTTTTTCTATTTTATCCAAATCGTGTTTTTAGCCATGCCCACTTTTTTGGGGATTCTAGTTTTATGGATAGGATGGGATAGGGTATTCAACGATCCGCACAGCGGATTGTAGCCTTCTCATATTTTTATACCCTATCCCATAGGGGTATATTAGTTTTGATACATAGTTTGTAACATAGAGAAATAATTTAGCTACATAAACCTCAAAGTATATGGATCGACTCAGAATCGATAGCTGAGTCGATTAAGCCATGTCTGTCCGTCCGTCCGTCCGTCCGTCCGTCCGTCACCAGTTTTTGGGCCTTAAATTTTGAGCTAGAAGGATGAAATTTGGTACACGTGCTCTTTGTTGCTCCCAGCAGAACATGTTTAAAAATTTTTGAAATCCGCCCACTGCCACGCCCCCTTTTTAGAAAAACGTATTTTTTGGCCAAACCATAAGGAATTTTGAAAAACTTTCTGAACAACATATTTAGACAATCTGAATATCTGTATTTCGTTCATATAAAGTTTTTTGCCACGCCCACTTTTTGGGGGCGTTTTTAATAAAAAACTTTTTTCGGTCAAATTTTAAAATTTTCTAAAAAACGTTTGATGCAGAATCATTAGTAATATAAATATGAACATTTCGTCAATAGACCATTTTAACCCACGCCCACTTTTTGGGGGCGTTTTTATATAAAAACCATTTTTATACCCTACCCCATAACATATATGCAGGAGAAAACCTTGTCTTTTGTAGAACCGTACAAGTTTTTTATAGGCAGTCTGAAGAATTTGTTGTCACCATGTCATTTTCTTTATTTTATCCACATCGTGTTTTTAGCCATGTCCACTTTTTGGGGATTTTAGTTTTACAGATAGGATGGGATAGGGTATTCAACGATCCGCACAGTGGATTGTAGCCTTCTCATATGTTTATACCCTATCCCATAGGGGGGTATATTAGTTTTGATACTTAGTTTGTAACATAGAGAAATAATTTTGCTACATATACCTCAAAGTATATGGATCGACTCAGAATCACTAGCTGAGTCGAATTAGCCATGTCTGTCTGTCCGTCCGTCCGTCCGTCCGTCCGTCCGTCCGTCCGTCCGTCCGTCCGTCCGTCCGTCCGTCCGTCCGTCCGTCCGTCCGTCCGTCCGTCTGTCTGTTCGTCAGCGGTTTTTGGGCCTTAAATTTTGAGCTAGGATAATGAAATTTGGTATATAGGATCCTCGTCCGTGCCACCAGAACAAGTGTAAAAATTTTTGAAATCCGCCCACTGCCACGCCCCCTTTTTAGGAAAACTTATTTTTTGGCCAAACCGTAAGGAATTTCAAAAAAGTGTCTGAGTAGCATATTTAGACAATCCTAATATCTATATTTCGTTCATACAAAGTTTTTTGCCACGCCCACTTTTTGGGGGCGTTTTTAGTAAAAATCGCTTTTTGTCCAAGTTTTAAAACTTTCGAAAAAAATTTTGATGCAAATACTTCCGAAATGGTAATATAAACATTTTGTCCATAGATCATTTTCACCTACGCCCACACTTTGGGGGCGTTTTCTTACAAAAACCATTTGTATACCCCATCCCAAGGCATTAGCAATAGAAATACGTTGTTTTTTGTCGAACCACACAAGATTTTGAGAAACTATCTGAGCAATATATTGTGAGAATGTCATAAGGCCTATATTTTGAGGATATTAATTTAAAGGATGGGATGGGATAGGGTATTCAACGATCCGCATAGCGGATTGTAGCCTCTCATATGTTTTTTTTTCTTTTGCACACACGTGGGGGGGGGGGGGTTTGGTAAAAATTTTTTTTTGGTTTGGTGTAAAAATTTTTGAAATCCGCCCACTGCCACGCCCCCTTTTAAGAAAAACTCAGTTTTTGACCAAACCGTAAGGAATTTTAAAAAAGTTTCTGAACAACATATTTAGACAATATCAATATCTATATTTCGTCCACATAAAGTTTTTAGCCACGCCCACTTTTTGGGGGCGTTTTCAATTAAAAACTGTTTTCGGTCAAATTTTAAATTTTTCGAAAAAAATTTTGATGCAGAATCATTTAAATTATTAATATGAACATTTCATCTTTATACCATTTTAACCCACGCCCACTTTTTGGGGGCGTTTTTATATAAAAACCATTTTTATACACTACCCCATAACATATGCAGGAGAAAACCTTGTCTTTTGTAGAACCGTAAAATTGTTTTGTAAGCAGCCTGAAGAATTTGTTGTCACTATATCATTTTTTATACCCTATCCCATAGGGGTATATTAGTTTTGATACTTAGTTTGTAACATAGAGAAATAATTTTGCTACATATACCTCAAAGTATATGGATCGACTCAGAATCGCTAGCTGAGTCGATTAAGCCATGTCTGTCTGTCCGTCCGTCCGTCCGTCCGTCTGTACGTCACCGATTTTTAGGCCTTAAATTTTGAGCTAGGATAATGAAATTTGGTATATAGGATCCTCGTCTCTGCCTACAGAACAAGTGTAAAAAATTTTGAAATCCGCCCACTGCCACGCCCCCTTTTAAGAAAAACTCAGTTTTTGACCAAACCGTAAGGAATTTTAAAAAAGTTTCTGAACAACATATTTAGACAATATTAATATCTATATTTCGTCCATATAAAGTTTTTTGCCACGCCCACTTTTTGGGGGCGTTTTCAATTAAAAACTGTTTTCGGTCAAATTTTAAATTTTTCGAAAAAAATTTTGATGCAGAATCATTAACATTATTAATATGAACATTTCGTCTATATATTATTTTAACCCACGCCCACTTTTTGGGGGCGTTTTTATATAAAAACCATTTTTATACACTACCCCATAACATATGCAGGAGAAAACCTTGTCTTTTGTAGAACCGTAAAATTGTTTTGTAAGCAGTCTGAAGAATTTGTTGTCACTATATCATTTTTTCTATTTTATCCACATCGTGTTTTTAGCCATGCCCCCTTTTTTGGGGATTTTAGTTTTATGGATAGGATGGGATAGGGTATTCAACGATCCGCATAGCGGATTGTAGCCTTCTCATATGTTTTTTTTTTAATTTCCTCAAAAGCGCAATCCTTTGATAGCTAGTTTTGTGTTATTTGATATTGGTAATTAAAGTAGGGTTGGGCAAAATCCTCATCTTTCAGTCCTTCTCGCGGACGCCCACCTGAAAATGACTAATCAGCATGCCTGATTAGGGTCAGCCAAGGGTCCCACTTGGATATTGACCGTGCGCTGTAACACGTTGCAACGCACGATCAATGTACAAGCGGGAACCATAAGTTTGAGGTGGGAGAAAACCCTTAAACCCAAATCCAAGGTGGAACAGCAAACGCCGAAGGATGCATGGCTAAAAAGGGTCCGTCCGTCTGTCTGTTCGTCACCGATTTTTGGGCCTTAAATTTTGAGCTAGGATAATGAAATTTGGTATATAGGATCCTTGGCCGAGACACCAGAACAAGTGTAAAAATTTTTAAAATCCGCCCACTGCCACGCCCCCTTCAAGAAAAACGTAGTTTTAAGCCAAACCGTAAAGAATTTCAAAAAAGTGTCTGAGCAATATATTTAGATAATCCTAATATCAGTATTTCGTCCATACAAAGGTTTTTGCCACGCCCACTTTTTGGGGGCGTTTTTAGTAAAAAACGTTTTTTGTCAAAATTTTTAAACTTTCGAAAAAAAATTTGATGCAAATACTTCCGCAATGGTAATATAAACATTTTGTCTATAGATGATTTTCACCTACGCCCACATTTTGGGGGCGTTTTCTTACAAAAAACCATTTGTATACCCCATCCCAAGGCATTAGCAATAGAAATACGTTGTTTTTTGTCGAACCACACAAGATTTTGAGAAACTGTCTGAGCAATATATTGTGACAATGTCATTTTCTGTATTTCATCGCCATAAGGCCTATATTTTGAGGATATTAATTTAAAGGATGGGATGGGATAGGGTATTCAACGATCCGCATAGCTAGCGGATTGTAGCCTCTCATATGTTTATACCCTATCCCATAGGGGTATATTAGTTTTGATACTTAGTTTGTAACATAGAGAAATAATTTTGCTACATATACCTCAAAGTATATGGATCGACTCAGAATCGCTAGCTGAGTCGATTAAGCCATGTCTGTCTGTCCGTCCGTCCGTCCGTCTGTACGTCACCGATTTTTTATCCCTTAAATTTTGAGCTAGGATAATGAAATTTGGTATATAGGATCCTCGTCTCTGCCTACAGAACAAGTGTAAAAATTTTTGAAATCCGCCCACTGCCACGCCCCCTTTTAAGAAAAACTCAGTTTTTGACCAAACCGTAAAGGAATTTTAAAAAAGTTTCTGAACAACAGAAATATAATATATAAAGTTTTTTGCCACGCCCACTTTTTGGGGGCGTTTTCAATTAAAAACTGTTTTCGGTAAAATTTTAAATTTTTCGAAGAAAATTTTGATGCAGAATCATTAACATTATTAATATGAACATTTCGTCTATATACCATTTTAACCCACGCCCACTTTTTGGGGGCGTTTTTATATAAAAACCATTTTTATACACTACCCCATAACATAAGCAGGAGAAAACCTTGTCTTTTGTAGAACCGTTTTTTGTATTGTTTTGTAAGCAGTCTGAAGAATTTGTTGTCACTATATCATTTTTTTCTATTTTATCCACATCGTGTTTTTAGCCATGCCCCCTCTTTTGGGGATTTTAATTTTATGGAAAGGATGGGATAGGGTATTCAACGATCCGCACAGCGGATTGTAGCCTTCTCATATATTTATACCCTATCCCATAGGGGGTATATTAGTTTTGATACTTAGTTTGTAATATAGAGAAATAATTTTGCTACATATACCTCAAAGTATATGGATCGACTCAGAATCGCTAGCTGAGTCGAATTAGCCATGTCTGTCTGTCCGTCCGTCCGTCCGTCCGTCTGTCTGTTCGTCAGCGGTTTTTGGGCCTTAAATTTTGAGCTAGGATAATGAAATTTGGTATATAGGATCCTCGTCCGTGCCACCAGAACAAGTGTTAACATTTTTAAAATCCGCCCACTGCCACGCCGCCTTTTTAGGAAAACTTATTTTTTGGCCAAACCGTAAGGAATTTCAAAAAAGTGTCTAAGTAGCATATTTAGACAATTTTAATATCTATATTTCGTTCATACAAAGTTTTTTGCCACGCCCACTTTTTGGGGGCATTTTAAGTAAAAAACGCTTTTTGTCCAAATTTTAAAACTTTCGAAAAAAATTTTGATGCAAATACTTCCGAAATGGTAATATAAACATTTTGTCCATAGATCATTTTCACCTACGCCCACATTTTGGGGGCGTTTTCTTACAAAAACCGTTTGTATACCCCATCCCAAGGCATTAGCAATAGAAATACGAACCACACAAGATTTTGAGAAACTGTCTGAGCAATATATTGTGACAATGTCATTTTCTGTATTTCATCGCCATAAGGCCTATATTTTGAGGATATTAATTTAAAGGATGGGATGGGATAGGGTATTCAATGATCCGCATATCGGATTGTAGCCTCTCATATGTTTATACCCTATCCCATAGGGGGGTATATTAGTTTTGATACTTAGTTTGTAACATAGAGAAATAATTTTGCTACATATACCTCAAAGTATATGGATCGACTCAGAATCGCTAGCTGAGTCGAATAAGCCATGTCTGTCTGTCCGTCCGTCCGTCCGTCCGTCCGTCTGTCTGTTCGTCAGCGGTTTTTGGGCCTTAAATTTTGAGCTAGGATAATGAAATTTGGTATAGAGGATCCTCGTCCGTGCCACCAGAACAAGTGTAAAAATTTTTGAAATCCGCCCACTGCCACGCCCCCTTTTTAGGAAAACTTATTTTTTGGCCAAACCGTAAGGAATTTCAAAAAAGTGTCTGAGTAGCATATTTAGACAATCCTAATATCTATATTTCGTTCATACAAAGTTTTTTGCCACGCCCACTTTTTGGGGGCGTTTTTAGTAAAAAACGCTTTTTGTCAAATTTTAAAACTTTCGAAAAAAATTTTGATGCAAATACTTCCGAAATGGTAATATAAACATTTTGTCCATAGATCATTTTCACCTACGCCCACATTTTGGGGGCGTTTTCTTACAAAAACCGTTTGTATACCCCATCCCAAGGCATTAGCAATAGAAATACGAACCACACAAGATTTTGAGAAACTGTCTGAGCAATATATTGTGACAATGTCATTTTCTGTATTTCATTGCCATAAGGCCTATATTTTGAGGATATTAATTTAAAGGATGGGATGGGATAGGGTATTCAACGATCTGCATAGCGGATTGTAGCCTCTCATATGTTTATACCCTATCCCATAGGGGGGTATATTAGTTTTGATACTTAGTTTGTAACATAGAGAAATAATTTTGCTACATATACCTCAAAGTATATGGATCGACTCAGAATCGCTAGCTGAGTCGAATTAGCCATGTCTGTCTGTCCGTCCGTCCGTCCGTCCGTCCGTCTGTCTGTTCGTCAGCGGTTTTTGGGCCTTAAATTTTGAGCTAGGATAATGAAATTTTGTATATAGGATCCTCGTCCGTGCCACCAGAACAAGTGTAAAAATTTTTGAAATCCGCCCACTGCCACGGCCCCTTTTAAGGAAAACTTATTTTTTGGCCAAACCGTAAGGAATTTCAAAAAAGTGTCTTAGTAGCATATTTAGACAATCCTAATATCTATATTTCGTTCATATAAAGTTTTTTGCCACGCCCACTTTTTGGGGGCGTTTTTAGTAAAAAACGCTTTTTGTCCAAATTTTAAAACTTTCGAAAAAAAATTTGATGCAAATACTTCCAAAATGGTAATATAAACATTTTGTCTATAGATCATTTTAACCTACGCCCACATTTTGGGGGCGTTTTCTTACAAAAACCATTTGTATACCCCATCCCAAGGCATTAGCAATAGAAATACGTTTTTTGTCGAACCACACAAGATTTTGAGAAACTGTCTGAGCAATATATTGTGACAATGTCATTTTCTGTATTTCATCGCCATAAGGCCTATATTTTGAGGATATTAATTTAAAGGATGGGATGGGATAGGGTATTCAATGATCCGCATATCGGATTGTAGCCTCTCATATGTTTATACCCTATCCCATAGGGGGGTATATTAGTTTTGATACTTAGTTTGTAACATAGAGAAATAATTTTGCTACATATACCTCAAAGTATATGGATCGACTCAGAATCCCTAGCTGAGTCGAATAAGCCATGTCTGTCTGTCCGTCCGTCCGTCCGTCCGTCCGTCTGTCTGTTCGTCAGCGGTTTTTGGGCCTTAAATTTTGAGCTAGGATAATGAAATTTGGTATAGAGGATCCTCGTCCGTGCCACCAGAACAAGTGTAAAAATTTTTGAAATCCGCCCACTGCCACGCCCCCTTTTTAGGAAAACTTATTTTTTGGCCAAACCGTAAGGAATTTCAAAAAAGTGTCTGAGTAGCATATTTAGACAATCCTAATATCTATATTTCGTTCATACAAAGTTTTTTGCCACGCCCACTTTTTGGGGGCGTTTTTAGTAAAAAACGCTTTTTGTCAAATTTTAAAACTTTCGAAAAAAATTTTGATGCAAATACTTCCGAAATGGTAATATAAACATTTTGTCCATAGATCATTTTCACCTACGCCCACATTTTGGGGGCGTTTTCTTACAAAAACCATTTGTATACCCCATCCCAAGGCATTAGCAATAAAAATACGTTGCTTTTTGTCGAACCACACAAGATTTTGAGAAACTGTCTGAGCAATATATTGAGACAATGTCATTTTCTGTATTTCATCGCCATAAGGCCTATATTTTGAGGATATTTATTTAAAGGATGGGATGGGATAGGGTATTCAACGATCCGCATAGCGGATTGTAGCCTCTCATATGTTTATACCCTATCCCATAGGGGTATATTAGTTTTGATACTTAGTTTGTAACATAGAGAAATAATTTTGCTACATATACCTCAAAGTATATGGATCGACTCAGAATCGCTAGCTGAGTCGATTAAGCCATGTCTGTCTGTCCGTCCGTCCGTCCGTCCATCTGTTCGTCACCGATTTTTAGGCCTTAAATTTTGAGCTAGGATAATGAAATTTGGTATATAGGATCCTCGTCTCTGCCTATAGAACAAGTGTAAAAATTTTTGAAATCCGCCCACTGCCACGCCGCCTTTTAAGAAAAACTCAGTTTTTGACCAAACCGTAAGGAATTTATAAAAGTTTCTGAACAACATATTTAGACAATATTAATATCTATATTTCGTCCATATAAAGTTTTTTGCCACGCCCACTTTTTGGGGGCGTTTTCAATAAAAAACAGTTTTCGGTCAAATTTTAAATTTTTCGCAAAAAATTTTGATGCAGAATCATTAACATTATTAATATGAACATTTCTTCTATATACCATTTTAACCCACGCCCACATTTCGGGGGCGTTTTTATATAAAAACCATTTTTATACAATACCCCATAACATATGCAAGAGAAAACCTTGTCTTTTGTAGAACCGTTAAAGTGTTTTGTAAGCAGTCTGAAGAATTTGTTGTCACTTTATCATTTTTTCTATTTATCCACATCGTGTTTTTAGCCATGACCCCTTTTTTGGGGATTTTAGTTTTATGGATAGGATGGGATAGGGTATTCAACGATCCGCACAGCAGATTGTTGCCTTCTCATATGTTTATACCCTATCCCATAGGGGTATATTAGTTTTGATACTTAGTTTGTAACATAGAGAAATAATTTTGCTACATATACCTCAAAGTATATGGATCGACTCAGAATCGCTAGCTGAGTCGATTAAGCCATGTCTGTCTGTCCGTCCGTCCGTCCGTCCGTCTGTCTGTTCGTCAGCGGTTTTTGGGCCTTAAATTTTGAGCTAGGATAATGAAATTTGGTATAGAGGATCCTCGTCCGTGCCACCAGAACAAGTGTAAAAATTTTTGAAATCCGCCCACTGCCACGCCCCCTTTTTAGGAAAACCTATTTTTTGGCCAAACCGTAAGGAATTTCCAAAAAGTGTCTGAGTAGCATATTTAGACAATCCTAATATCTATTTTTCGTTCATACAAAGTTTTTTGCCACGCCCACTTTTTGGGGGCGTTTTTAGTAAAAAACGCTTATTGTCAAATTTTAAAACTTTCGCAAAAAAAATTTTGATGCAAATAATTCCGAAATGGTAATATAAACATTTTGTCCATAGATCATTTTCACCTACGCCCACATTTTGGGGGCGTTTTCTTACAAAAACCATTTGTATACCCAATCCCAAGGCATTAGCAATAGAAATACGTTGCTTTTTGTCGAACCACACAAGATTTTGAGAAACTGTCTGAGCAATATATTGTCACAATGTCATTTTCTGTATTTCATCGCCATAAGGCCTATATTTTGAGGATATTTATTTAAAGGATGGGATGGGATAGGGTATTCAACGATCCGCATAGCGGATTGTAGCCTCTCATATGTTTTGTAAGCAGTCTGAAGAATTTGTTGTCACTAAATCATTTTTTCTATTTATCCACATCGTGTTTTAAGCCATGCCTCCCTTTTTTGGGGATTTTAGTTTTATGGATAGGATGGGATAGGGTATTCAACGATCCGCACAGCGGATTGTAGCCTTCTCATATGTTTATACCCTATCCCATAGGGGGGTATATTAGTTTTGATACTTAGTTTGTAACATAGAGAAATAATTTTGCTACATATACCTCAAAGTATATGGATCGACTCAGAATCGCTAGCTGAGTCGAATAAGCCATGTCTGTCTGTCCGTCCGTCCGTCCGTCCGTCCGTTCGTCTGTCTGTTCGTCAGCGGTTTTTGGGCCTTAAATTTTGAGCTAGGATAATGAAATTTGGTATAGAGGATCCTCGTCCGTGCCACCAGAACAAGTGTAAAAATTTTTGAAATCCGCCCACTGCCACGCCCCCTTTTTAGGAAAACTTATTTTTTGGCCAAACCGTAAGGAATTTCCAAAAAGTGTCTGAGTAGCATATTTAGACAATCCTAATATCTATATTTCGATCATACAAAGTTTTTTGCCACGCCCACTTCTTGGGGGCGTTTTTAGTAAAAAACGCTTTTTGTCAAATTTTAAAACTTTCGAAAAAAATTTTGATGCAAATACTTCCGAAATGGTAATATAAACATTTTGTCCATAGATCATTTTCACCTACGCCCACATTTTGGGGGCGTTTTCTTACAAAAACCATTTGTATACCCCATCCCAAGGCATTAGCAATAGAAATACGTTGCTTTTTGTCGAACCACACAAGATTTTGAGAAACTGTCTGAGCAATATATTGTGACAATGTCATTTTCTGTATTTCATCGCCATAAGGCCTATATTTTGAGGATATTTATTTAAAGGATGGGATGGGATAGGGTATTCAACGATCCGCATAGCGGATTGTAGCCTCTCATATGTTTATACCCTATCCCATAGGGGGGTATATTAGTTTTGATACTTAGTTTGTAACATAGAGAAATAATTTTGCTACATATACCTCAAAGTATATGGATCGATTCAGAATCGCTAGCTGAGTCGAATAAGCGATGTCTGTCTGTCCGTCCGTCCGTCCGTCTGTCTGTTCGTCAGCGGTTTTTGGGCCTTAAATTTTGAGCTAGGATAATGAAATTTGGTATAGAGGATCCTCGTCCGTGCCACCAGAACAAGTGTAAAAATTTTTGAAATCCGCCCACTGCCACGGTCCTTTTTAGGAAAACTTATTTTTTGGCCAAACCGTAAGGAATTTCAAAAAAGTGTCTGAGTAGCATATTTAGACAATCCTAATATCTATATTTTGTTCATACAAAGTTTTTTGCCACGCCCACTTTTTGGGGGCGTTTTTAGTAAAAAACGCTTTTTGTCCAAATTTTAAAACTTTCGAAAAAAATTTTGATGCAAATACTTCCGAAATGGTAATATAAACATTTTGTCTATAGATCATTTTCACCTACGCCCACATTTTGGGGGCGTTTTCTTACAAAAACCATTTGTATACCCCATCCCAAGGCATTAGCAATAGAAATACGTTGCTTTTTGTCGAACCACACAAGATTTTGAGAAACTGTCTGAGCAATATATTGTGACAATGTCATTTTCTGTATTTCATCGCCATAAGGCCTATATTTTGAGGATATTAATTTAAAGGATGGGATGGGATAGGGTATTCAACGATCCGCATAGCGGATTGTAGCCTCTCATATGTTTATACCCTATCCCATAGGGGGGTATATTAGTTTTGATACATAGTTTGTAACATAGAGAAATAATTTTGCTACATATACCTCAAAGTATATGGATCGACTCAGAATCGCTAGCTGAGTCGAATTAGCCATGTCTGTCTGTCCGTCCGTCCGTCCGTCTGTCTGTTCGTCACCGATTTTTGGGCCTTAAATTTTGAGCTAGGATAATGAAATTTGGTATATAGGATCCTTGTCCGACTCACCAGAACAAGTGTAAAAAATTTTGAAATCCGCCCACTGCCACGCCCCCTTTTTAGAAAAACGTAATTTTTGGCAAAACCGTAAAGAATTTTAAAAAAGTGTCTGAACAGCATATTTAGAGAATGGTAATATCTATATTTTGTTCATATATTTTTTTTGCCACGCCCACTTTTTGGGGGCGTTTTCAATAAAAAACTGTTTTCGGTCAAATTTTAAATTTTTCGAAAAAAATTTTGATGCAGGATCATTAACATTATTAATATGAACATTTCGTCTTTATACCATTTTAACCCAAGCCCACTTTTTGGGGGCGTTTTTATATAAAAAACATTTTTATACACTACCCCATAACATATGAAGGAGAAAACCTAGTCTTTTGTAGAACCGTAAAAGTGTTTTGTAAGCAGTCTGAAGATTTAGTTGTCACTATATCATTTTTTCTATTTTATCCACATCGTATTTTTGGCCATGCCCACTTTTTTTTGGGATTTTAGTTTTATGGATAGGATGGGATAGGGTATTCAACGATCCGCACAGCGGATTGTAGCCTTCTCATATGTTTTTTTTTTTCTTTTGCACACACGTGGGGGGGGGGGGGGGTTTGGTATGGTTTTGATTCTTTATACCCTATCCCATAGGGGGGTATATTAGTTTTGATACTTAGTTTGTAACATAGAGAAATAATTTTGCTACATATACCTCAAAGTATATGGATCGACTCAGAATCGCTAGCTGAGTCGAATAAGCCATGTCTGTCTGTCCGTCCGTCCGTCCGTCCGTCCGTCCGTCTGTCTGTTCGTCAGCGGTTTTTGGGCCTTAAATTTTGAGCTAGGATAATGAAATTTGGTATAGAGGATCCTCGTCCGTGCCACCAGAACAAGTGTAAACATTTTTGAAATCCGCCCACTGCCACGCCCCCTTTTTAGGAAAATTTATTTTTTGGCCAAACCGTAAGGAATTTCAAAAAAGTGTCTGAGTAGCATATTTAGACAATCCTAATATCTATATTTCGTTCATACAAAGTTTTTTGCCATGCCCACTTTTTGGGGGCGTTTTTAGTAAAAAACGCTTTTTGTCAAATTTTAAAACTTTCGAAAAAAATTTTGATGCAAATACTTCCGAAATGGTAATATAAACATTTTGTCCATAGATCATTTTCACCTACGCCCACATTTTGGGGGCGTTTTCTTACAAAAACCATTTGTATACCCCATCCCAAGGCATTAGCAATAGAAATACGTTGCTTTTTGTCGAACCACACAAGATTTTGAGAAACTGTCTGAGCAATATATTGTGACAATGTCATTTTCTGTATTTCATCGCCATAAGGCCTATATTTTGATGATATTAATTTAAAATATGGGATGGGATAGGGTATTCAACGATCTGCATAGCGGATTGTAGCCTCTCAAATGTTTATACCCTATCCCATAGGGGGTATATTAGTTTTGATACATAGTTTGTAACATAGAGAAATAATTTAGCTACATATACCTCAAAGTATATGGATCGACTCAGAATCGATAGCTGAGTCGATTTAGCCATGTCTGTCCGTCCGTCCGTCCGTCCGTCCGTCCGTCCGTCCGTCCGTACGTCACCAGTTTTTGGGCCTTAAATTTTGAGCTAGAAAGATAAAATTTGGTACACGTACTCTTTGTTGCTCCCAGCAGAACAAGTGTAAAAAATTTTGAAATCCGCCCACTGCCACGCCCCCTTTTTAGAAAAACGTATTTTTTGGCCAAACCATAAGGAATTTTGAAAAACTTTCTGAAAAACATATTTAGACAATCTGAATATCTGTATTTCGTTCATACAAAGTTTTTTGCCACGCCCACTTTTTGGGGGCGTTTTTAATTAAAAACGTTTTTTCGGTCAAATTTTAAAATTTTCGAAAAAACTTTTGATGCAGAATCATTAGTAATATAAATATGAACATTTCGTCCATAGACCATTTTAACCCACCCCTACTTTTTGGGGGTGTTTTTATATAAAAACCATTTTTATACCCTACCCCATAACATATGCAGGAGAAAACCTTGTCTTTTGTAGAACCGTAAAAGTTTTTTGTAAGCAGTCTGAAGAATTTGTTGTCACCATGTCATTTTCCTTATTTTATCCACATCGTGTTTTTAGCCATGTGCACTTTTTGGGGATTTTAGCTTTACAGATAGGATGGGATAGGGTATTCAACGATCCGCACAGCGGATTGTAGCCTTCTCATATGTTTATACCCTATCCCATAGGGGGGTATATTAGTTTTGATACTTAGTTTGTAACATAGAGAAATAATTTTGCTACATATACCTCAAAGTATATGGATCGACTCAGAATCACTAGCTGAGTCGAATTAGCCATGTCTGTCTGTCCGTCCGTCCGTCCGTCCGTCCGTCTGTCTGTTCGTCAGCGGTTTTTGGGCCTTAAATTTTGAGCTAGGATAATGAAATTTGGTATATAGGATCCTCGTCCGTGCCACCAGAACAAGTGTAAAAATTTTTGAAATCCGCCCACTGCCACGCCCCCTTTTTAGGAAAACTTATTTTTTGGCCAAACCGTAAGGAATTTCAAAAAAGTGTCTGAGTAGCATATTTAGACAATCCTAATATCTATATTTCGTTCATACAAAGTTTTTTGCCACGCCCACTTTTTGGGGCGTTTTTAGTAAAAATCGCTTTTTGTCCAAATTTTAAAACATTCGAAAAAAATTTTGATGCAAATACATCCGAAATGGTAATATAAACATTTTGTCCATAGATCATTTTCACCTACGCCCACATTTTGGGGGCGTTTTCTTACAAAAACCATTTGTATAACCCATCCCAAGGCATTAGCAATAGAAATACGTTGTTTTTTGTCGAACCACACAAGATTTTGAGAAACTATCTAAGCAATATATTGTGAGAATGTCATAAGGCCTATATTTTGAGGATATTAATTTAAAGGATGGGATGGGATAGGGTATTCAACGATCCGCATAGCGGATTGTAGCCTCTCATATGTTTATACCCTATCCCATAGGGGGGTATATTAGTTTTGATACTTAGTTTGTAACATAGAGAAATAATTTTGCTACATATACCTCAAAGTATATGGATCGACTCAGAATCGCTAGCTGAGTCGAATTAGCCATGTCTGTCTGTCCGTCCGTCCGTCCGTCCGTCCGTCCGTCCGTCCGTCCGTCCGTCCGTCTGTCTGTTCGTCACCGATTTTTGGGCCTTAAATTTTGAGCTAGGCTAATGAAATTTGGTATATAGGATCCTTGGCCGAGTCACCAGAACAAGTGTAAAAATTTTTAAAATCCGCCCACTGCCACGCCCCCTTTTAGAAAAAACGTAGTTTTAAGCCAAACCGTAAGGAATTTCAAAAAAATGTGTTAGCAACATATTTAGACAATCCTAATATCTATATTTCGTGCATACAAAGTTTTTTGCCACGCCCACTTTTTGGGGGCGTTTTTAGTAAAAAACTTTTTTTGTCCAAATTTTAAAACTTTCAAAAAAAAAATTTGATGCAAATACTTCCGCAATGGTAATATTAACATTTTGTCCATAGATCATGTTCACCTACGCCCACATTTTGTGGGCGTTTTCTTACAAAAACCATTTGTATACCCCTTCCCAAGGCATTAGCACTAGAAATACGTTGTTTTTTGTCGAACCACAAAAGATTTTGATAAACTGTCTGAGCAATATATTGTGACAATGTCATTTTCTGTATTTCATCGCCATAAGGCTTATATTTTGAGGATATTAATTTTAAGGATGGGATGGGATAGGGTATTCAACGATCCGCACAGTGGATTGTAGCCTCTCATATGTTTTTTCGTTACGTTTGGCATTGGCAGACTTTTGTTTGCGCGCGATTTCTCCTTTCAACTCCTTATTCACTCTACTTCGGAAGTCTATTAAATTCTGATAGTTTATTCTCTGATATCTATTAAAAAATATATCAGATGGTTTCTTTCCGGTAACAGAGTGAATTGAGTTGTTGTATCTGTCAACGGCTATATTTATTAATTCTTTGAGTCGCAAAGATTTATACTCAACTTTAAGACACCTGAAAATTTCAAGTATCGTCGAGTGGAACCTTTCGACTTGTCCGTTGACCTCACTTCGATATACTGGGGTACGATAGAGCTTAATACCGAGCATGCTTATGAAGTTTAGCACTATAGGGCTCAGAAAACTCCTTTCGTTATCGGTCACAAGTATTCTTGGAACCGTGAAGTAGTGTAATATTTTGGTTATTTTGTCCCTTAGGTGAAGTACTGCTCTGCTTTTGATATGGAATAGCTTGGCAAATTTAGAAAATTTATCAACGCAACTAATAAATTTCTCATTTTGGATCTCTACAATATCCAAATCCTTTTCAATAAGATTTGCCAATCGCGTTCTCTCAGATCTCTGTACATTGTGCCAATACGTTACACGTCTTTAATATCCGAGCGACAATTTTTTATAAATGCGATACGTCTGTGGAACTCCCTTCCTCGACATCTAAGGATGATAAGCTGTACAGCACTTTTCGGTAGGAGGGTCAAGGAGTACTTGGAGACATTAGTATGATGATGATTGTTCTTTTTTTTTCCCCTTTTCTTTTCTATTTAACTATTTCCCTTTATACTTCTCTCAATTTTTATACCCTATCCCATAGGGGTATATTAGTTTTGATACTTAGTTTGTAACATAGAGAAATAATTTAGCTACATATACCTCAAAGTATATGGATCGACTCAGAATCGCTAGCTGAGTCGAATTAGCCATGTCTGTCTGTCCGTCCGTCCGTCCGTCCGTCCGTCCGTCCGTCCGTCCGTCCGTCCGTCCGTCCGTCTGTCTGTTCGTCACCGATTTTTGGGCCTTAAATTTTGAGCTAGGATAATGAAATTTGGTATATAGGATCCTTGGCCGAGTCACCAGAACAAGTGTAAAAATTTTTAAAATCCGCCCACTGCCACGCCCCCTTTTTAGGAAAACTTATTTTTTGGCCAAACCGTAAGGAATTTCAAAAAAGTGTCTGAGCAGCATATTTAGACAAACCTAATATCTATATTTCGTTCATACAAAGTTTTTTGCCACGCCCACTTTTTGGGGGCGTTTTTAATAAAAAACGCTTTTTGTCCAAATTTTAAAACTTTCGAAAAAAATTTTGATGCAAATACTTCCGAAATGGTAATATAATCATTTTGGTTATAGATCATTTTCACCTACGCCCACATTTTGGGGGCGTTTTCTGACAAAAACCATTTGTATACCCCATCCCAAGGCATTAGCAATAGAAATACGTTGTTTTTTGTCGAACCACACAAGATTTTGAGATTTTGAGAAACTGTATGAGCAATATATTGTGACAATGTCATTTTCTGTATTTCATCGCCATAAGGCCTATATTTTGATTTTATTTATATTTGATTCTGGCACGAACAAAAATGTTTGTTGAGCTGGGATGTTTGGTGAGAGGGCAAGAACTACCCCCGTCCGACGAGTTAAGCCGTGTAACCACAAGCGTGCCGTGCCCTTCTCTCCAACATCGAGGATGCCTCCGTGGCCTACCTAGACTCACAACAATATGCAATAGAAAAACGTTGTTTTATGTCGAACCACAAAAGATTTTGATAAACTGTCTGAGCAATATATTGTGACAATGTCATTTTCTGTATTTCATCGCCATAAAGCCTATATTTTGAGGATATTCATTTTAAGGATGGGATGGGATAGGGAATTCAACGATCCGCATAGCGGAATGTAGCCTCTCATATGTTTATTTTCTTTTTTCTTTATTTTTATATATTGCGTTTAATAATAATAATATAATATCTATAAAAATATTGTTACCTTCTTGTTCTATTGTTGTAATCTATTTAACACATTATATAAACACATTATGAATTAAGCTTATGCTGTTTAAAAAGATATTGTATCTTATTGTATAAGTCTATACGAATGAAATAAATAAATAAATAAATAAAAATAAATCTCGCAGGGGTATGAGGGAAAATCATACTTATTGAGTTTGCACACCTCGCAAGTTTTCGTGAACTGCTTTATGAGGCTGTTCATTTTTGGGAAGTAATACTTCTCTAGAAGTTGGTCCTTATTTTCCCTGGCGTTTCGGTGTGCTCTTCTGTGCTCTTCCATGATAAGCGTCGCTGCACGATTTTCGTCGTTAATGTCTTCCACAACCCTCTGCGTAATTCGCAATTTGTAGGTGACGAAACTTTCTAAGTAAGTTTCTTGGAGCAAGGTCAAGTGTGATTCCGGTATCTTAATTCCGTTCAGGATATTGGGTCTCAATTTTTCTTTGAGAACACGTGCAAGGTCCTCCTTGGTCGGATTTTCCAATGCGATGTAGTGGCGTGCATAGCCAGGGTTCTCATAGATTTCAAGCCCTTTTCCTATTTTTATGAAAATTTGGTTGCGAAACACATTGATTGGGGCCTCTACATGGGGTATCAGGTCAGTGCTATCCTGATCAGCACTATGGGCTGTACCTATTGATGACCGTTGCTCGCTGGCTGTGGCAGTCATTGAACCTACTAACTCACCTTCGCGGCCCTCACTAGCTGTACTGGTGATCGAACCATTGTCCACTGTATTGACAGAATGCACTGATTCTGTTGACTCGGATCCCGATGAATGGTTTACCTCGGTTCTAAGTCTGGATAGAGCATCTGCAACTATGTTAGATTTACCAGGCTTGTAAATCAGTTCATAGTTGTATTCCTCTATTCGTGCTTTCCTAAAAAGGAAAAAGGAACTTCGCATTGAAGTTCCTATTTCCCAGGGCAAATGTAAGAGGTTGGTGATCCGTGTGTATGCGTATTTTTTTTCGCTCCGTAGACGTAGGAACGAAGATTGTCTAGAGCCCAAACGATTGCCAACATTTCCTTTTCGTTGGTTGCGTAGCTCTCCTCAGTTTTATTAAGGGACCGAGAGATAGCACTGCCCCGATCGCATAATTTGACGCATCCGTTGTTAAGTTGAATGGCTTTTCGAAGTCAGGAAAAGCAAGTATCTCAGACGATGTAAGCATTTCTTTGAGCTCCTTAAAGGCTCGCAACGCCTCATCGTCTAATCTGATCGGAACGCGTCTCGACTGGTTGGCTTTTATTTGGGCATTTTCTCCTCTTGTCAGGTTAGTTAATGGCTTCGCCACCTTGGCATAGTCCTTAATAAATTTCCTATAATAGGAAGTGAGCCCCAAAAAGCTCTTTAGCTCTTTAAGATTTTCCGGTGGCAACATTTTTTGAATTGCATCGACCTTTTTTGCGTCCGCCCTAATACCATCAGGGGTGATAACGTACCCCAGAAACTCGACTTCAGTTTTTAAGAAGTGAGTCTTTTCAAGATTGACTTTGAGGTTTACTTCATGCAACCAAGAATGGTTTCTATATTGTTCAAGATATCTTCTGTGTTATTCCCAAAGATGACAATGTCATCAATGTAAACATAGCATATCTTCCCAATATATTCTTTCAACACATCGTCGATCATCCTCTGGAAAATGGCTGGCGCGTTTTTTAAACCAAACGGAAGCCTTAGCCATTCATATTTCCCATTCATGGTGGAGAATGCAGTTTTTGTTATATCTGACTCCTTCATCGGTATTTGATGAAATCCGGATGTGAGATCCAATGTGGTGAAATATTTAGCTTTACCTAAGCTGGCAAGCGTTGAGGTAATATCCGGAATTGGATATGCGTCAGAAATGGTGACGAGGTTTAATCGCTTGAAGTCGATAACCATTCGGTATTGCAGTTCCCCTGTGGGTTTAGGTTTTTTTGGCACCACCCAAATCGGAGAGTTGTAAGGGCTTTTGGAAGGGCGTATAATTCCTTCTGCCAGTAAATCTTTTATCTCCTCCTCTACCTCTTTTCTCATACACGGAGGGTATGGGTAACTTTTGGTGTAGATAGGCTCGTCTGTGGTAGTTTTTATACCCTATCCCATAGGGGTATATTAGTTTTGATACTTAGTTTGTAACATAGAGAAATAATTTTGCTACATATACCTCAAAGTATATGGATGGACTCAGAATCGCTAGCTGAGTCGATTAAGCTATGTCTGTCTGTCCGTCCGTCCGTCCGTCCGTCCGTCCGTCCGTCTGTACGTCACCGATTTTTAGGCCTTAAATTTTGAGCTAGGATAATGAAATTTGGTATATAGGATCCTCGTCTCTGCCTACAGAACAAGTGTAAAAATTTTTGAAATCCGCAAACTTCCACGCCCCCTTTTAAGAAAAACTCAGTTTTTGACCAAACCGTAAGGAATTTTAAAAAAGTTTCTGAACACAATATTTAGACAATATTAATATCTATATTTCGTCCATATAAAGTTTTTTGCCACGCCCACTTTTTGGGGGCGTTTTCAATAAAAAACTGTTTTCGGTCAAATTTTAAATTTTTCGAAAAAATTTTTGATGCAGAATCATTAATATTATTAATATGAACATTTCGTCTATATACCATTTTAACCCACGCCCACTTTTTGGGGGCGTTTTTATATAAAAACCATTTTTATACACTACCCCATAACATATGCAAGAGAAAACCTTGTCTTTTGTAGAACCGTTAAAGTGTTTTGTAAGCAGTCTGAAGAATTTGTTGTCACTATATCATTTTTTCTATTTATCCACATCGTGGTTTTAGCCATGCCTCCCTTTTTTGGGGATTTTAGTTTTATGGATAGGATGGGATAGGGTATTCAACGATCCGCACAGCGGATTGTAGCCTTCTCATATGTTTATACCCTATCCCATAGGGGGGTATATTAGTTTTGATACTTAGTTTGTAACATAGAGAAATAATTTTGCTACATATACCTCAAAGTATATGGATCGACTCAGAATCGCTAGCTGAGTCGAATAAGCCATGTCTGTCCGTCCGTCCGTCTGTCTGTTCGTCAGCGGTTTTTGGGCCTTAAATTTTGAGCTAGGATAATGAAATTTGGTATAGAGGATCCTCGTCCGTGCCACCAGAACAAGTGTAAACATTTTTGAAATCCGCCCACTGCCACGCCCCCTTTTTAGGAAAACTTATTTTTTGGCCAAACCGTAAGGAATTTCCAAAAAGTGTCTGAGTAGCATATTTAGACAATCCTAATATCTATATTTCGTTCATACAAAGTTTTTTGCCACGCCCACTTTTTGGGGGCGTTTTTAGTAAAAAACGCTTTTTGTCAAATTTTAAAACTTTCGAAAAAAATTTTGATGCAAATACTTCCGAAATGGTAATATAAACATTTTGTCCATAGATCATTTTCACCTACGCCCACATTTTGGGGGCGTTTTCTTACAAAAACCATTTGTATACCCCATCCCAAGGCATTAGCAATAGAAATACGTTGCTTTTTGTCGAACCACACAAGATTTTGAGAAACTGTCTGAGCAATATATTGTGACAATGTCATTTTCTGTATTTCATCGCCATAAGGCCTATATTTTGAGGATATTTATTTAAAGGATGTGATGGGATAGGGTATTCAACGATCCGCATAGCGGATTGTAGCCTCTCATATGTTTATACCCTATCCCATAGGGGGGTATATTAGTTTTGATACTTAGTTTGTAACATAGAGAAATAATTTTGCTACATATACCTCAAAGTATATGGATCGACTCAGAATCGCTAGCTGAGTCGAATAAGCCATGTCTGTCTGTCCGTCCGTCCGTCCGTCCGTCCGTCTGTCTGTTCGTCAGCGGTTTTTGGGCCTTAAATTTTGAGCTAGGATAATGAAATTTGGTATATAGGATCCTCGTCTCTGCCTACAGAACAAGTGTAAACATTTTTGAAATCCGCCCACTGCCACGCCCCCTTTTAAGAAAAACTCAGTTTTTGACTAAACCGTAAGGAATTTTAAAAAAGTTTCTGAACAACATATTTAGACAATATTAATATCTATATTTTGTCCATATAAAGTTTTTTGCCAAGTCCACTTTTTGGGGGCGTTTTCAATAAAAAACTGTTTTCGGTCAAATTTTAAATTTTTCGAAAAAAATTTTGATGCAGAATCATTAACATTATTAATATGAACATTTCGTCTATATACCATTTTAACCCACGCCCACTTTTTGGGGGCGTTTTTATATAAAAACCATTTTTATACACTACCCCATAACATATGCAAGAGAAAACCTTGTCTTATGTAGAACCGTTAAAGTGTTTTGTAAGCAGTCTGTAGAATTTGTTGTCACTATATCATTTTTTCTATTTATCCACATCGTGTTTTTAGCCATGTCCACTTTTTTGGGGATTTTAGTTTTATGGATAGGATGGGATAGGGTATTCAACGATCCGCACAGCGGATTGTTTAGGGGGTATGTAGGGGTATATTAGTTTTGATACTTAGTTTTTAACATAGAGAAATTTTTTTGCTACATATACCTCAAAGTATATGGATCGACTCAGAATCGCTAGCTGAGTCGATTAAGCCATGTCTGTCTGTCCGTCCGTCCGTCCGTCCGTCTGTACGTCACCGATTTTTAGGCCTTAAATTTTGAGCTAGGATAATGAAATTTGGTATATAGGATCCTCGTCTCTGCCTACAGAACAAGTGTAAAAATTTTTGAAATCCGCCCACTGCCACGCCCCTTTTAAGAAAAACTCAGTTTTTGACCAAACCGTAAGGAATTTTAAAAAAGTTTCTGAACAACATATTTAGACAATATTAGTATCTATATTTCGTTCATATAAAGTTTTTTGCCACGCCCACTTTTTGGGGGCGTTTTCAATAAAAAACTGTTTTCGGTCAAATTTTAAATTTTTCGAAAAAAATTTTGATGCAGAATCATTAACATTATTAATATGAACATTTCGTCTATATACCATTTTAACCCACGCCCACTTTTTGGGGGCGTTTTTATATAAAAACCATTTTTATACACTACCCCATAACATATGCAGTAGAAAACCTTGTCTGTTGTAGAACCGTAAAATTGTTTTGTAAGCAGTCTGAAGAATTTGTTGTCACTATATCATTTTTTCTATTTTATCCAAATCGTGTTTTTAGCCATGCCCACTTTTTTGGGGATTCTAGTTTTATGGAAAGGATGGGATAGGGTATTCAACGATCCGCACAGCGGATTGTAGCCTTATCATATGTTTATACCCTATCCCATAGGGGGGTATATTAGTTTTGATACTTAGTTTGTAACATAGAGAAATAATTTTGCTACATATACCTCAAAGTATATGGATCGACTCAGAATCGCTAGCTGAGTCGATTAAGCCATGTCTGTCTGTCCGTCCGTCCGTCCGTCCGTCTGTACGTCACCGATTTTTAGGCCTTAAATTTTGAGCTAGGATAATGAAATTTGGTATATAGGATCTTCGTCTCTGCCTACAGAACAAGTGTAAAAGATTTTGAAATCCGCCCACTGCCACGCCCCCTTTTAAGAAAAACTCAGTTTTTGACCAAACCGTAAGGAATTTTAAAAAAGTTTCTGAACAACATATTTAGACAATATTAATATCTATATTTCGTCCATATAAAGTTTTTTGCCACGCCCACTTTTTGGGGGCGTTTTCAATAAAAAACTGTTTTCGGTCAAATTTTAAATTTTTCGAAAAAAATTTTGATGCAGAATCATTAACATTATTAATATGAACATTTCGTCTATATACCATTTTAACCCACGCCCACTTTTTGGGGGCGTTTTTATATAAAAACCATTTTTATACACTACCCCATAACATATGCAGGATAAAACCTTGTCTTTTGTAGAACCGCAAAATTGTTTTGTAAGCAGTCTGAAGAACTTGTTGACACTATATCACTTTTTCTATTTTATCCACATCGTGTTTTTAGCCATGCCCCCTTTTTTGGGGATTTTAGTTTTATGGATAGGATGGGATAGGGTATTCAACGATCCGCACAGCGTTTCTATATAAAAACCATTTTTATACACTACCCCATAACATATGCAGGAGAAAACCTTGTCTGTTGTAGAACCGTAAAATTGTTTTGTAAGCAGTCTGAAGAATTTGTTGTCACTATATCATTTTTTCTATTTTATCCACATCGTGTTTTTAGCCATGCCCCCTTTTTTGGAGATTTTAGTTTTATGGATAGGATGGGACAGGGTATTCAACGATCCGCACAGCGGATTGTAGCCTTCTCATATGTTTTTATACCCTATCCCATAGGGGGGTATATTAGTTTTGACATTAAGTTTGTAACATAGAGAAATAATTTCGATACATACACCTCAAAGTATATGGATCGATTCAGAATCGCTAGCTGAGTCGATTAAGCCATGTCTGTCTGTCCGTCCGTCCGTCTGTGTGTCACCGATTTTTGGGCCTTAAATTTTGAGCTAGAGAGTTCAAATTTGGTATATAGACTCTCTGGCCGACGAAGCAGAACAAGTGTAAAAATTTTTGAAATCCGCCCACTGCCACGCCCCCTTTTTAGAAAAACGTAGTTTTAAGCCAAACCGTAAGGAATTTCAAAAAAGTGCCTGAGCAGCATATTTAGACAATCTTAATATCTATATTTCGTCTATACAAAGTTTTTTGCCGCGCCCACTTTTTGGGGGCGTTTTTAGTAAAAAACGCTTTTTGTCCAAATTTTAAAACTTTCGAAAAAAATTTTGATGCAAATACTTCCGCAATGGTAATATAAACATTTTGTCTATAGATCATTTTCACCTACGCCCACATTTTGGAGGCGTTTTCTTACAAAAACCATTTGTATACCCCATCCCAAGGCATTAGCAATAGAAATACGTTGTTTGTTGTCGAACCACAAAAGATTTTGATAAACTGTCTGAGGAATATATTGTGACAATGTCATTTTCTGTATTTCATCGCCATAAGGCCTATATTTTGAGGATATTAATTTTAAGGATGGGATAGGATAGGGTATTCAACGATCCGCACAGCGGATTGTAGCCTCTCATATGTTTATACCCTATCCCATAGGGGGGTATATTAGTTTTGATACTTAGTTTGTAACATAGAGAAATAATTTAGCTACATATACCTCAAAGTATATGGATCGACTCAGAATCGCTAGCTGAGTCGATTAAGCCATGTCTGTCTGTCCGTCCGTCCGTCCGTCCGTCCGTCCGTCTGTCTGTTCGTCAGCGGTTTTTGGGCCTTAAATTTTGAGCTAGGATAATGAAATTTGGTATATAGGATCCTCGTCCGTGCCACCAGAACAAGTGTAAAAATTTTTGAAATCCGCTTACTGCCACGCCCCCTTTTAAGAAAAACGTATTTTTTGGCCAAACCATAACGAATTTTGAAAAGTTTTCTAAACAACATATTTAGACAATCTGAATATCTATATTTCGTTCATATAAAGTTTTTTGCCACGCCCACTTTTTGGGGGCGTTTTTAATAAAAAACGGTTTTCGGTCAAATTTTCAAATTTTCGAAAAAACTTTTGAAGCAGAATCATTAGTAATATAAATATGAACATTTCGTCTTTAGACCATTTTAACCCACGCCCACTTTTTGGGGGCGTTTTTATATAAAAACCATTTTTATACGCTATACCCCATAACATATGCAGGAGAAAACATTGTCTTTTGTAGTTTTTTATAAGCAGTCTGAAGAATTTGTTGTCACCATGTCATTTTCTTTATTTTATCCACATCGTGTTTTTAGCCATGTCAACTTTTTGGGGATTTTAGTTTTACAGTTAGGATGGGATAGGGTATTCAACGATCCGCACAGCGGATTGTAGCCTTCTCATATGTTTTTATACCCTATCCCGTAGGGGGGTATATTAGTTTTGATACTTAGTTTGTAACATAGAGAAATAATTTTGCTACATATACCTCAAAGTATATGGATCGACTCAGAATCGCTAGCTGAGTCGAATTAGCCATGTCCGTCCGTCCGTCCGTCCGTCCGTCCGTCCGTCCGTCCGTCTGTCTGTTCGTCAGCGGTTTTTGGGCCTTAAATTTTGAGCTAGGATAATGAAATTTGGTATAGAGGATCCTCGTCCGTGCCACCAGAACAAGTGTAAACATTTTTGAAATCCGCCCACTGCCACGCCCCCTTTTTAGGAAAACTTATTTTTTGGCCAAACCGTAAGGAATTTCAAAAAAGTGTCTGAGTAGCATATTTAGACAATCCTAATATCTATATTTCGTTCATACAAAGTTTTTTGCCACGCCCACTTTTTGGGGCGTTTTTAGTAAAAAATGCTTTTTGTCAAATTTTAAAACTTTCGAAAAAAATTTTGATGCAAATACTTCCGAAATGGTAATATAAACATTTTGTCCATAGATCATTTTCACCTACGCCCACATTTTGGGGGCGTTTTCTTACAAAAACCATTTGTATACCCCATCCCAAGGCATTAGCAATAGAAATACGTTGCTTTTTGTCGAACCACACAAGATTTTGAGAAACTGTCTGAGCAATATATTGTGACAATGTCATTTTCTGTATTTCATCGCCATAAGGCCTATATTTTGAGGATATTTATTTAAAGGATGGGATGGGATAGGGTATTCAACGATCCGCATAGCGGATTGTAGCCTCTCATATGTTTTTTATGGGCTCAGCGCTTCGGCATTCTTTCTTCCTACAACACAACACTTCCTCAGCCAAATAGAATTTTTATTATTATACCCTATCCCATAGGGGGGTATATTAGTTTTGATACATAGTTTCTAACATAGAGAAATAATTTTGCTACATATACCTCAAAGTATATGGATCGACTCAGAATCGCTAGCTGAGTCGAATTAGCCATGTCTGTCTGTCCGTCCGTCCGTCCGTCTGTCTGTTCGTCACCGATTTTTGGGCCTTAAATTTTGAGCTAGGATAATGAAATTTGGTATATAGGATCCTTGTCCGAGTCACCAGAACAAGTGTAAAAATTTTTGAAATCCGCCCACTGCCACGCCCCCTTTTTAGAAAAACGTATTTATTGGCCAAACCATAAGGAATTTTGAAAAACTTTCTGAACAACATATTTAGACAATCTGAATATCTGTATTTCGTTCATATAAAGTTTTTTTTGCCACGCCCACTTTTTGTGGGCGTTTTTAATAAAAAACGTTTTTCGGTCAAATTTTAAAATTTTCTAAAAATGTTTTGATGCAGAATCATTAGTAATATAAATATGAACATTTCGTCAATAGACCATTTTAACCCACGCCCACTTTTTGGAGGCGTTTTTATATAAAAACCATTTTTATACCCTACCCCATAACATATGCAGGAGAAAACCTTGTCTTTTGTAGAACCGTAAAAGTTTTTATACCCTATCCCATAGGGGTATATTAGTTTTGATACATAGTTTGTAACATAGAGAAATAATTTAGCTACATATACCTCAAAGTATATGGATCGACTCAGAATCGATAGCTGAGTTGATTTAGCCATGTCTGTCCGTCCGTCCGTCCGTCCGTCACCAGTTTTTGGGCCTTAAATTTTGAGCTAGAAAGATAAAATTTGGTACACGTACTCTTTGTTGCTCCCAGCAGAACAAGTGTAAAAATTTTTGAAATCCGCCCACTGCCACGCCCCCTTTTTAGAAAAACGTATTTTTTGGCCAAACCATAAGGAATTTTGAAAAACTTTCTGAACAACATATTTAGACAATCTGAATATCTGTATTTCGTTCATATAAAGTTTTTTTGCCACGCCCACTTTTTGTGGGCGTTTTTAATAAAAAAAGTTTTTCGGTCAAATTTTAAAATTTTCTAAAAATGTTTTGATGCAGAATCATTAGTAATATAAATATGAACATTTCGTCAATAGACCATTTTAACCCACGCCCACTTTTTGGGGGCGTTTTTATATAAAAACCATTTTTATACCCTACCCCATAACATATGCAGGAGAAAACCTTGTCTTTTGTAGAACCGTAAAAGTTTTTTATAAGCAGTCTGAAGAATTTGTTGTCACCATGTCATTTTCTTTATTTTATCCACATCGTGTTTTTAGCCATGTCCACTTTTTGGGGATTTTAGTTTTACAGATAGGATGGGATAGGCTATTCAACGATCCGCACAGTGGATTGTAGCCTTCTCATATGTTTATACCCTATCCCATAGGGGGGTATATTAGTTTTGATACTTAGTTTGTAACATAGAGAAATAATTTAGCTACATATACCTCAAAGTATATGGATCGACTCAGAATCGATAGCTGAGTTGATTTAGCCATGTCTGTCCGTCCGTCCGTCCGTCCGTCCGTCCGTACGTCACCAGTTTTTGGGCCTTAAATTTTGAGCTAGAAGAATGAAATTTGGTACACGTGCTCTTTGTTGCTCCCAGCAGAACAAGTGTAAAAATTTTTGAAATCCGCCCACTGCCACGCCCCCTTTTTAGAAAAACGTATTTTTTGGCCAAACCATAAGGAATTTTGAAAAACTTTCTGAACAACATATTTAGACAATCTGAATATCTGTATTTCGTTCATATAAAGTTTTTTGCCACGCCCACTTTTTGTGGGCGTTTTTAATAAAAAACGTTTTTCGGTCAAATTTTAAAATTTTCTAAAAATGTTTTGATGCAGAATCATTAGTAATATAAATATGAACATTTCGTCAATAGACCATTTTAACCCACGCCCACTTTTTGGGGGCGTTTTTATATAAAAACCATTTTTATACCCTACCCCATAACATATGCAGGAGAAAACCTTGTCTTTTGTAGAACCGTAAAAGTTTTTATACCCTATCCCATAGGGGTATATTAGTTTTGATACATAGTTTGTAACATAGAGAAATAATTTAGCTACATATACCTCAAAGTATATGGATCGACTCAGAATCGATAGCTGAGTTGATTTAGCCATGTCTGTCCGTCCGTCCGTCCGTCCGTCCGTCCGTACGTCACCAGTTTTTGGGCCTTAAATTTTGAGCTAGAAGAATGAAATTTGGTACACGTGCTCTTTGTTGCTCCCAGCAGAACAAGTGTAAACATTTTTGAAATCCGCCCACTGCCACGCCCCCTTTTTAGAAAAACGTATTTTTTGGCCAAACCATAAGGAATTTTGAAAAACTTTCTGAACAACATATTTAGACAATCTGAATATCTGTATTTCGTTCATATAAAGTTTTTTTGCCACGCTCACTTTTTGTGGGCGTTTTTAATAAAAAACGTTTTTCGGTCAAATTTTAAAATTTTCTAAAAATGTTTTGATGCAGAATCATTAGTAATATAAATATGAACATTTCGTTAATAGACCATTTTAACCCACGCCCACTTTTTGGGGGCGTTTTTACATAAAAACCATTTTTATACCCTACCCCATAACATATGCAGGAGAAAACCTTGTCTTTTGTAGAACCGTAAAAGTTTTTTACAAGCAGTCTGAAGAATTTGTTGTCACCATGTCATTTTCTTTATTTTATCCACATCGTGTTTTTAGCCATGTCCACTTTTTGGGGATTTTAGTTTTACAGATAGGATGGGATAGGGTATTCAACGATCCGCACAGTGGATTGTAGCCTTCTCATATGTTTTTTTTTATAAAAACGCCCCCAAAAAGTGGGCGTGGGTTAAACCTCTATCCCATAGGGGTTTATTAGTTTTGATACTTAGTTTGTAACATAGAGAAATAATTTAGCTACATATACCTCAAAGTATATGGATCGACTCAGAATCGGTAGCTGAGTCGATTAAGCCATGTCTGTCTGTTTGTCCGTCCGTCCGTCTGTACGTCACCGATTTTTAGGCCTTAAATTTTGAGCTAGGATACTGAAATTTGGTATATGGGATCCTCGCCCGTGCCTACAGAACAAGTGTAAAAATTTTTGAAATACGCCCAGTGCCACGCCCCCTTTTAAGATAAACTCAGTTTTTGGCCAAACCGTAAGAAATTTTAAAAAAGTGTCTGAGAAACATATTTAGAGAATCGTAATATCTATATTTCGTCAATACAAAGTTTTTTGCCACGCGCACTTTTTGGGGGCGTTTTCCTACAAAAACCATTTGTATGCCCAACTCCAAGGCATATGCAATACAAAAACGTGGTTTTTTGTCGATCCATAAAAGAATTTGATAATCCTTCGGAACAATATGTTGTAACAACGTCATTTTTAATACTTTATGACCATAAAAACCATATTTTGGGGATATCAATTTTAAGGATGGGATGGGATAGGGTATTCGTAACGTAGCCTTCTCATATGTTTATACCATATCCCATAGGGGGGTATATTAGTTTTGACATTAAGTTTGTAACATAGAGAAATAATTTCGATACATATACCTCTAAGTATATATATCGATTCAGAATCGCTATCTGAGTCGATTAAGCCATGTCTGTCTGTCCGTCCGTCCGTCCGTCCGTCCGTCCGTCCGTCCGTCTGTGTGTCACCGATTTTTGGGCCTTAAATTTTGAGCTAGAGTGTTCAAATTTGGTATATAGACTCTCTGGCCGACGAAGCAGAACAAGTGTAAAAATTTTTGAAATACGCCCACTGCCACGCCCCCTTTTTAGAAAAACGTAGTTTTAAGCCAAACCGTTACGAATTTCAACAAAGTGCCTGAGCAACATATTTAGACAATCTTTATATCTATATTTCGTCCACACAAAGTTTTTTGCCACGCCCACTTTTTAGGGGCATTTTTAGTAAAATACGTTTTTATACCCTATCCCATAGGGGGTATATTAGTTTTGACATTAAGTTTGTAACATAGAGAAATAATTTCGATACATATACCTCAAAGTATATGGATCGATTCAGAATCGCTAGCTGAGTCGATTAAGCCATGTCTGTCTGTCCGTCCGTCCGTCCGTCCGTCCGTCCGTCCGTCCGTCCGTCCGTCCGTCCGTCCGTCTGTGTGTCACCGATTTTTGGGCCTTAAATTTTGAGCTAGAGTGTTGAAATTTGGTATATAGACTCTCTGGCCGACGAAGCAGAACAAGTGTAAAAATTTTTGAAATCCGCCCACTGCCACGCCCCCTTTTTAGAAAAACTTATTTTTTGGCCAAACCGTAAGGAATTTCAAAAAAGTGTCTTTGCAACATATTTAGACAATCCTAATATCTATATTTCGTTCATACAAAGTTTTTTGCCACGCCCACTTTTTGGGGGCGTTTTCAATAAAAAACTGTTTTCGGTCAAATTTTAAATTTTTCGAAAAAAATTTTGATGCAGAATCATTAACATTATTAATATGAACATTTCGTCTATTTACCATTTTAACCCACACCCACTTTTTGGGGGCGTTTTTATATAAAAACCATTTTTATACACTACCCCATAACATATGCAAGAGAAAACCTTGTCTTTTGTAGAACCGTTAAAGTGTTTTGTAAGCAGTCTGAAGAATTTGTTGTCACTATATCATTTTTTCTATTTATCCACATCGTGTTTCTAGCCATGCCCCCTTTTTTGGGGATTTTAGTTTTATGGATAGGATGGGATAGGGTATTCAACGATCCGCACAGCGGATTGTAGCCTCTCATATGTTTTGTTCAAATTTTAAAACTTTCAAAAAAAATTTTGATGCAAATACTTCCGCAATGGTAATATAAACATTTTGTCCATAGATCATTTTCACCTACGCCCACATTTTGGGGGCGTTTTCTTACAAAAACCGTTTGTATACCTTATCCCATAGCATATACAGGAGGAAAACGATGTGTTTTGTCAAACAACAAAATATTCTGATAAACTGTTTGAACAATATATTGTTGTGACAATGTCATTTTCTATATTAAAGGCTAATAAAGCCCACTTTTTGGAGATATTAATTTTAAGGATGGGATGGGATAGGGTATTCAACGATCCGCACAGCGGATTGTAGCCTCTCATATGTTTATACCCTAGCCCATAGGGGGGTATATTAGTTTTGATACTTAGTTTCAAAGTAGTTCAAAGTATATGGATCGACTCAGAATCGCTAGCTGAGTCGAATTAGCCATGTCTGTCTGTCCGTCCGTCCGTCCGTCCGTCCGTCCGTCTGTCTGTTCGTCAGCGGTTTTTGGGCCTTAAATTTTGAGCCAGGATAATGAAATTTGGTATATAGGATCCTCGTCCGTGCCACCAGAACAAGTGTAAAAATTTTTGAAATCCGCCCACTGCCACGCCCCCTTTTTAGGAAAACTTATTTATTGGCCAAACCGTAAGGAATTTCAAAAAAGTGTCTGAGCAGGATATTTAGACAACCCTAATATCTATATTTCGTTCATACAAAGTTTTTTGCCACGCCCACTTTTTGGGGCGTTTTTAGTAAAAAACGCTTTTTGTCCAAGTTTTAAAACTTTCGAAAAAATTTTTGATGCAAATACTTCCGCAATGGTAATATAAATATTTGGTCCATAGATTATTTTCACCTACGCCCACATTTTGGGGGTGTTTTCTTATAAAAACCATTTGTATACCCAATCCCAAGGCATTAGCAGTAGAAATACGTTGTTTTTTTGAAGAACCACAAAAGATTTTGAAAAACTGTCTGAGCAATATATTGTGACAATGTCATTTTCTGTATTTCATCGCCATAAGGCCTATATTTTGAAGATATTTATAATAACGATGTGATGGGATAGGGTATCCAACGATCCGCACAGCGGATTGTAGCTTTCATATGTTTATACCCTATCCCATAGGGGGGTATATTAGTTTTGACATTAAATTTATAACATAGAGAAATAATTTCGATACATATACCTCAAAGTATATGGATCGATTCAGAATCGCTAGCTGAGTCGATTAAGCCATGTCTGTCTGTCCGTCCGTCCGTCCGTCTGTGTGTCACCGATTTTTGGGCCTTAAATTTTGAGCTAGAGTGTTCAAATTTGGTATATAGACTCTCTGGCCGACGAAGCAGAACAAGTGTAAAAATTTTTAAAATCCGCCCACTGCCACGCCCCCTTTTAGAAAAACGTAGTTTGAAGCCAAACCGTAAGGAATTTCAAAAAAGTGCCTGAGCAGCATATTTAGACAATCCTAATATCTATATTTCGTCAATACAAAGTTTTTTGCCACGCCCACTTTTTAGGGGCGTTTTTAGTAAAATACGTTTTTTGTCCAAATTTTAAAACTTTCGAAAAAATTTTGATGCAAATACTTCCGCAATGGTAATATAAACATTTTGTCCATAGATCATTTTCACCTACGCCCACATTTTGGGGGCGTTTTCTTACAAAAACCATTTGTATACCCCATCCCAAGGCATTAGCAATAGAAATACGTTGTTTTTTGTCGAACCACACAAGATTTTGAGAAACTGTCTGAGCAATATATTGTGACAATGTCATTTTCTGTATTTCATCGCCATAAGGCCTATATTTTGAGGATATTAATTTTAAGGATGGGATGGGATAGGGTATTCAACGATCCGCACAGCGGATTGTAGCCTCTCATATGTTTATACCCTATCCCATAGGGGGGTATATTAGTTTTGATACTTAGTTTGTAACATAGAGAAATAATTTAGCTACATATACCTCAAAGTATATGGATCGACTCAGAATCGATAGCTGAGTCGATTTAGCCATGTCTGTCCGTCCGTCCGTCCGTCACCAGTTTTTGGGCCTTAAATTTTGAGCTAGAAGATTGAAATTTGGTACACGTGCTCTTTGTTGCTCCCAGCAGAACAAGTGTAAAAATTTTTGAAATCCGCCCACTGCCACGCACCCTTTTTAGAAAAACGTATTTTTTGGCCAAACCATAAGGAATTTTGAAAAACTTTCTGAACAACATATTTAGACAATCTGAATATCTGTATTTCTTTTATATAAAGTTTTTTGCCACGCCCACTTTTTGTTGGGCGTTTTTAATAAAAAACGTTTTTCGGTCAAATTTTAAAATTTTCTAAAAATGTTTTGAAGCAGAATCATTAGTAATAAAAATATGAACATTTCGTCAATAGACCATTTTAACCCACGCCCACTTTTTGGGGGCGTTTTTATATAAAAACCATTTTTATACCCTACCCCATAACATATGCAGGAGAAAACCTTGTCTTTTGTAGAACCGTAAAAGTTTTTATACCCTATCCCATAGGGGTATATTAGTTTTGATACATAGTTTGTAACATAGAGAAATAATTTAGCTACATATACCTCAAAGTATATGGACGACTCAGAATCGATAGCTGAGTTGATTTAGCCATGTCTGTCCGTCCGTCCGTCCGTCCGTCACCAGTTTTTGGGCCTTAAATTTTGAGCTAGAAGGATGAAATTTGGTACACGTGCTCTTTGTTGCTCCCAGCAGAACAAGTGTAAAAATTTTTGAAATCCGCCCACTGCCACGCCCCCTTTTTAAGAAAAACGTATTTTTTGGCCAAACCATAAGGAATTTTGAAAAACTTTCTGAACAACATATTTAGACAATCTGAATATCTGTATTTCGTTCATATAAAGTTTTTTTGCCACGCCCACTTTTTGTGGGCGTTTTTAATAAAAAACGTTTTTCGGTCAAATTTTAAAATTTTCTAAAAATGTTTTGATGCAGAATCATTAGTAATATAAATATGAACATTTCGTCAATAGACCATTTTAACCCACGCCCACTTTTTGGGGGCGTTTTTATATAAAAACCATTTTTATACCCTACCCCATAACATATGCAGGAGAAAACCTTGTCTTTTGTAGAACCGTAAAAGTTTTTTATAAGCAGTCTTTTTTTTTTTTTTTTTTTTATAATTTACGCGCACTCAAGGGGTTATGAATACCCTTTAAATGTTTGACCACAGTACGAGCGTTAGAGAAGGGGAAGAAAGAGAGTGATAGGAAAGATTTTTGGATGTAGTGGAGACTTACTCCATGGGTGGTGTCCGAACTTACTTCGGGGAGTCACTGTTTTTTGTGTTTCGTTAAATTCGCAGAGCTTTTTAAGATGGTGTATACTTCTAGGAGTAACTACCGACCTTTTTTTATTTCTTTGAATAAAAGTCTCATGGTTTTTGGCTGGGATTGAACGCGCAACCTTCCACTCAACAAGCGAACACATTACCACTACACCACGGCCACCCTGAAGAATTTGTTGTCACCATGTCATTTTCTTTATTTTATCCACATCGTGTTTTTAGCCATGTCCACTTTTTGGGGATTTTAGTTTTAAAGATAGGATGGGATAGGGTATTCAACGAACCGCACAGTGGATTGTAGCCTTCTCATATGTTTTATACACTATCCCATAGGGGTATATTAGTTTTGATACTTAGTTTGTAACATAGAGAAATAATTTTGCTACATATACCTCAAAGTATATGGATCGACTCAGAATCGCCAGCTGAGTCGAATTAGCCATGTCTGTCTGTCCGTCCGTCCGTCTGTCTGTTCGTCAGCGGTTTTTGGGCCTTAAATTTTGAGCTAGGATAATGAAATTTGGTATATAGGATCCTCGTCCGTGCCACCAGAACAAGTGTAAAAATTTTTGAAATCCGCCCACTGCCACGCCCCCTTTTTAGGAAAACCTTTTTTTTGGCCAACCCGTAAGGAATTTCAAAAAAGTGTCTGAGTAGCATATTTAGACAATCCTAATATCTATATTTCGTTCATACAAAGTTTTTTGCCACGCCCACTTTTTGGGGGCGTTTTTAGTAAAAAACGCTTTTTGTCCAAATTTTTAAACTTTCTAAAAAAATGTTGATGCAAATACTTCCGAAATGGTAATATAAACATTTTGTCAATAGATCATTTTCACCTACGCCCACATTTTGGGGGCGTTTTCTTACAATAACCATTTGTATACCCCATCCCAAGGCATTAGCAATAGAAATACGTTGTTTTTTGTCGAACCACACAAGATTTTGAGAAACTGTCTGAGCAATATATTGTGACAATGTCATTTTCTGTATTTCATCGCCATAAGGCCTATATTTTGAGGATATTAATTTTAAGGATGGGATGGGAAAGGGTATTCAACGATCCACATAGCGGATTGTAGCCTCTCATATGTTTATACCCTATCCCATAGGGGGGTATATTAGTTTTGATACTTAGTTTGTAACATAGAGAAATAATTTTGCTACATATACCTCAAAGTATATGGATCGACTCAGAATCGCTAGCTGAGTCGAATTAGCCATGTCTGTCTGTCCGTCCGTCCGTCCGTCTGTCTGTTCGTCAGCGGTTTTTGGGCCTTATATTTTGAGCTAGGGTAATGAAATTTGGTATATAGGATCCTCGTCCGTGCCACCAGAACAAGTGTAAAAATTTTTGAAATCCGCCCACTGCCACGCCCCCTTTTTAGGAAAACTTATTTTTTGGCCAAACCGTAAGGAATTTCAAAAAATTGTCTGATTAGCATATTTAGACAATCCTAATATCTTTATTTCGTTCATACAAAGTTTTTTGCCACGCCCACTTTTTGGGGGCGTTTTTAGTAAAAAACGCTTTTTGTCCAAATTTTAAAACTTTCGAAAAAAATTTTGATGCAAATACTTCCGAAATGGTAATATAAACATTTTGTCCATAGATCATTTTGACCTACGCCCACATTTTGGGGGCGTTTTCTTACAAAAACCATTTGTATACCCCATCCCAAGGCATTAGCAATAGAAATACGTTGCTTTTTGTCGAACCGCACAAGATTTTGAGAAACTGTCTGAGCAATATATTGTGACAATGTCATTTTCTGTATTTCATCGCCATAAGGCCTATATTTTGAGGATATTTATTTAAAGGATGGGATGGGATAGGGTATTCAACGATCCGCATAGCGGATTGTAGCCTCTCATATGTTTTTATACCCTATCCCATAGGGGGGTATATTAGTTTTGATACTTAGTTTGTAACATAGAGAAATAATTTTGCTACATATACCTCAAAGTATATGGCTCGACTCAGAATCGCTAGCTGAGTCGAATAAGCCATGTCTGTCTGTCCGTCCGTCCGTCCGTCCGTGTGTCCGTCCGTCCGTCTGTCTGTTCGTCAGCGGTTTTTGGGCCTTAAATTTTGAGCTAGGATAATGAAATTTGGTATAGAGGATCCTCGTCCGTGCCACCAGAACAAGTGTAAAAATTTTTGAAATCCGCCCACTGCCACGCCCCCTTTTTAGGAAAACTTATTTTTTGGCCAAACCGTAAGGAATTTCAAAAAAGTGTCTGAGTAGCATATTTAGACAATCCTAATATCTATATTTCGTTCATACAAAGTTTTTTGCCAGGCCCACTTTTTGGGGGCGTTTTTAGTAAAAAACGCTTTTTGTCAAATTTTAAAACTTTCGAAAAAAATTTTGATGCAAATACTTCCGAAATGGTAATATAAACATTTTGTCCATAGATCATTTTCACCTACGCCCACATTTTGGGGGCGTTTTCTTACAAAAACCATTTGTATACCCCATCCCAAGGCATTAGCAATAGAAATACGTTGCTTTTTGTCGAACCACACAAGATTTTGAGAAACTGTCTGAGCAATATATTGTGACAATGTCATTTTCTGTATTTCATCGCCATAAGGCCTATATTTTGAGGATATTTATTTAAAGGATGGGATGGGATAGGGTATTCCACGATCCGCATAGCGGACTGTAGCCTCTCATATGTTTATACCCTATCCCATAGGGGGGTATATTAGTTTTGATACTTAGTTTGTAACATAGAGAAGTAATTTAGCTACATATACCTCAAAGTATATGGATCGACTCAGAATCGCTAGCTGAGTCGATTAAGCCATGTCTGTCTGTCCGTCCGTCCGTCCGTCTGTCTGTTCGTCAGCGGTTTTTGGGCCTTAAATTTTGAGCTAGGATAATGAAATTTGGTATATAGGATCCTCGTCCGTGCCACCAGAACAAGTGTAAAAATTTTTGAAATCCGCTTACTGCCACGCCCCCTTTTCAGAAAAACGTATTTTTTGGCCAAACCATAACGAATTTTGAAAAACTTTCTAAACAACATATTTAGACAATCTGAATATCTATATTTCGTTCATATAAAGTTTTTTGCCACGCCCACTTTTTGGGGGCGTTTTTAATAAAAAACGGTTTTCGGTCAAATTTTCAAATTTTCGAAAAAACTTTTGAAGCAGAATCATTAGTAATATGAATATGAACATTTCGTCGTTAGACCATTTTAACCCACGCCCACTTTTTGGGGGCATTTTTATATAAAAACCATTTTTATACGCTATACCCCATAACATATGCAGGAGAAAACATTGTCTTTTGTAGTTTTTTATAAGCAGTCTGAAGAATTTGTTGTCACCATGTCATTTTCTTTATTTTATCCACATCGTGTTTTTAGCCATGTCAACTTTTTGGGGATTTTAGTTTTACAGTTAGGATGGGATAGGGTATTCAACGATCCGCACAGCGGATTGTAGCCTTCTCATATGTTTTTATACCCTATCCCGTAGGGGGGTATATTAGTTTTGATACTTAGTTTGTAACATAGAGAAATAATTTTGCTACATATACCTCAAAGTATATGGATCGACTCAGAATCGCTAGCTGAGTCGAATTAGCCATGTCTGTCTGTCCGTCCGTCCGTCCGTCCGTCTGTCTGTTCGTCAGCGGTTTTTGGTCCTTAAATTTTGAGCTAGGATAATGAAATTTGGTATATAGGATCCTCGTCCGTGCCACCAGAACAAGTGTAAAAATTTTTGAAATCCGCCCACTGCCACGCCCCCTTTTTAGGAAAACTTATTTTTTGGCCAAACCGTAAGGAATTTCAAAAAAGTGTCTGAGTAGCATATTTAGACAATCCTAATATCTATATTTCGTTCATACAAAGTTTTTTGCCATATATTTTGAGAAACTGTCTGAGCAATATATTGTGACAATGTCATTTTCTGTATTTCATCGCCATAAGGGCTATATTTTGAGGATATTAGTTTAAAGGATGGGATGGGATAGGGTATTCAACGATCCGCAAAGCGGATTGTAGCCTCTCATATGTTTATACCCTATCCCATAGGGGGGTATATTAGTTTTGATACTTAGTTTGTAACATAGAGAAATAATTTTGCTACATATACCTCAAAGTATATGCATCGACTCAGAATCGCTAGCTGAGTCGAATAAGCCATGTCTGTCTGTCCGTCCGTCCGTCCGTCTGTCTGTTCGTCAGCGGTTTTTGGGCCTTAAATTTTGAGCTAGGATAATGAAATTTGGTATAGAGGATCCTCGTCCGTGCCTCCAGAACCAGTGTAAAAATTTTAGAAATCCGCCCACTGCCACGCCCCCTTTTTAGGAAAACTTATTTTTTGGCCAAACCGTAAGGAATTTCAAAAAAGTGTCTGACTAGCATATTTAGACAATCCTAATATCTATATTTCGTTCATACAAAGTTTTTTGCCACGCCCACTTTTTGGGGGCGTTTTTAGTAAAAAAAGCTTTTTGTCAAATTTTTAAACTTTCGAAAAAAATGTTGATGCAAATACTTCCGAAATGGTAATCATTTTGTCCATAGATCATTTTCACCTACGCCCACATTTTGGGGGCGTTTTCTTACAAAAACCATTTGTATACCCCATCCCAAGGCATTAGCAATAGAAATACGTTGCTTTTTGTCGAACCACACAAGATTTTGAGAAACTGTCTGAGCAATATATTGTGACAATGTCATTTTCTGTATTTCATCGCCATAAGGCCTATATTTTGAGGATATTTATTTAAAGGATGGGATGGGATAGGGTATTCAACGATCCGCATAGCGGATTGTAGCCTCTCATATGTTTATACCCTATCCCATAGGGGGGTATATTAGTTTTGATACTTAGTTTGTAACATAGAGAAATAATTTTGCTACATATACCTCAAAGTATATGGATCGACTCAGAATCGCTAGCTGAGTCGAATTAGCCATGTCTGTCTGTCCGTCCGTCAGTCCGTCAGTCCGTCCGTCCGTCTGTCTGTTCGTCAGCGGTTTTTGGGCCTTAAATTTTGAGCTAGGATAATGAAATTTGGTATATAATATCCTCGTCCGTGCCACCAGAACAAGTGTAAAAATTTTTGAAATCCGCCCACTGCCACGCCCCCTTTTAAGGAAAACTTATTTTTTGGCCAAACCGTAAGGAATTTCAAAAAAGTGTCTTAGTAGCATATTTAGACAATCCTAATATCTATATTTCGTTCATACAAAGTTTTTTGCCACGCCCACTTTTTGGGGGCGTTTTTAGTAAAAAACGCTTTTTGTCCAAATTTTAAAACTTTCGAAAAAAATGTTGATGCAAATACTTTCAAAATGGTAATATAAACATTTTGTCTATAAATCATTTTCACCTACGCCCACATTTTGGGGGCGTTTTCTTACAAAAACCATTTGTATACCCCATCCCAAGGCATTAGCAATAGAAATACGTTGTTTTTTGTCGAACCACACAAGATTTTGAGAAACTGTCTGAGCAATATATTGTGACAATGTCATTTTCTGTATTTCATCGAAATAAGGCCTATATTTTGAGGATATTAATTTAAAGGATGGGATGGGATAGGGTATTCAATGATCCGCATAGCGGATTGTAGCCTCTCATATGTTTATACCCTATCCCATAGGGGGGTATATTAGTTTTGATACTTAGTTTGTAACATAGAGAAATAATTTTGCTACATATACCTCAAAGTATATGGATCGACTCAGAATCACTAGCTGAGTCGAATTAGCCATGTCTGTCTGTCCGTCCGTCCGTCCGTCCGTCCGTCTGTCTGTTCGTCAGCGGTTTTTGGGCCTTAAATTTTGAGCTAGGATAATGAAATTTGGTATATAGGATCCTCGTCCGTGCCACCAGAACAAGTGTAAAAATTTTTGAAATCCGCCCACTGCCACGCCCCCTCTTTAGGAAAACTTATTTTTTGGCCAAACCGTAAGGAATTTCAAAAAAGTGTCTGAGTAGCATATTTAGACAATCCTAATATCTATATTTCGTTCATACAAAGTTTTTTGCCACGCCCACTTTTTGGGGGCGTTTTTAGTAAAAATCGCTTTTTGTCCAAGTTTTAAAACTTTCGAAAAAAATTTTGATGCAAATACTTCCGAAATGGTAATATAAACATTTTGTCCATAGATCATTTTCACCTACGCCAACATTTTGGGGGCGTTTTCTTACAAAAACCATTTGTATACCCCATCCCAAGGCATTAGCAATAGAAATACGTTGTTTTTTGTCGAACCACACAAGATTTTGAGAAACTATCTGAGCAATATATTGTGAGAATGTCATAAGGCCTATATTTTGAGGATATTAATTTAAAGGATGGGATGGGATAGGGTATTCAACGATCCGCATAGCGGATTGTAGCCTCTCATATGTTTATACCCTATCCCATAGGGGGGTATATTAGTTTTGATACATAGTTTGTAACATAGAGAAATAATTTAGCTACATATACCTCAAAGTATATGGATCGACTCAGAATCGATAGCTGAGTCGATTTAGCCATGTCTGTCCGTCCGTCCGTCCGTCCGTCCGTCCGTCCGTACGTCACCAGTTTTTGGGCCTTAAATTTTGAGCTAGAAAGATAAAATTTGGTACACGTACTCTTTGTTGCTCCCAGCAGAACAAGTGTAAAAATTTTTGAAATCCGCCCACTGCCACGCCCCCTTTTTAGAAAAACGTATTTTTTGGCCAAACCATAAGGAATTTTGAAAAACTTTCTGAAAAACATATTTAGACAATCTGAATATCTGTATTTCGTTCATACAAAGTTTTTTGCCACGCCCACTTTTTGGGGGCGTTTTTAATTAAAAACGTTTTTCGGTCAAATTTTAAAATTTTCGAAAAAACTTTTGATGCAGAATCATTAGTAATATAAATATGAACATTTCGTCCATAGACCATTTTAACCCACCCCTACTTTTTGGGGGTGTTTTTATATAAAAACCATTTTTATACCCTACCCCATAACATATGCAGGAGAAAACCTTGTCTTTTGTAGAACCGTAAAAGTTTTTTGTAAGAACATTTCGTCCATAGACCATTTTAACCCACCCCTACTTTTTGGGGGTGTTTTTATATAAAAACCATTTTTATACCCTACCCCATAACATATGCAGGAGAAAACCTTGTCTTTTGTAGAACCGTAAAAGTTTTTTGTAAGCAGTCTGAAGAATTTGTTGTCACCATGTCATTTTCCTTATTTTATCCACATCGTGTTTTTAGCCATGTGCACTTTTTGGGGATTTTAGCTTTACAGATAGGATGGGATAGGGTATTCAACGATCCGCACAGCGGATTGTAGCCTTCTCATATGTTTTTATACCCTATCCCATAGGGGGGTATATTAGTTTTGATACTTAGTTTGTAACTTAGAGAAATAATTTTGCTACATATACCTCAAAGTATATGGATCGACTCAGAATCGCTAGCTGAGTCGAATTAGCCATGTCTGTCTGTCCGTCCGTCCGTCCGTCTGTCTGTTCGTCACCGATTTTTGGGCCTTAAATTTTGAGCTAGGATAATGAAATTTGGTATATAGGATCCTCGTCCGTGCCACCAGAACAAGTGTAAAAATTTTTGAAATCCGCCCACTGCCACGCCCCCTTTTTAGAAAAACTTATTTTTTGGCCAAACCGTAAGGAATTTCAAAAATGTGTCTGAGCAGCATATTTAGACAATCCTAATATCTATATTTCGTTCATACAAAGTTTTTTGCCACGCCCACTTTTTGGGGGCGTTTTTAGTAAAAAACGCTTTTTGTCCAAATTTTAAAGCTTTCGAAAAAAATTTTTATGCAAATACTTCCGCAATGGTAATATAAACATTTTGTCCATAGATCATTTTCACCTACGCCCACATTTTGGGGGCGTTTTCTTACAAAAACCATTTGTATACCCCATCCCAAGGCATTAGCAATAGAAATACGTTGTTTTTGTCGAACCACAAAAGATTTTGAGAAACTGTCTGAGCAATATATTGTGACAATGTCATTTTCTGTATTTCATCGCCATAAAGCCTATATTTTGAGGATATTAATTTAAAGGATGGGATGGGATAGGGTATTCAACGATCCGCATAGCGGATTGTAGCCTCTCATATGTTTTTTTTCAATTTTCAATTAAAAACTGTTTTCGGTCAAATTTTAAATTTTTCGAAAAAAATTTTGATGCAGAATCATTTAAATTATTAATATGAACATTTCATCTTTATACCATTTTAACCCACGCCCACTTTTTGGGGGCGTTTTTATATAAAAACCACTTTTATACACTACCCCATCACATATGCAGGAGAAAACCTTGTCTTTTGTAGAACCGTAAAATTGTTTTGTAAGCAGTCTGAAGAATTTGTTGTCACTATATCATTTTTTCTATTTTATCCACATCGTGTTTTTAGCCATGCCCCCTTTTTTGGGGATTTTAGTTTTATGGATAGGATGGGATAGGGTATTCAACGATCCGCACAGCGGATTGTAGCCTTCTCAGATGTTTATACCCTATCCCATAGGGGGGTATATTAGTTTTGATACTTAGTTTGTAACATAGAGAAATAATTTTGCTACACATACCTCAAAGTATATGGATCGACTCAGAATCGCTAGCTGAGTCGAATAAGCCATGTCTGTCTGTCTGTCCGTCCGTCCGTCCGTCCGTCCGTCTGTCTGTTCGTCAGCGGTTTTTGGGCCTTAAATTTTGAGCTAGGATAATGAAATTTGGTATAGAGGATCCTCGTCCGTGCCACCAGAACAAGTGTAAAAATTTTTGAAATCCGCCCACTGCCACGCCCCCTTTTTAGGAAAACTTATTTTTTGGCCAAACCGTAAGAAATTTCAAAAAAGTGTCTGAGTAGCATATTTAGACAATCCTAATATCTATATTTCGTTCATACAAAGTTTTTTGCCACGCCCACTTTTTGGGGGCGTTTTTAGTAAAAAACGCTTTTTGTCAAATTTTAAAACTTTCGAAAAAAATTTTGATGCAAATAATTCCGAAATGGTAATATAAACATTTTGTCCATAGATCATTTTCACCTACGCCCACATTTTGGGGGCGTTTTCTTACAAAAACCATTTGTATACCCCATCCCAAGGCATTAGCAATAGAAATACGTTGCTTTTTGTCGAACCACACAAGATTTTGAGAAACTGTCTGAGCAATATATTGTGACAATGTCATTTTCTGTATTTCATCGCCATAAGGCCTATATTTTGAGGATATTTATTTAAAGGATGGGATGGGATAGGGTATTCAACGATCCGCATAGCGGATTGTAGCCTCTCATATGTTTATACCCTATCCCATAGGGGGGTATATTAGTTTTGATACTTAGTTTGTAACATCGAGAAATAATTTTGCTACATATACCTCAAAGTATATGGATCGACTCAGAATCGCTAGCTGAGTCGAATAAGCCATGTCTGTCTGTCCGTCCGTCCGTCCGTCTGTCTGTTCGTCAGCGGTTTTTGGGCCTTAAATTTTGAGCTAGGATAATGAAATTTGGTATAGAGGATCCTCGTCCGTGCCACCAGAACAAGTGTAAACATTTTTGAAATCCGCCCACTGCCACGCCCCCTTTTTAGGAAAACTTATTTTTTGGCCAAACCGTAAGGAATTTCAAAAAAGTATTTGAGTAGCATATTTAGACAATCCTAATATCTATATTTCGTTCATACAAAGTTTTTTGCCACGCCCACTTTTTGGGGGCGTTTTTAGTAAAAAACGCTTTTTGTCAAATTTTAAAACTTTCGAAAAAAATTTTGATGCAAATACTTCCGAAATGGTAATAACGGGTGATTTTTTAAGAGGTTTAGAATTTTTTTAAAAAAAAAACACAAAAAATTCGAAAAAATGAATGAAATATTTATTTGAATCGATAGTTTGAACCTTGCAATTTAATGTTTAAAGATAATTTCATGCAAATGTTGACCGCGGCTGCGTCTTAGGTAGCCCATCCGCTGAGTCCAATTTTGGCATACTCTTTCACACATATCGGCCGGTATCTCACGAATGAATGCATGGATGTTGGCTTCCAGTGCGTCAATCGAAGCGGGCTTGTCCCTATAGACATTAGCCTTGACATACCCCCACAAAAAATAATCTAATGGTGTCAAATCGCACGATCTAGGCGGCCAATTGACCGGCCCGAAACGTGAAATTAACTGTTCACCAAACTCGCCTCGCAATTGCGCCATTGTTTCGCGTGCTGTGTGTTGAAACCACATATCATGCAAGTCAAGAACTTCCGTTTCGGGCAAAAAAAAGTTTGTTATCATCGCTCGGTAGCGTTCACCATTGACAGTAACGCTGCGATTCACATCATCTTTGAAGAAATATGGCCCAATAATGCCGCCGGCCCATAAACCGCACCAAACAGTGGCTTTTTCGGGATGCATTGGTAGCTGTTGCAATGCTTCTGGCTGATCTTCACTCCAAATGCGGCAATTTTGCTTATTTACGTACCCATTCAACCAAAAATGAGCCTCATCGCTGAACACAATTTTTCGATAAAAAGCGGATCCTCGGCCAGCTTTCCAAGAGCCCATTCACCAAAAATTCGGCGTTGTGGTAGGTCGGCTGGCTTTAGTTCTTGCACCAGCTGTATCTTAAAAGGCTTTACGCCCAAATCCTTCCGCAAAATTTTCCACGTAGTGCTGTAACAAAGGCCTAACTGCTGTTAACGGCGCCGAATCGACATTTCGCGGTCTTCTGTCACACTCTGATACGGCCGCAATATTTTCTTCACTACGCACAGTACGTAAACGTGTTGGTGGTTTAATGTCCAACAAAGTAAATTTGGTGCGAAAATTGGTCACAATCTTCCGAATAGACTGCTCAGAAGGTCGAGAATGCCTATCATAAAATGGAAGCAGCGCGCGATGAACATTTCGAACCGAGCACGAATTTTGATAGTAAAATTCAATAATTTGCAAGCGTTGTTCATTTGTAAGACGATCCATGGTTAAATTGCAAACCAAACTGAAGCTGGTTGACAGTGACACAAGGTACTAAACACACGCCAGCTGTCAAAACCAGTGTTGCCAAAACCAAACCAGCTAAAAAATCACCCGTTATAAACATTTTGTCCATAGATCATTTTCACCTACGCCCACATTTTGGGGGCGTTTTCTTACAAAAACCATTTGTATACCCCATCCCAAGGCATTAGCAATAGAAATACGTTGCTTTTTGTCGAACCACACAAGATTTTGAGAAACTGTCTGAGCAATATATTGTGACAATGTCATTTTCTGTATTTCATCGCCATAAGGCCTATATTTTGAGGATATTTATTTAAAGGATGGGATGGGATAGGGTATTCAACGATCCGCATAGCGGATTGTAGCCTCTCATATGATTATACCCTATCCCATAGGGGGGTATATTAGTTTTGATACTTAGTTTGTAACAGAGAGAAATAATTTTGCTACATATACCTCAAAGTATATGGATCGACTCAGAATCGCTAGCTGAGTCGATTAAGGGTAGGTGTCCCATGCAAAAATAGGTTCGAGTTTTGCGCTAAATTGTATAGCGTTCACAATTTTCCGAATATTTAAATGAAACAAACGGTGATCGATTGGAAATATGTTGAGCAAAATAATTGTTTAGCATTTAAAAAATATTAAAATATCTTTGGGCCTCAAAATCGCCTGAAATGTAGAAAAACCATACAAAAAAGTAAGATGCTATTTGTGACCGTTTTCAATATCTTTAAATACATATTTATACCCTATCCCATAGGGAGTATATTAGTTTTGATACTTAGTTTGTAACATAGAGAAATAATTTTGCTACATATACCTCAAAGTATATGGATCGACTCAGAATCGCTAGCTGAGTCGAATTAGCCATGTCTGTCTGTCCGTCCGTCCGTCCGTCCGTCCGTCCGTCCGTCCGTCCGTCCGTCCGTCCGTCCGTCCGTCTGTCTGTTCGTCAGCGGTTTTTGGGCCTTAAATTTTGAGCTAGGATAATGAAATTTGGTATATAGGATCCTCGTCCGTGCCACCAGAACAAGTGTAAAAATTTTCGAAATCCGCCCACTGCCACGCCCCCTTTTTAGGAAAACTTATTTTTTGGCCAAACCGTAAGGAATTTCAAAAAAGTGTCTGAGTAGCATATTTAGACAATCCTAATATCTATATTTCGTTCATACAAAGGTTTTTGCCACGCCCACTTTTTGGGGGCGTTTTTAGTAAAAAACGCTTTTTGTCCAAATTTAAAAACTTTCGAAAAAAATTTTGATGCAAATACTTCCGCAATGGTAATATAAACATTTTGTCCATAGATCATTTTCACCTACGCCCACATTTTGGGGGCGTTTTCTTACAAAAACCATTTGTATACCCCATCCCAAGGCATTAGCAATAGAAATACGTTGTTTTTTGTCGAACCACAAAAGATTTTGATAAACTGTCTGAGCAATATATTGTGACAATGTCATTTTCTGTTTTTCATCGCCATAAGGCCTATATTTTGAGGATATTAATTTAAAGGATGGGATGGGATAGGGTATTCAACGATCCGCATAGCGGATTGTAGCCTCTCATATGTTTTTTATTTATTTTATATTTTTTTTCTACAGACAATAGATTTGCACAGCTAATGAGGGTCTTATTTTTTGTGAATTTTAGTATTTATATCCCGAAAAAAAATACACAAATCTATGAAAAATAAGGTAAATTTACAAAGTTTAACTAGATATAACTTCTAAAGTATAAAAGGTAACGAAGTCAAATTAGCTTTTTTACAAAGCTAATAGATATGTGCATATACTGTTTTTATACCCTATCCCATAGGGGGGTATATTAGTTTTGATACTTAGTTTGTAACATAGAGAAATAATTTTGCTACATATACCTCAAAGTATATGGATCGACTCAGATTCACTAGCTGAGTCGAATTAGCCATGTCTGTCTGTCCGTCCGTCCGTCCGTCCGTCCGTCCGTCCGTCCGTCCGTCCGTCTGTCTGTTCGTCAGCGGTTTTTGGGCCTTAAATTTTGAGCTAGGATAATGAAATTTGGTATATAGGATCCTCGTCCGTGCCACCAGAACAAGTGTAAAAATTTTTGAAATCCGCCCACTGCCACGCCCCCTTTTTAGGAAAACTTATTTTTTGGCCAAACCGTAAGGAATTTCAAAAAAGTGTCTGAAAAGCATATTTAGACAATCCTAATATCTATATTTCGTTCATACAAAGTTTTTTGCCACGCCCACTTTTTGGGGCGTTTTTAGTAAAAATCGCTTTTTGTCCAAATTTTAAAACATTCGAAAAAAATTTTGATGCAAATACATCCGAAATGGTAATATAAACATTTTGTCCATAGATCATTTTCACCTACGCCCACATTTTGGGGGCGTTTACTTACAAAAACCATTTGTATAACCCATCCCAAGGCATTAGCAATAGAAATACGTTGTTTTTTGTCGAACCACACAAGATTTTGAGAAACTATCTAAGCAATATATTGTGAGAATGTCATAAGGCCTATATTTTGAGGATATTAATTTAAAGGATGGGATGGGATAGGGTATTCAACGATCCGCATAGCGGATTGTAGCCTCTCATATGTTTTTTTTTTTTTTTTAATTTTGTACAGTAATTTTTTGGTGACAAAATGGAAAAAAGGTGGTTTTTTTTTAAACGTTTTGGGTTTTTTGGCTGGGAAATCGATAGTTATATTTCCTAATTTTTGGAAATAATTTTTTAACCAAGCGACAATATATAGGGCACAACGTACCGGTCTTAAAAACATGTTTTTTTTCTTCTAACATATTTAAATATGCAATTCAATATGACATTATTTGCAATGCCGCTGTGAAAAAAGGACAACCAAAATGATTCCGACATATTTTTTTTATTTTTATACCCTATCCCATAGGGGGGTATATTAGTTTTGATACATAGTTTGTAACATAGAGAAATAATTTTGCAACATATACCTCAAAGTATATGGATCGACTCAGAATCGCTAGCTGAGTCGAATTAGCCATGTCTGTCTGTCCGTCCGTCCGTCCGTCCGTCCGTCCGTCCGTCCGTCCGTCTGTCTGTTCGTCACCGATTTTTGGGCCTTAAATTTTGAGCTAGGATAATGAAATTTGGTATATAGGATCCTCGTCCATGCCACCAGAACAAGTGTAAAAATTTTTGAAATCCGCCCACTGCCACGCCCCCTTTTTAGGAAAACTTATTTTTTGGCCAAACCGTAAGGAATTTCAAAAAAGTGTCTGAGTAGCATATTTAGACAATCCTAATATCTATATTTCGTTCATACAAAGTTTTTTGCCACGCCCACTTTTTGGGGGCGTTTTTAGTAAAAAACGCTTTTTGTCCAAATTTAAAAACTTTCGAAAAAAACGTTGATGCAAATACTTCCGCAATGGTAATATAAACATTTTGTCCATAGATCATTTTCACCTACGCCCACATTTTGGGGGCGTTTTCTTACAAAAACCATTTGTATACCCCATCCCATGGCATTAGCAATAGAAATACGTTGTTTTTTGTCGAACCACACAAGATTTTGAGAAACTGTCTGAGCAATATATTGTGAGAATGTCATTTTATGTATTTCATCGCCATAAGGCCTATATTTTGAGGATATTAATTTAAAGGTTGGGATGGGATAGGGTATTCAACGATCCGCATAGCGGATTGTAGCCTCTCATATGTTTTTTTTGGTATTTGTATTATTTAATTCAAAATACAAAATAGTTTTTTTCCACACGGTTTTTCAAATTTTGATGTTAGAAAAGTGGTCTATTTTACGTTTTTTACATAAAAAAAGATCGAATTCACGCACACAAAGAAGTTTGTTTCAAAATAATGTCACTAGGTGGTGAGTTGGTGACATTCTCTTTTCATTATTCTCTTCTGTAAATACAGGCACTAGGCAGGCGAGATTGTTATTATGTATGTATCTTTTGTTTACCTTTTCGGGTAGACTTGATGAAAGTGCGTGTGGACTTCACGTGGACATGGTACAGATCGTTACATTATTGAAATGTTTGCTATCGCTGCTGATGAATTGTTTTGTATGCGTATGTTTGCACGTGACAGAAAGGGTTGAGTGGGAAGTAAGTCAAAGTGTACTTGTGTGTATAATTTTGATAATTTTTGTGAATAGTAAAGTGTTTACTGTGTTATTTTTTTGCGGCAAATTCATTTGTGACACAACTTAAAAAAAAAATTTAATTGTTTATGTTATTTTTTATATTGTATATACATATGTATATTATATGTATATATATATAATGTCTGAACAACATTTTTACAGATTATCAATATCTATATTTCATACATATAAAGTTTTTTGACACGCCCACTTTTTGGGGGCGTTTTTAGTAAAAAAACGTTTTTCGGTAGGTACATTTTTTAAAATAACGGGTCTGCCATTGGTGAAATACACATAATCGATAATGTGCTTAAAAATTGGACCGATCGTGTAGGCTACTGCATGGCCAGCCGAGGCAGCCATTTGAATGAAATTATTTTCCATTATTAACCGGAAGGATTGTACTTTCAAATAAAAAAAGAAATTTGAGAAAATATTCAGTAGTTTTTTTTATAGCATTTTCAAAAAAAAAAGTTATTTGGCGGACCCCTTATTTGAAAAAACTTTTGATGCAGGATTATTGGTTATGATTATATAAACATTTCGTTTTTAGATCATTTTAACTCACGCCCACTTTTTGGGGGCCGTTTGTATACCCTACCCCATAGCATATGAAGGAGAAAAACGTTGTTTTTTGTTGAACAACAAAAGATTCTGATAAACTGTTTGAACTATGTCATTATACCCTATCCCATAGGGGGGTATATTAGTTTTGACATTAAGTTTGTAACATAGAGAAATAATTTCGATACATATACCTCAAAGTATATGGATCGATTCAGAATCGCTAGCTGAGTCGATTAAGCCATGTCTGTCTGTCCGTCCGTCCGTCCGTCCGTCCGTCCGTCCGTCTGTGTGTCACCGATTTTTGGGCCTTAAATTTTGAGCTAGAGAGTTCAAATTTGGTATATAGACTCTCTGGCCGACGAAGCAGAACAAGTGTAAAAATTTTTGAAATCCGCCCACTGCCACGCCCCCTTTTTAGAAAAACGTAGTTTTAAGCCAAACCGTAAGGAATTTCAAAAATGTGCCTGAGCAGCATATTTAGACAATCTTAATATCTATATTTCGTCCATACAAAGTTTTTTGCCACGCCCACTTTTTGGGGGCGTTTTTAGTAAAAAACGCTTTTTGTCCAAATTTTAAAACTTTCGAAAAAATTTTTGATGCAAATACTTCCGCAATGGTAATATAAACATTTTGTCTATAGATCATTTTCACCTACGCCCACATTTTGGGGGCGTTTTCTTACAAAAACCATTTGTATACCCCATCCCAAGGCATTAGCAATAGAAATACGTTGTTTGTTGTCGAACCACAAAAGATTTTGATAAACTGTCTGAGGAATATATTGTGACAATGTCATTTTCTGTATTTCATCGCCATAAGGCCTATATTTTGAGGATATTAATTTTAAGGATGGGATGGGATAGGGTATTCAACGATCCGCACAGCGGATTGTAGCCTCTCATATGTTTTTCTATATTATATTTATTAAATTTATTTGATTTTTTATTTACTAATTTAATTTTCCGAAACTTTACAATTTACATATTGATTGAAGGTATGTTGTAAAAAATCGTGTTTCGGAAGATCTTTCTTCAACGTCAACAACATTGACGAACGTTGAAATTGAAAGTGATCACGTAAAACATCAGGGTCAGGAATTTGAAATTCCTATGGAGGTGGACATTACAGTAAAGGACAACTGTAGTTTTGTTCCGGAGGGCAGGCGTATAATTGATTTAAATACATTTCTCAATAGTTTAAAAAACATTTCGCTGCACGGAAAAACGTTTTCGTTTTTTTTTAAATTCGACTCAAATAGTATTTGTTTGGTGAATTTGACACCTTGAACCTACAAAAATTAATTATAGCGGTTAAATTAACTTTCGTAAACTTCTTTTTATACCCTATCCCATAGGGGGGTATATTAGTTTTGATACATAGTTTGTAACATAGAGAAATAATTTTGCTACATATACCTCAAAGTATATGGATCGACTCAGAATCGCTAGCTGAGTCGAATTAGCCATGTCTGTCTGTCCGTCCGTCCGCCCGTCCGTCCGTCCGTCCGTCCGTCTGTCTGTTCGTCACCGATTTTTGGGCCTTAAATTTTGAGCTAGAATAATGAAATTTGGTATATAGGATCCTTGTCCGAGTCACCAGAACAAGTGTAAAAATTTTTGAAATCCGCCCACTGCCACGCCCCCTTTTTAGAAAAACGTAATTTTTGGCAAAACCGTAAAGAATTTTAAAAAAGTGTCTAAACAGCATATTTAGAGAATCGTAATATCTATATTTCGTTCATATAGAGTTTTTTGCCACGCCCACTTTTTGGGGGCGTTTTCAATAAAAAACTGTTTTCGGTCAAATTTTAAATTTTTCGAAAAAAATTTTGATGCAGAATCATTAACATTATTAATATGAACATTTCGTCTTTATACTATTTTAACCCACGCCCACTTTTTGGGGGCGTTTTTATATAAAAACCATTTTTATACACTACCCCATAACATATGCAGGAGAAAACCTTGTCTTTTGTAGAACCGTAAAAGTTTTTTATAAGCAGTCTGAAGAATTTGTTGTCACTATATCATTTTTTCTATTTTATCCACATCGTGTTTTTAGCCATGCCCACTTTTTTGGGGATTTTAGTTTTATGGATAGGATGGGATAGGGTATTCAACGATCCGCACAGCGGATTGTAGCCTTCTCATATGTTTTTTATATAAGGTGCTTAGGTACCTTCATAACGAGCATTGATAGAAGATGGGGTGACAATTACCTAGATAAATATCTATCATTTTTTGTTATTTGATTTGAAAAATTTCATCCTACTATTGTTGCGACGAGAATCAGTAGCACTATTGTCTACCGTCCTATTATTTGAGTAATCGAATTTTCATCCAAACAAGTGTTTTCCTACATCTCATAAATTAAGAAAAAAGTTAACCTAGGTAAGGTTTACACATTTTTTTATAAGATATACAATGAAAACCTCAAAAACTGCTTTTACACCTCGCTGCGCGGCAGCCAGCAACAATTTTATCATTTTATTATTTTTTCACAATATATATTCACATTCACACCAAATCTGAAAGAAAAACATATGAGAAGGCTACAATCCGCTGTGCGGATCGTTGAATACCCTATCCCATCCTATCCATAAAACTAAAATCCCCAAAAAAGTGGGCATGGCTAAAAACACGATGTGGATAAAATAGAAAAAATGATATAGTGACAACAAATTCTTCAGACTGCTTACAAAACACTTTGACGGTTCTACAAAAGACAAGGTTTTCTCCTGCATATGTTATGGGGTAGTGTGTAAAATGGTTTTTATATAAAAACGCCCCCAAAAAGTGGGCGTGGGTTGAAATAGTCTATAGACGAAATGTTCATATTTATACTACTAATGATTCTGCATCAAAAGTTTTTTCGAAAATTTTAAAATTTGACCGAAAAATGTTTTTTATTAAAAACGCCCCCAAAAAGTGGGCGTGGCAAAAAACTTTATATGAACGAAATACAGATATTCAGATTGTCTAAATATGTTGTTCAGAAAGTTTTTCAAAATTCCTTATGGTTTGGCCAAAAAATACGTTTTTCTAAAAAGGGGGCGTGGCAGTGGGCGGATTTCAAAAATTTTTACACTTGTTCTGCTGGGAGCAACAAAGAGCACGTGTACCAAATTTCATCCTTCTAGCTCAAAATTTAAGGCCCAAAAACTGGTGACGTACGGACGGACGGACGGACGGACGGACGGACAGACATGGCTAAATCGACTCAGCTATCGATTCTGAGTCGATCCATATACTTTGAGGTATATGTAGCTAAATTATTTCTCTATGTTACAAACTATGTATCAAAACTAATATACCCCCCTATGGGATAGGGTATAATTACAAAACAAAATATGTACACCAAACCAACCCTCAACTTGATTTTTTTCCTTCTCTTTCCATATTTGTTTTCAAGTTATTTGCTTGGTGTCTGTATATTGCATATGTAGGTAGGTAGGTATATGTAATATTAGTCTGCGCTTGCTACTTTTAGTCTTTTCCTTCAGTTTTCGTTTGCGTTGAAGCAAAGAGCACATGAGTAAAATTAAAGAGAGCTTACCAACACATTCAAATGCATTTACATGAAATTTGAGTTGGTCGGTCTGGGACACCTACCCTTAAGCCATGTCTGTCTGTCCGTCCGTCCGTCTGTACGTCACCGATTTTTAGGCCTTAAATTTTGAGCTAGGATAATGAAATTTGGTATATAGGATCCTCGTCTCTGCCTACAGAACAAGTGTAAAAATTTGTGAAATCCGCCCACTGCCACGCCCCCTTTTTAGGAAAACTTATTTTTTGGCCAAACCGTAAGGAATTTCAAAAAAGTGTCTGAGTAGCATATTTAGACAATCCTAATATCTATATTTCGTTCATACAAAGTTTTTTGCCATATATTTTGAGAAACTGTCTGAGCAATATATTGTGACAATGTCATTTTCTGTATTTCATCGCCATAAGGGCTATATTTTGAGGATATTAGTTTAAAGGATGGGATGGGATAGGGTATTCAACGATCCGCAAAGCGGATTGTAGCCTCTCATATGTTTATACCCTATCCCATAGGGGGGTATATTAGTTTTGATACTTAGTTTGTAACATAGAGAAATAATTTTGCTACATATACCTCAAAGTATATGGATCGACTCAGAATCGCTAGCTGAGTCGAATTAGCCATGTCTGTCTGTCCGTCCGTCCGTCCGTCTGTACGTCACCGATTTTTAGGCCTTAATATTTGAGCTAGGATAATGAAATTTGGTATATAGGATCCTCGTCTCTGCCTACAGAATAAGTGTAAAATTTTTTGAAATCCGCCCACTGCCACGCCCCCTTTTAAGAAAAACTCAGTTTTTGACCAAACCGTAAGGAATTTTAAAAAAGTTTCTGAACAACATATTTAGACAATATTAATATCTATATTTCGTCCATGTAAAGTTTTTTGCCACGCCCACTTTTTGGGGGCGTTTTCAATTAAAAACTGTTTTCGGTCAAATTTTAAATTTTTCGAAAAAAAATTTTGATGCAGAATCATTAACATTATTAATATGAACATTTCGTATATGTACTATTTTAACCCACGCCCTCTTTTTGGGGGCGTTTTTATATAAAAACCATTTTTATACACTACCCCATAACATATGCAGGAGAAAACCTTGTCTTTTGTACCGTAAAATTGTAAAATTGTTTCGTAAAATTGTTTTGTAAGCAGTCTGAAGAATTTGTTGTCACCATATAATTTTTTCTATTTTATCCACATCGTGTTTTTAGCCATGCCCCCTTTTTTGGGGATTTTAGTTTTATGGATAGGATGGGATAGGGTATTCAACGATCCGCACAGTGGATTGTAGCCTTCTCATATGTTTATACCCTATCCCATAGGGGGGTATATTAGTTTTGATACTTAGTTTGTAACATAGAGAAATAATTTTGCTACATATACCTCAAAGTATATGGATCGACTCAGAATCGCTAGCTGAGTCGAATAAGCCATGTCTGTCTGTCCGTCCGTCCGTCCGTCTGTCTGTTCGTCAGCGGTTTTTGGGCCTTAAATTTTGAGCTAGGATAATGAAATTTGGTATAGAGGATCCTCGTCCGTGCCACCAGAACAAGTGTAAAAATTTTTGAAATCCGCCCACTGCCACGCCCCCTTTTTAGGAAAACTTATTTTTTGGCCAAACCGTAAGGAATTTCGAAAAAGTGTCTGAGTAGAATATTTAGACAATCCTAATATCTATATTTCGTTCATACAAAGTTTTTTGCCACGCCCACTTTTTGGGGGCGTTTTTAGTAAAAACGCTTTTTGTCAAATTTTAAAACTTTCGAAAAAAATTTTGATGCAAATACTTCCAAAATGGTAATATAAACATTTTGTCCATAGATCATTTTCACCTACGCCCACATTTTGGGGGCGTTTTCTTACAAAAACCATTTGTATACCCCATCCCAAGGCATTAGCAATAGAAATACGTTGCTTTTTGTCGAACCACACAAGATTTTGAGAAACTGTCTGAGCAATATATTGTGACAATGTCATTTTCTGTATTTCATCGCCATAAGGCCTATATTTTGAGGATATTTATTTAGAGGATGGGATGGGATAGGGTATTCAACGATCCGCATAGCGGATTGTAGCCTCTCATATGTTTATACCCTATCCCATAGGGGTATATTAGTTTTGATACTTAGTTTGTAACATAGAGAAATAATTTTGCTACATATACCTCAAAGTATATGGATCGACTCAGAATCGCTAGCTGAGTCGATTAAGCCATGTCTGTCTGTCCGTCCGTCCGTCCGTCCGTCCGTCCGTCCGTCTGTACGTCACCGATTTTTAGGCCTTAAATTTTGAGCTAGGATAATGAAATTTGGTATATAGGATCCTCGTCTCTGCCTACAGAACAAGTGTAAACATTTTTGAAATCCGCCCACTGCCACGCCCCCTTTTAAGAAAAACTCAGTTTTTGACCAAACCGTAAGGAATTTTAAAAAAGTTTCTGAACAACATATTTAGACAATATTAATATCTATATTTCGTCTATATAAAGTTTTTTGCCACGCCCACTTTTTGGGGGCGTTTTCAATCAAAAACTGTTTTCGGTCAAATTTTAAATTTTTCGAAAAAAATTTTGATGCAGAATCATTAACATTATTAATATGAACATTTCTTCTATATACCATTTTAACCCACGCCCACTTTTTGACGGCGTTTTTATATAAAAACCATTTTTATACACTACTCCATAACATAATGCAAGAGAAAACCTTGTCTTTTGTAGAACCGTTAAAGTGTTTTGTAAGCAGTCTGAAGAATTTGTTGTCACTATATCATTTTTTCTATTTATCCACATCGTGTTTTTAGTCATGTCCCCTTTTTTGGGGATTTTAGTTTTATGGATAGGATGGGATAGGGTATTCAACGATCCGCACAGCGGATTGTAGCCTTCTCATATGTTAGTTTTGATACTTAGTTTGTAACATAGAGAAATAATTTTGCCACATATACCTCAAAAAAAACTCAGTTTTTGACCAAACCGTAAGGAATTTTAAAAAAGTTTCTGAACAACATATTTAGACAATATTAATATCTATATTTCGTCTTTATAAATTTTTTTGCCACGCCCACTTTTTGGGGGCGTTATCAATAAAAAACTGTTTTCGGTCAAATTTTAAATTTTTCGAAAAAAATGTTGATGCAGAATCATTAACATTATTAATATGAACATTTCTTCTATATACCATTTTAACCCACGCCCACTTTTTGACAGCGTTTTTATATAAAAACCATTTTTATACACTACCCCATAACATAATGCAAGAGAAAACCTTGTCTTTTGTAGAACCGTTAAAGTGTTTTGTAAGCAGTCTGAAGAATTTGTTGTCACTATATCATTTTTTCTATTTATCCACATCGTGTTTTTAGTCATGTCCCCTTTTTTGGGGATTTTAGTTTTATGGATAGGATGGGATAGGGTATTCAACGATCCGCACAGCGGATTGTAGCCTTCTCATATGTTTATACCCTATCCCATAGGGGTATATTAGTTTTGATACATAGTTTGTAACATAGAGAAATAATTTAGCTACATATACCTCAAAGTATATGGATCGACTCAGAATCGATAGCTGAGTCGATTTAGCCATGTCTGTCCGTCCGTCCGTCCGTCCGTCCGTCCGTACGTCACCAGTTTTTGGGCCTTAAATTTTGAGCTAGAAGGATGAAATTTGGTACACGTGCTCTTTGTTGCTCCCAGCAGAACAAGTGTAAAAATTTTTGAAATCCGCCCACTGCCACGCCCCCTTTTTAGAAAAACGTATTTTTTGGCCAAACCATAAGGAATTTTGAAAAACTTTCTGAACAACATATTTAGACAATCTGAATATCTGTATTTCGTTCATATAAAGTTTTTTGCCACGCCCACTTTTTGGGGGCGTTTTTAATAAAAAACGTTTTTCGGTCAAATTTTAAAATTTTCGAAAAAACTTTTGATGCAGAATCATTAGTAGTATAAATATGAACATTTCGTCCATAGACTATTTCAACCCACGCCCACTTTTTGGGGGCGTTTTTATATAAAAACCATTTTTACACACTACCCCATAACATATGCAGGAGAAAACCTTGTCTTTTGTAGAACCGTCAAAGTTTTTTGTAAACAGTCTGAACAATTTGTTGTCACCATGTCATTTTCTTTATTTTATCCACATCGTGTTTTTAGCCATGTCCACTTTTTGGGGATTTTAGTTTTACAGATAGGATGGGATAGGGTATTCAACGATCCGCACAGTGGATTGTAGCCTTCTCATATGTTTATACCCTATCCCATAGGGGTATATTAGTTTTGATACTTAGTTTGTAACATAGAGAAATAATTTTGCTACATATACCTCAAAGTATATGGATCGGCTCAGAATCGCTAGCTGAGTCGAATTAGCCATGTCTGTCTGTCCGTCCGTCCGTCCGTCCGTCCGTCTGTCTGTTCGTCACCGATTTTTGGGCCTTAAATTTTGAGCTAGGATAATGAAATTTGGTATATAGGATCCTCGTCCGTGCCACCAGAACAAGTGTACAAATTTTTGAAATCCGCCCACTGCCACGCCCCCTTTTTAGAAAAACTTATTTTTTGGCCAAACCGTAAGGAATTTCAAAAAAGTGTCTGAGCAGGATATTTAGACATCCCTAATATCTATATTTCGTTCATACAAAGTTTTTTGCCACGCCCACTTTTTGGGGGCGTTTTTAGTAAAAAACGCTTTTTGTCCAAGTTTTAAAACTTTCGAAAAAATTTTTGATGCAAATACTTCCGCAATGGTAATATAAATATTTGGTCCATAGATCATTTTCACCTACGCCCACATTTTGGGGGTGTTTTCTTACAAAAACCATTTGTATACCCAATCCCAAGGCATTAGCAATAGAAATACGTTGCTTTTTGTCGAACCACAAAAGATTTTGATAAACTGTCTGAGCAATATATTGTGAAAATGTCATTTTCTGTATTTCATCGCCATAAGGCCTATATTTTGAGGATATTTATAATAACGATGTGATGGGATAGGGTATCCAACGATCCGCACAGCGGATTGTAGCTTTCATATGTTTATACCCTATCCCATAGGGGGGTATATTAGTTTTGATACTTAGTTTGTAACATAGAGAAATAATTTAGCTACATATACCTCAAAGTATATGGATCGACTCAGAATCGCTAGCTGAGTCGAATTAGCCATGTCTGTCTGTCCGTCCGTCCGTCCGTCCGTCCGTCCGTCCGTCCGTCCGTCTGTCTGTTCGTCACCGATTTTTGGGCCTTAAATTTTGAGCTAGGATAATGAAATTTGGTATATAGGATCCTTGGCCGAGTCACCAGAACAAGTGTAAAAATTTTTTAAATCCGCCCACTGCCACGCCCCCTTTTAGAAAAAACGTAGTTTTAAGCCAAACCGTAAGGAATTTCAAAAAAAAGTGTTTGCAACATATTTAGACAATCCTAATATCTATATTTCGTCCATACAAAGTTTTTTGCCACGCCCACTTTTTGGGGGCGTTTTCAATTAAAAACTGTTTTCGGTCAAATTTTAAATTTTTCGAAAAAAATTTTGATGCAGAATCATTAACATTATTAATATGAACATTTCTTCTATATACCATTTTAACCCACGCCCACTTTTTGGGGGCGTTTTTATATAAAAACCATTTTTATACACTACCCCATAACATATGCAAGAGAAAACCTTGTCTTATGTAGAACCGTTAAAGTGTTTTGTAAGCAATCTGTAGAATTTGTTGTCACTATATCATTTTTTCTATTTATCCACATCGTGTTTTTAGCCATGTCCCCTTTTTTGGGGATTTTAGTTTTATGGATAGGATGGGATAGGGTATTCAACGATCCGCATAGCGGATTGTAGCCTCTCATATGTTTATACCCTATCCCATAGGGGGGTATATTAGTTTTGATACTTAGTTTGTAACATAGAGAAATAATTTTGCTACATATACCTCAAAGTATATGGATCGACTCAGAATCGCTAGCTGAGTCGAATAAGCCATGTCTGTCTGTCCGTCCGTCCGTCCGTCTGTCTGTTTGTCAGCGGTTTTTGGGCCTTAAATTTTGAGCTAGGATAATGAAATTTGGTATAGAGGATCCTCGTCCGTGCCACCAGAACAAGTGTAAACATTTTTGAAATCCGCCCACTGCCACGCCCCCTTTTTAGGAAAACTTATTTTTTGGCCAAACCGTAAGGAATTTCAAAAAAGTGTCTGAGTAGCATATCTAGACAATTTTAATATCTATATTTCGTTTATACAAAGTTTTTTGCCACGCCCACTTTTTGGGGGCGTTTTTAGTAAAAAACGCTTTTTGTCCAAATTTTAAAACTTTCGAAAAAAATTTTGATGCAAATACTTCCGAAATGGTAATATAAACATTTTGTCGATAGATCATTTTCACCTACGCCCACATTTTGGGGGCGTTTTCTTACAAAAACCGTTTGTATACCCCATCCCAAGGCATTAGCAATAGAAATACGAACCACACAAGATTTTGAGAAACTGTCTGAGCAATATATTGTGACAATGTCATTTTTTATACACTATCCCATAGGGGGGTATATTAGTTTTGATACTTAGTTTGTAACATAGAGAAATAATTTTGCTACATATACCTCAAAGTATATGGATCGACTCAGAATCGCTAGCTGAGTCGAATTAGCCATGTCTGTCTGTCCGTCCGTCCGTCCGTCCGTCCGTCTGTCTGTTCGTCAGCGGTTTTTGGGCCTTAAATTTTGAGCTAGGATAATGAAATTTGGTATATAGGATCCTCGTCCGTGCCACCAGAACAAGTGTAAAAATTTTTGAAATCCGCCTACTGCCACGCCCCCTTTTAAGGAAAACTTATTTTTTGGCCAAACCGTAAGGAATTTCAAAAAAGTGTCTGAGTAGCATATTTAGACAATCCTAATATCTATATTTCGTTCATACAAAGTTTTTTGCCACGCCCACTTTTTGGGGGCGTTTTTAGTAAAAAACGCTTTTTGTCAAATTTTAAAACTTTCGAAAAAAATTTTGATGCAAATACTTCCGAAATGGTAATATAAACATTTTGTCTATAGATCATTTTCACCTACGCCCACATTTTGGGGGCGTTTTCTTACAAAAACCATTTGTATACCCCATCCCAAGGCATTAGCAATAGAAATACGTTGCTTTTTGACGAACCACACAAGATTTTGAGAAACTGTCTGAGCAATATATTGTGACAATGTCATTTCTGTATTTCATCGCCATAAGGCCTATATTTTGAGGATATTAATTTAAAGGATGGGATGGGATAGGGTATTCAACGATCCGCATAGCGGATTGTAGCCTCTCATATGTTTATACCCTATCCCATAGGGGGGTATATTAGTTTTGATACATAGTTTAGAAATAGAGAAATAATTTTGCTACATATACCTCAAAGTATATGGATCGACTCAGAATCGCTAGCTGAGTCGAATTAGCCATGTCTGTCTGTCCGTCCGTCCGTCCGTCTGTCTGTTCGTCACCGATTTTTGGGCCTTAAATTTTGAGCTAGGATAATGAAATTTGGTATATAGGATCCTTGTCCGAGTCACCAGAACAAGTGTAAAAATTTTTGACATCCGCCCACTGCCACGCCCCCTTTTTAGAAAAACGTAATTTTTGGCAAAACCGTAAAGAATTTTAAAAAAGTGTCTGAACAGCATATTTACAGAATCGTAATATCTATATTTCGTTCATATAAAGTTTTTTGCCACGCCCACTTTTTGGGGGCGTTTTCAATAAAAAACTGTTTATACCCTATCCCATAGGGGGGTATATTAGTTTTGATACTTAGTTTGTAACATAGAGAAATAATTTTGCTACATATACCTCAAAGTATATGGATCGACTCAGAATCGCTAGCTGAGTCGAATTAGCCATGTCTGTCTGTCCGTCCGTCCGTCCGTCCGTCCGTCCGTCCGTCCGTCCGTCCGTCTGTCTGTTCGTCACCGATTTTTGGGCCTTAAATTTTGAGCTAGGATAATGAAATTTGGTATATAGGATCCTCGTCCGTGCCACCAGAACAAGTGTAAACATTTTTGCAATCCGCCCACTGCCACGCCCCCTTTTTAGAAAAACTTATTTTTTGGCCAAACCGTAAGGAATTTCAAAAAAGTGTCTGAGCAACATATTTAGACAATCCTAATATCTATATTTCGTTCATACAAAGTTTTTTGCCACGCCCACTTTTTGGGGGCATTTTTAGTAAAAAACGCTTTTTGTCAAATTTTAAAACTTTCGAAAAAAATTTTGATGCAAATACTTCCGAAATGGTAATATAAACATTTTGTCCATAGATCATTTTCACCTACGCCCACATTTTGGGGGCGTTTTCTTACGAAAAGCATTTGTATACCCCATCCCAAGGCATTAGCAATAGAAATACGTTGTTTTTTGTCGAACCACAAAAGATTTTGAGAAACTGTCTGAGCAATATATTGTGACAATGTCATTTTCTGTATTTCATCGCCATAAAGCCTATATTTTGAGGATATTAATTTAAAGGATGGGATCGGATAGGGTTTTCAACGATCCGCATAGCGGATTGTAGCCTCTCATATGTTTATACCCTATCCCATAGGGGGGTATATTAGTTTTGATACTTAGTTTGTAACATAGAGAAATAATTTTGCTACATATACCTCAAAGTATATGGATCGACTCAGAATCACTAGCTGAGTCGAATTAGCCATGTCTGTCTGTCCGTCCGTCCGTCCGTCCGTCTGTCTGTTCGTCAGCGGTTTTTGGGCCTTAAATTTTGAGCTAGGATAATGAAATTTGGTATATAGGATCCTCGTCCGTGCCACCAGAACAAGTGTAAAAATTTTTGAAATCCGCCCACTGCCACGCCCCCTTTTTAGGAAAACTTATTTTTTGCCCAAACCGTAAGGAATTTCAAAAAAGTTTCTGAGTAGCATATTTAGACAATCCTAATATCTATATTTCGTTCATACAAAGTTTTTTGCCACGCCCACTTTTTGGGGGCATTTTTAGTAAAAAACGCTTTTTGTCAAATTTTAAAACTTTCGAAAAAAATTTTGATGCAAATACTTCCGAAATGGTAATATAAACATTTTGTCCATAGATCATTTTCACCTACGCCCACATTTTGGGGGCGTTTTCTTACAAAAACCATTTGTATACCCCATCCCAAGGCATTAGCAATAGAAATACGTTGCTTTTTGTCGAACCACACAAGATTTTGAGAAACTGTCTGAGCAATATATTGTGACAATGTCATTTTCTGTATTTCATCGCCATAAGGCCTATATTTTGAGGATATTTATATAAAGGATGGGATGGGATAGGGTATTCAACGATCCGCATAGCGGATTGTAGCCTCTCATATGTTTAATATTAACATTTCGTCTATATACCATTTTAACCCACGCCCACTTTTTGGGGGCGTTTTTATATAAAAACCATTTTTATACACTACCCCATAACATATGCAGTAGAAAACCTTGTCTGTTGTAGAACCGTAAAATTGTTTTGTAAGCAGTCTGAAGAATTTGTTGTCACTATATCATTTTTTCTATTTTATCCAAATCGTGTTTTTAGCCATGCCCACTTTTTTGGGGATTCTAGTTTTATGGAAAGGATGGGATAGGGTATTCAACGATCCGCATAGCGGATTGTAGACTCTCATATGTTTATACCCTATCCCATAGGGGGGTATATTAGTTTTGATACTTAGTTTGTAACATAGAGAAATAATTTTGCTACATATACCTCAAAGTATATGGATCGACTCAGAATCGCTAGCTGAGTCGAATTAGCCATGTCTGTCTGTCCGTCCGTCCGTCCGTCCGTCTGTCTGTCTGTTCGTCACCGATTTTTGGGCCTTAAATTTTGAGCTAGGATAATGAAATTTGGTATATAGGATCCTCGTCCGTGCCACCAGAACAAGTGTAAACATTTTTGAAATCCGCCCACTGCCACGCCCCCTTTTTAGAAAAACTTATTTTTTGGCCAAACCGTAAGGAATTTCAAAAAAGTGTCTGAGCAACATATTTAGACAATCCTAATATCTATATTTCGTTCATACAAAGTTTTTTGCCACGCCCACTTTTTGGGGGCGTTTTTAGTAAAAAACGCTTTTTGTCCAAATTTTAAAACTTTCGAAAAAAATTTTTGATGCAAATACTTCCGCAATGGTAATATAAACATTTTGTCCATAGATCATTTTCACCTACGCCCACATTTTGGGGGCGTTTTCTTATGAAAAGCATTTGTATACCCCATCCCAAGGCATTAGCAATAGAAATACGTTGTTTTTTGTCGAACCACAAAAGATTTTGAGAAACTGTCTGAGCAATATATTGTGACAATGTCATTTTCTGTATTTCATCGCCATAAAGCCTATATTTTGAGGATATTAATTTAAAGGATGGGATCGGATAGGGTTTTCAACGATCCGCATAGCGGATTGTAGCCTCTCATATGTTTATACCCTATCCCATAGGGGGGTATATTAGTTTTGATACTTAGTTTGTAACATAGAGAAATAATTTTGCTACATATACCTCAAAGTATATGGATCGACTCAGAATCACTAGCTGAGTCGAATTAGCCATGTCTGTCTGTCCGTCCGTCCGTCTGTCTGTTCGTCAGCGGTTTTTGGGCCTTAAATTTTGAGCTAGGATAATGAAATTTGGTATATAGGATCCTCGTCCGTGCCACCAGAACAAGTGTAAAAATTTTTGAAATCCTCCCACTGCCACGCCCCCTTTTTAGGAAAACTTATTTTTTGCCCAAACCGTAAGGAATTTCAAAAAAGTGTCTGAGTAGCATATTTAGACAATCCTAATATCTATATTTCGTTCATACAAAGTTTTTTGCCACGCCCACTTTTTGGGGGCGTTTTTAATAAAAATCGCTTTTTGTCCAAGTTTTTAAACTTTCGAAAAAAATTTTGATGCAAATACTTCCGAAATGGTAATATAAACATTTTGTCCATAGATCATTTTCACCTACGCCCACATTTTGGGGGCGTTTTCTTACAAAAACCATTTGTATACCCCATCCCAAGGCATTAGCAATAGAAATACGTTGTTTTTTGTCGAACCACACAAGATTTTGAGAAACTATCTGAGCAATATATTGTGAGAATGTCATAAGGCCTATATTTTGAGGATATTAATTTAAAGGATGGGATGGGATAGGGTATTCAACGATCCGCATAGCGGATTGTAGCCTCTCATATGTTTATACCCTATCCCATAGGGGGGTATATTAGTTTTGATACATAGTTTGTAACATAGAGAAATAATTTTGCTACATATACCTCAAAGTAAATGGATCGACTCAGAATCGCTAGCTGAGTCGAATTAGCCATGTCTGTCTGTCCGTCCGTCCGTCCGTCCGTCCGTCCGTCCGTGTGTCCGTCCGTCCGTCTGTCTGTTCGTCACCGATTTTTGGGCCTTAAATATTGAGCTAGGATAATGAAATTTGGTATATAGGATCCTTGTCCGAGTCACCAGAACAAGTGTAAAAATTTTTGAAATCCGCCCACTGCCACGCCCCCTTTTTAGAAAAACTCAGTTTTTGACCAAACCGTAAGGAATTTTAAAAAAGTTCTGAACATCATATTTAGACAATATTAATATCTATATTTCGTTCATATAATGTTTTTTGCCACGCCCACTTTTTGGGGGCGTTTTCAATAAAAAACTGTTTTCGGTAAAATTTTAAATTTTTCGAAAAAAATTTTGATGCAGAATCATTAACATTATTAATATGAACATTTCGTCCTTATACCATTTTAACCCACGCCCACTTTTTGGGGCGTTTTTATATAAAAACCATTTTTATACACTACCCCATAACATATGAAGGAGAAAACCTAGTCTTATGTAGAACCGTAAAAGTGTTTTGTAAGCAGTCTGAAGATTTAGTTGTCACTATATCATTTTTTCTATTTTATCCACATCGTATTTTTAGCCATGCCCACTTTTTATACCCTATCCCATAGGGGGGTATATTAGTTTTGATACATAGTTTGTAACATAGAGAAATAATTTTGCTACATATACCTCAAAGTATATGGATCGACTCAGAATCGCTAGCTGAGTCGAATTAGCCATGTCTGTCTGTCCGTCCGTCCGTCCGTCCGTCTGTCTGTTCGTCACCGATTTTTGGGCCTTAAATATTGAGCTAGGATAATGAAATTTGGTATATAGGATCCTTGTCCGAGTCACCAGAACAAGTGTAAAAATTTTTGAAATCCGCCCACTGCCACGCCCCCTTTTTAGAAAAACTCAGTTTTTGACCAAACCGTAAGGAATTTTAAAAAAGTTCTGAACAGCATATTTAGACAATATTAATATCTATATTTCGTTCATATAATGTTTTTTGCCACGCCCACTTTTTGGGGGCGTTTTCAATAAAAAACTGTTTTCGGTAAAATTTTAAATTTTTCGAAAAAAATTTTGATGCAGAATCATTAACATTAATAATATGAACATTTCGTCCTTATACCATTTTAACCCACGCCCACTTTTCGGGGCGTTTTTATATAAAAACCATTTTTATACACTACCCCATAACATATGAAGGAGAAAACCTAGTCTTTTGTAGAACCGTAAAAGTGTTTTGTAAGCAGTCTGAAGATTTAGTTGTCACTATATCATTTTTTCTATTTTATCCACATCGTATTTTTAGCCATGCCCACTTTTTTTTTGGGATTTTAGTTTTATGGATAGGATGGGATAGGGTATTCAACGATCCGCACAGCGGATTGTAGCCTTCTCATATGTTTTTTTTTAATTTCCTCAAAAGCGCAATCCTTTGATAGCTAGTTTTTTTTTCTTTTGCACACACGTGGGGGGGGGGGGGGTTTGGTATGGTTTTGATTCTTTTTATACCCTATACCATAGGGGGGTATATTAGTTTTGATACTTAGGTTGTAACATAGAGAAATAATTTTGCTACATATACCTCAAAGTATATGGATCGACACAGAATCGCTAGCTGAGTCGATTAAGCCATGTCTGTCTGTCCTTCCGTCCGTCCGTCCGTCTGTACGTCACCGATTTTTAGGCCTTAAATTTTGAGCTAGGATAATGAAATTTGGTATATAGAATCCTCGTCTCTGCCCACAGAACAAGTGTAAAAATTTTTGAAATCCGCCCACTGCCACGCCCCCTTTTAAGAAAAACTCAGTTTTTGACCAAACCGTAAGGAATTTTAAAAAAGTTTCTGAACAACATATTTAGACAATATCAATATCTATATTTCGTCCACATAAAGTTTTTTGCCACGCCCACTTTTTGGGGGCGTTTTCAATTAAAAACTGTTTTCGGTCAAATTTTAAATTTTTCGAAAAAAATTTTGATGCAGAATCATTTAAATTATTAATATGAACATTTCATCTTTATACCATTTTAACATACGCCCACTTTTTGGGGGCGTTTTTATATAAAAACCATTTTTATACACTACCCCATAACATATGCAGGAGAAAACCTTGTCTTTTGTAGAACCGTAAAATTGTTTTGTAAGCAGTCTGAAGAATTGTTGTCACTATATAATTTTTTCTATTTTATCCACATCGTGTTTTTAGCCTTGCCCCCTTTTTTGGGGATTTTAGTTTAATGGATAGGATGGGATAGGGTATTCAACGATCCGCACAGCGGATTGTAGCCTTCTCATATGTTTATACCCTATCCCATAGGGGGGTATATTAGTTTTGATACATAGTTTGTAACATAGAGAAATAATTTTGCTACATATACCTCAAAGTATATGGATCGACTCAGAATCGCTAGGTGAGTCGAATTAGCCATGTCTGTCTGTCCGTCCGTCCGTCCGTCCGTCTGTCTGTTCGTCACCGATTTTTGGGCCTTAAATTTTGAGCTAGGATAATGAAATTTGGTATATAGGATCCTTGTCCGAGTCACCAGAACAAGTGTAAACATTTTTGAAATCCGCCCACTGCCACGCCCCCTTTTTAGAAAAACGTAATTTTTGGCAAAACCGTAAAGAATTTTAAAAATGTGTCTGAACAGCATATTTACAGAATCTTAATATCTATATTTCGTTCATATAAAGTTTTTGCCACGCCCACTTTTTGGGGGCGTTTTCAATAAAAAACTGTTTTCGGTCAAATTTTAAATTTTTCGAAAAAATTTTTGATGCAGAATCATTAACATTATTAATATGAACATTTCGTCTATATACCATTTAAACCCACGCCCACTTTTTGGGGGCGTTTTTATATAAAAACCATTTTTATACACCACCCCATAACATATACAGGAGAAAACCTTGTCTTTTGTAGAACCGCAAAAGTGTTTTGTAAGCAGCCTTAAGAATTTGTTGTCACTATATCATTTTTTTTATTTTATCCACATCGTGTTTTTAGCCATGCCCACTTTTTTGGGGATTCTAGTTTTATGGAAAGGATGGGATAGGGTATTCAACGATCCGCACAGCGGATTGTAGCCTTCTTATATGTTTATACCCTATCCCATAGGGGGGTATATTAGTTTTGATAATTAGTTTGTAACATAGAGAAATAATTTTGCTACATATACCTCAAAGTATATGGATCGACTCAGAATCGCTAGCTGAGTCGATTAAGCCATGTCTGTCTGTCCGTCCGTCCGTACGTCCGTCTGTCTGTTCGTCACCGATTTTTGGGCCTTAAATTTTGAGCTAGGATAATGAAATTTGGTATATAGGATCCTCGTCTCTGCCTACAGAAAAAGTGTAAAAATTTTGGAAATCCGCCCACTGCCACGCCCCCTTTTAAGAAAAACTCAGTTTTTGACCAAACCGTAAGGAATTTTAAAAAAGTTTCTGAACAACATATTTAGACAATACTAATATCTATATTTCGTCCATATAAAGTTTTTTGCCACGCCCACTTTTTGGGGGCGTTTTCAATAAAAAACTGTTTTCGGTCAAATTTTAAATTTTTCGAAAAAAATTTTGATGCAGAATCATTAACATTATTAATATGAACATTTCGTCTATATACCATTTAAACCCACGCCCACTTTTTGGGGGCGTTTTTATATAAAAACCATTTTTATACACTACCCCATAACATATGCAAGAGAAAACCTTGTCTTATGTAGAACCGTTAAAGTGTTTTGTAAGCAGTCTGTAGAATTTGTTGTCACTATATCATTTTTTCTATTTATCCACATCGTGTTTTTAGCCATGTCCCCTTTTTTGGGGATTTTAGTTTTATGGATAGGATGGGATAGGGTATTCAACGATCCGCATAGCGGATTGTAGACTCTCATATGTTTATACCCTATCCCATAGGGGGGTATATTAGTTTTGATACTTAGTTTGTAACATAGAGAAATAATTTTGCTACATATACCTCAAAGTATATGGATCGACTCAGAATCGCTAGCTGAGTCGAATTAGCCATGTCTGTCTGTCCGTCCGTCCGTCCGTCCGTCTGTCTGTTCGTCACCGATTTTTGGGCCTTAAATTTTGAGCTAGGATAATGAAATTTGGTATATAGGATCCTCGTCCGTGCCACCAGAACAAGTGTAAACATTTTTGAAATCCGCCCACTGCCACGCCCCCTTTTTAGAAAAACTTATTTTTTGGCCAAACCGTAAGGAATTTCAAAAAAGTGTCTGAGCAACATATTTAGACAATCCTAATATCTATATTTCGTTCATACAAAGTTTTTTGCCACGCCCACTTTTTGGGGGCGTTTTTAGTAAAAAACGCTTTTTGTCCAAATTTTAAAACTTTCGAAAAAATTTTTTGATGCAAATACTTCCGCAATGGTAATATAAACATTTTGTCCATAGATCATTTTCACCTACGCCCACATTTTGGGGGCGTTTTCTTACGTAAAGCATTTGTATACCCCATCCCAAGGCATTAGCAATAGAAATACGTTGTTTTTTGTCGAACCACAAAAGATTTTGAGAAACTGTCTGAGCAATATATTGTGACAATGTCATTTTCTGTATTTCATCGCCATAAAGCCTATATTTTGAGGATATTAATTTAAAGGATGGGATCGGATAGGGTTTTCAACGATCCGCATAGCGGATTGTAGCCTCTCATATGTTTATACCCTATCCCATAGGGGTATATTAGTTTTGATACATAGTTTGTAACATAGAGAAATAATTTAGCTACATATACCTCAAAGTATATGGATCGACTCAGAATCGATAGCTGAGTCGATTTAGCCATGTCTGTCCGTCCGTCCGTCCGTCCGTCCGTCCGTCCGTCCGTACGTCACCAGTTTTTGGGCCTTAAATTTTGAGCTAGAAGGATGAAATTTGGTACGCGTGCTCTTTGTTGCTCCCAGCAGAACAAGTGTAAAAATTTTCGAAATCCGCCCACTGCCACGCCCCCTTTTTAGAAAAACGTATTTTTTGGCCAAACCATAAGGAATTTTGAAAAACTTTCTGAACAACATATTTAGACAATCTGAATATCTGTACTTCGTTCATATAAAGTTTTTTGCCACGCCCACTTTTTGGGGGCGTTTTCAATAAAAAACGTTTTTCGGTCAAATTTTCAAATTTTCGAAAAAACTTTTGATGCAGAATCATTAGCAATATAAATATGAACATTTCGTCAATAGATCATTTTAACCCACGCCCACTTTTTGGGGGCGTTTTTATATAAAAACCATTTTTATACACCACCCCATAACATATGCAGTAGAAAACCTTGTCTTTTGTAGAACCGTAAAAGTTTTTTATAAGCAGTCTGAAGAATTTGTTGTCACCATTCCATTTTCTTTATTTTATCCACATCGTGTTTTTAGCCATGTCCACTTTTTGGGGATTTTAGTTTTACAGATAGGATGGGATAGGGTTTTCAACGATCCGCACAGTGGATTGTAGCCTCTCATATGTTTTTTTTTAATTTCCTCAAAAGCGCAATCCTTTGATAGCTAGTTTTTTTTCTTTTGCACACACGTGGTGGGGAGGGGGGGGGGGGGTTTGGTATGGTTTTGATTCTTTTTATACCCTATACCATAGGGGGGTATATTAGTTTTGATACTTAGTTTGTAACATAGAGAAATAATTTTGCTACATATACCTCAAAGTATATGGATCGACACAGAATCGCTAGCTGAGTCGATTAAGCCATGTCTGTCTGTCCTTCCGTCCGTCCGTCCGTCTGTACGTCACCGATTTTTAGGCCTTAAATTTTGAGCTAGGATAATGAAATTTGGTATATAGGATCCTCGTCTCTGCCCACAGAACAAGTGTAAAAATTTTTGAAATCCGCCCACTGCCACGCCCCCTTTTAAGAAAAACTCAGTTTTTGACCAAACCGTAAGGAATTTTAAAAAAGTTTCAGAACAACATATTTAGACAATATCAATATCTATATTTCGTCCACATAAAGTTTTTTGCCACGCCCACTTTTTGGGGGCGTTTTCAATTAAAAACTGTTTTCGGTCAAATTTTAAATTTTTCGAAAAAAATTTTGATGCAGAATCATTTAAATTATTAATATGAACATTTCATCTTTATACCATTTTAACATACGCCCACTTTTTGGGGGCGTTTTTATATAAAAACCATTTTTATACACTACCCCATAACATATGCAGGAGAAAACCTTGTCTTTTGTAGAACCGTAAAATTGTTTTGTAAGCAGTCTGAAGAATTGTTGTCACTATATCATTTTTTCTATTTTATCCACATCGTGTTTTTAGCCATGCCCCCTTTTTTGGGGATTTTAGTTTAATGGATAGGATGGGATAGGGTATTCAACGATCCGCACAGCGGATTGTAGCCTTCTCATATGTTTATACCCTATCCCATAGGGGGGTATATTAGTTTTGATACATAGTTTGTAACATAGAGAAATAATTTTGCTACATATACCTCAAAGTATATGGATCGACTCAGAATCGCTAGGTGAGTCGAATTAGCCATGTCTGTCTGTCCGTCCGTCCGTCCGTCCGTCTGTCTGTTCGTCACCGATTTTTGGGCCTTAAATTTTGAGCTAGGATAATGAAATTTGGTATATAGGATCCTTGTCCGAGTCACCAGAACAAGTGTAAAAATTTTTGAAATCCGCCCACTGCCACGCCCCCTTTTTAGAAAAACGTAATTTTTGGCAAAACCGTAAAGAATTTTAAAAAAGTGTCTGAACAGCATATTTACAGAATCGTAATATCTATATTTCGTTCATATAAAGTTTTTTGCCACGCCCACTTTTTGGGGGCGTTTTCAATAAAAAACTGTTTTCGGTCAAATTTAAAATTTTTCGAAAAAATTTTTGATGCAGAATCATTAACATTATTAATATGAACTTTTCGTCTTTATACCATTTTAACCCACGCCCACTTTTTGGGGGCGTTTTTATATAAAAACCATTTTTACACACTACCCCATAACATATACAGGAGAAAACCTTGTCTTTTGTAGAACCGTAAAAGTGTTTTGTAAGCAGCCTGAAGAATTTGTTGTCACTATATCATTATACCCTATCCCATAGGGGGTATATTAGTTTTGACATTAAGTTTGTAACATAGAGAAATAATTTCGATGCATATACCTCAAAGTATATGGATCGATTCAGAATCGCTAGCTGAGTCGATTAAGCCATGTCTGTCTGTCCGTCCGTCCGTCCGTCCGTCCGTCCGTCTGTGTGTCACCGATTTTTGGGCCTTAAATTTTGAGCTAGAGTGTTGAAATTTGGTATATAGACTCTCTGGCCGACGAAGCAGAACAAGTGTAAAAATTTTTGAAATCCGCCCACAGCCACGCCCCCTTTTTAGAAAAACTTATTTTTTGGCCAAACCGTAAGGAATTTCAAAAAAGTGTCTTTGCAACATATTTAGACAATCCTTATATCTATATTTCGTTCATACAAAGTTTTTTGCCACGCCCACTTTTTGGGGGCGTTTTTAGTAAAAAACGCTTTTTGTCCAAATTTTAAAACTTTCGAAAAAATTTTTGATGCAAATACTTCCGCAATGGTAATATAAACATTTTGTCCATAGATCATTTTCACCTACGCCCACTTTTTGGGGGCGTTTTTTTACAAAAACCATTTGTATACCCCATCCCAAGGCATTAGCAATAGAAATACGTTGTTTTTTTGTCGAACCACACAAGATTTTGAGAAACTGTCTGAGCAATATATTGTGACAATGTCATTTTCTGTATTTCATCGCCATTAGGCCTATATTTTGAGGATATTAATTTAAAGGATGGGATGGGATAGGGTATTCAACGATCCGCATAGCGGATTGTAGCCTCTCATATGTTTTTTTATACCCTATCCCATAGGGGTATATTAGTTTTGATACTTAGTTTGTAACATAGAGAAATAATTTTGCTACATATACCTCAAAGTATATGGATCGACTCAGAATCGCTAGCTGAGTCGATTAAGCCATGTCTGTCTGTCCGTCCGTCCGTCCGTCCGTCTGTACGTCACCGATTTTTAGGCCTTAAATTTTGAGCTAGGATAATGAAATTTGGTATATAGGATCCTCGTCTCTGCCTACAGAATAAGTGTAAAATTTTTTGAAAGCCGCCCACTGCCACGCCCCCTTTTAAGAAAAACTCAGTTTTTGACCAAACCGTAAGGAATTTTAAAAATGTTTCTGAACAACATATTTAGACAATATTAATATCTATATTTCGTACATATAAAGTTTTTTGCCACGCCCACTTTTTGGGGGCGTTTTCAATTAAAAACTGTTTTCGGTCAAATTTAAAATTTTTCGAAAAAAATTTTGATGCAGAATCATTAACATTATTAATATGAACATTTCGTCTATATACCATTTTAACCCACGCCCACTTTTTGGGGGCGTTTTTATATAAAAAACATATGAGAGGCTACAATCCGCTATGCGGATCGTTGAATACCCTATCCCATCCCATCCTTTAAATTAATATCCTCAAAATATAGGCTTTATGGCGATGAAATACAGAAAATGACATTGTCACAATATATTGCTCAGACAGTTTCTCAAAATCTTTTGTGGTTCGACAAAAAACAACGTATTTCTATTGCTAATGCCTTGGGATGGGGTATACAAATGGTTTTTGTAAGAAAACGCCCCCAAAATGTGGGCGTAGGTGAAAATGATCTATGGACAAAATGTTTATATTACCATTGCGGAAGTATTTGCATCAAAAATTTTTTCGAAAGTTTTAAAATTTGGACAAAAAGCGTTTTTTACTAAAAACGCCCCCAAAAAGTGGGCGTGGCAAAAAACTTTGTATGAACGAAATATAGATATTAGGATTGTCTAAATCTGCTGCTCAGAAACATTTTTGAAATTCCTTACGGTTTGGCCAAAAAATAAGTTTTTCTAAAAAGGGGGCGTGGCAGTGGGCGGATTTCAAAAATTTTTACACTTGTTCTGGTGGCACGGACGAGGATCCTATATACCAAATTTCATTATCCTAGCTCAAAATTTAAGGCCCAAAAATCGGTGACGAACAGACAGACGGACGGACGGACGGACAGACAGACATGGCTAATTCGACTCAGCTAGCGATTCTGAGTCGATCCATATACTTTGAGGTATATGTAGCAAAATTATTTCTCTATGTTACAAACTAAGTATCAAAACTAATATACCCCCCTATGGGATAGGGTATAAACATATGAGAGGCTACAATCCGCTATGCGGATCGTTGAATAATCTATCCCATCCCATCCTTTAAATAAATATCCTCAAAATATAGGCCTTATGGCGATGAAATACAGAAAATGACATTGTCACAATATATTGCTCAGACAGTTTCTCAAAATCTTGTGTGGTTCGACAAAAAGCAACGTATTTCTATTGCTAATGCCTTGGGATGGGGTATACAAATGGTTTTTGTAAGAAAACGCCCCCAAAATGTGGGCGTAGGTGAAAATGATCTATGGACAAAATGTTTATATTACCATTTCGGAAGTATTTGCATCAAAATTTTCGAAAGTTTTAAAATTTGACAAAAAGCGTTTTTTACTAAAAACGCCCCCAAAAAGTGGGCGTGGCAAAAAACTTTGTATGAACGAAATATAGATATTAGGATTGTCTAAATATGCTACTCAGACACTTTTTTGAAATTCCTTACGGTTTGGCCAAAAAATAATTTTTCCTAAAAAGGGGGCGTGGCAGTGGGCGGATTTCAAAAATGTTTACACTTGTTCTGGTGGCACGGACGAGGATCCTCTATACCAAATTTCATTATCCTAGCTCAAAATTTAAGGCCCAAAAACCGCTGACGAACAGACAGACGGACGGACGGACGGACAGACAGACATGGCTTATTCGACTCAGCTAGCGATTCTGAGTCGATCATTATACTTTGAGGTACCTATATGTAGCAAAATTATTTCTCTATGTTACAAACTAAGTATCAAAACTAATATACCCCCCTATGGGATAGGGTATAAAAACCATTTTTATACACTACCCCATAACATATGCAGGAGAAAACCTTGTCTTTTGTAGAACCGTAAAATTGTTTTGTAAGCAGTCTGAAGAATTTGTTGTCACTATATCATTTTTTCTATTTTATCCACATCGTGTTTTTAGCCATGCCCCCTTTTTTGGGGATTTTAGTTTTATGGATAGGATGGGATAGGGTATTCAACGATCCGCATAGCGGATTGTAGCCTTCTCATATGTTTATACCCTATCCCATAGGGGGGTATATTAGTTTTGATACTTAGTTTGTAACATAGAGAAATAATTTTGCTACATATACCTCAAAGTATATGGATCGACTCAGAATCGCTAGCTGAGTCGAATTAGCCATGTCTGTCTGTCCGTCCGTCCGTCTGTCTGTTCGTCAGCGGTTTTTGGGCCTTAAATTTTGAGCTAGGATAATGAAATTTGGTATATAGGATCCTCGTCCGTGCCACCAGAACATGTGTAAACATTTTTGAAATCCGCCCACTGCCACGCCCCCTTTTTAGGAAAACCTTTTTTTTGGCCAACCCGTAAGGAATTTCAAAAAAGTGTCTGAGTAGCATATTTAGACAATCCTAATATCTATATTTCGTTTATACAAAGTTTTTTGCCACGCCCACTTTTTGGGGGCGTTTTTAGTAAAAAACGCTTTTTGTCCAAATTTTTAAACTTTCTAAAAAAATTTTGATGCAAATACTTCCGAAATGGTAATATAGACATTTTGTCAATAGATCATTTTCACCTACGCCCACATCTTGGGGGCGTTTTCTTACAATAACCATTTGTATACCCCATCCCAAGGCATTAGCAATAGAAATACGTTGTTTTTTGTCGAACCACACAAGATTTTGAGAAACTGTCTGAGCAATATATTGTGACAATGTCATTTTCTGTATTTCATCGCCATAAGGCCTATATTTTGAGGATATTAATTTAAAGGATGGGATGGGATAGGGTATTCAACGATCCGCATAGCGGATTGTAGCCTCTCATATGTTTATACCCTATCCCATAGGGGGGTATATTAGTTTTGATACTTAGTTTGTAACATAGAGAAATAATTTTGCTACATATACCTCAAAGTATATGGATCGGCTCAGAATCGCTAGCTGAGTCGAATTAGCCATGTCTGTCTGTCCGTCCGTCCGTCCGTCCGTCTGTTCGTCAGCGGTTTTTGGGCCTTAAATTTTGAGCTAGGATAATGAAATTTGGTATATAGGATCCTCGTCCGTGCCCCAGAACAAGTGTAAAAGTTTTTGAAATCCGCCCACTGCCACGCCCCCTTTTTAGGAAAACTTTTTTTTTGGCCAAACCGTAAGGAATTTCAAAAAAGTGTCTGAGTAGCATATTTAGACAATCCTAATATCTATATTTCGTTCATACAAAGTTTTTTGCCACGCCCACTTTTTGGGGGCGTTTTTAGTAACAAACGCTTTTTGTCCAAATTTTAAAACTTTCGAAAAAAATTTTGATGCAAATACTTCCGAAATGGTAATATTAACATTTTGTCTATAGATCATTTTCACCTACGCCCACATTTTGGGGGCGTTTTCTTACAAAAACCATTTGTATACCCCATCCCAAGGCATTAGCAATAGAAATACGTTGTTTTTTGTCGAACCACACAAGATTTTGAGAAACTGTCTGAGCAATATATTGTGACAATGTCATTTTCTGTATTTCATCGCCATAAGGCCTATATTTTGAGGATATTAATTTAAAGGATGGGATGGGATAGGGTATTCAACGATACGCATAGCGGATTGTAGCCTCTCATATGTTTATACCCTATCCCATAGGGGGGTATATTCGTTTTGATACATAGTTTGTAACATAGAGAAATAATTTTGCTACATATACCTCAGAGTATATGGATCGACTCAGAATCGCTAGCTGAGTCGAATTAGCCATGTCTGTCTGTCCGTCCGTCCGTCTGTCTGTTCGTCACCGATTTTTGGGCCTTAAATTTTGAGCTAGGATAATGAAATTTGGTATATAGGATCCTTGTCCGAGTCACCAGAACAAGTGTAAAAATTTTTGACATCCGCCCTCTGCCACGCCCCCTTTTTAGAAAAACGTAATTTTTGGCAAAACCGTAAAGAATTTTAAAAAAGTGTCTGAACAGCATATTTACAGAATCGTAATATCTATATTTCGTTCATATAAAGTTTTTTGCCACGCCCAGTTTTTGGGGGCGTTTTCAATAAAAAACTGTTTTCGGTCAAATTTTAAATTTTTCGAAAAAATTTTTGATGCAGAATCATTAACATTATTAATATGAACATTTCGTCTATATACCATTTTAACCCACGCCCACTTTCTGGGGGCGTTTTTATATAAAAACCATTTTTATACACTACCCCATAACATATGCAGTAGAAAACCTTGTCTGTTGTAGAACCGTAAAATTGTTTTGTAAGCATTCTGAAGAATTTGTTGTCACTATATCATTTTTTCTATTTTATCCAAATCGTGTTTTTAGCCATGCCTACTTTTTTGGGGATTCTACTTTTATGGAAAGGATGGGATAGGGTATTCAACGATCCGCACAGCGGATTGTAGCCTTCTCATATGTTTATACCCTATCCCATAGGGGGGTATATTAGTTTTGATACATAGTTTGTAACATAGAGAAATAATTTTGCTACATATACCTCAAAGTATATGGATCGACTCAGAATCGCTAGCTGAGTCGAATTAGCCATGTCTGTCTGTCCGTCCGTCCGTCCGTCCGTCCGTCCGTCCGTGTGTCTGTCCGTCCGTCTGTCTGTTCGTCACCGATTTTTGGGCCTTAAATTTTGAGCTAGGATAATGAAATTTGGTATATAGGATCCTTGTTCGAGTCACCAGAATAAGTGTAAAAATTTTCGAAATCCGCATACTGCCACGCCCCCTTTTTAGAAAAACGTAATTTTTGGCAAATTCGTAAGGAATTTTAAAAAAGTGTCTGAACAGCATATTTAGAGAATCGTAATATCTATATTTCGTTCTTATAATGTTTCTTGCCACGCCCACTTTTTGGGGGCGTTTTTAATAAAAAACTGTTTTCGGTCAAATTTTAAATTTTTCGAAAAATTTTTTGATGCAGAATCATTTAAATTATTAATATGAACATTTCATCTTTATACCATTTTAACCGACGCCCACTTTTTGGGGGCGTTTTTATATAAAAACCATTTTTATACACTACCCCATAACATATGCAGGAGAAAACCTTGTCTTTTGTAGAACCGTAAAATTGTTTTGTAAGCAGTCTGAAGAATTTGTTGTCACTATATCATTTTTTCTATTTATCCACATCGTGTTTTTAGCCATGCCCCCTTTTTTGGGGATTTTAGTTTTATGGATAGGATGGGATAGGGTATTCAACGATCCGCACAGCGGATTGTAGCCTTCTCATATGTTTATACCCTATCCCATAGGGGGGAATATTAGTTTTGATACATAGTTTGTAACATAGAGAAATAATTTTGCTACATATACCTCAAAGTATATGGATCGACTCAGAATCGCTAGGTGAGTCGAATTAGCCATGTCTGTCTGTCCGTCCGTCCGTCCGTCCGTCTGTCTGTTCGTCACCGATTTTTGGGCCTTAAATTTTGAGCTAGGATAATGAAATTTGGTATATAGGATCCTTGTCCGAGTCACCAGAACAAGTGTAAAAATTTTTGAAATCCGCCCACTGCCACGCCCCCTTTTTAGAAAAACGTAATTTTTGGCAAAACCGTAAAGAATTTTAAAAAAGTGTCTGAACAGCATATTTACAGAATCGTAATATCTATATTTCGTTCATATAAAGTTTTTGCCTCGCCCACTTTTTGGGGGCGTTTTCAATAAAAAACTGTTTTCGGTCAAATTTTAAATTTTTCGAAAAAATTTTTGATGCAGAATCATTAACATTATTAATATGAACATTTCGTCTTTATACCATTTTAACCCACGCCCACTTTTTGGGGGCGTTTTTATATAAAAACCATTTTTATACACTACCCCATTACATATACAGGAGAAAACCTTGTCTTTTGTAGAACCGTAAAAGTGTTTTGTAAGCAGCCTGAAGAATTTGTTGTCACTATATCATTATACCCTATCCCATAGGGGGTATATTAGTTTTGACATTAAGTTTGTAACATAGAGAAATAATTTCGATACATATACCTCAAAGTATATGGATCGATTCAGAATCGCTAGCTGAGTCGATTAAGCCATGTCTGTCTGTCCGTCCGTCCGTCCGTCCGTCCGTCCGTCTGTGTGTCACCGATTTTTGGGCCTTAAATTTTGAGCTAGAGTGTTGAAATTTGGTATATAGACTCTCTGGCCGACGAAGCAGAACAAGTGTAAAAATTTTTGAAATCCGCCCACTGCCACGCCCCCTTTTTAGAAAAACTTATTTTTTGGCCAAACCGTAAGGAATTTCAAAAAGTGTTTTTGCAACATATTTAGACAATCCTAATATCTATATTTCGTTCATACAAAGTTTTTTGCCACGCCCACTTTTTGGGGGCGTTTTTAGTAAAAAACGCTTTTTGTCCAAATATTTATACCCTATCCCATAGGGGGTATATTAGTTTTGACATTAAGTTTGTAACATAGAGAAATAATTTCGATACATATACCTCAAAGTATATGGATCGATTCAGAATCGCTAGCTGAGTCGATTAAGCCATGTCTGTCTGTCCGTCCGTCCGTCCGTCCGTCCGTCCGTCCGTCCGTCCGTCCGTCTGTGTGTCACCGATTTTTGGGCCTTAAATTTTGAGCTAGAGTGTTGAAATTTGGTATATAGACTCTCTGGCCGACGAAGCAGAACAAGTGTAAAAATTTTTGAAATCCGCCCACTGCCACGCCCCCTTTTTAGAAAAACTTATTTTTTGGCCAAACCGTAAGGAATTTCAAAAAAGTGTCTTTGCAACATATTTAGACAATCCTAATATCTATATTTCGTTCATACAAAGTTTTTTGCCACGCCCACTTTTTGGGGGCGTTTTCAATAAAAAACTGTTTTCGGTCAAATTTTAAATTTTTCGAAAAAAATTTTGATGCAGAATCATTAACATTATTAATATGAACATTTCGTCTATTTACCATTTTAACCCACACCCACTTTTTGGGGGCGTTTTTATATAAAAACCATTTTTATACACTACCCCATAACATATGCAAGAGAAAACCTTGTCTTTTGTAGAACCGTTAAAGTGTTTTGTAAGCAGTCTGAAGAATTTGTTGTCACTATATCATTTTTTCTATTTATCCACATCGTGTTTCTAGCCATGCCCCCTTTTTTGGGGATTTTAGTTTTATGGATAGGATGGGATAGGGTATTCAACGATCCGCACAGCGGATTGTAGCCTCTCATATGTTAAAACTTTCGAAAAAATTTTTGATGCAAATACTTCCGCAATGGTAATATAAACATTTTGTCCATAGATCATTTTCACCTACGCCCACATTTTGGGGCGTTTTTTTGCAAAAACCAATTGTATACCCCATCCCAAGGCATTAGCAATAGAAATACGTTGTTTTTTGTCGAACCACACAAGATTTTGATAAACTGTCTGAGCAATATATTGTGACAATGTCATTTTCTGTATTTCATCGCCATAAGGCCTATATTTTGAGGATATTAATTTAAAGGATGGGATGAAATAGGGTATTCAACGATCCGCATAGCGGATTGTAGCCTCTCATATGTTTTTTTATACCCTATCCCATAGGGGTATATTAGTTTTGATACTTAGTTTGTAACATAGAGAAATAATTTTGCTACATATACCTCAAAGTATATGGATCGACTCAGAATCGCTAGCTGAGTCGATTAAGCCATGTCTGTCTGTCCGTCCGTCCGTCCGTCTGTACGTCACCGATTTTTAGGCCTTAAATTTTGAGATAGGATAATGAAATTTGGTATATAGGATCCTCGTCTCTGCCTACAGAATAAGTGTAAAAATTTTTGAAAGCCGCCCACTGCCACGCCCCCTTTTAAGAAAAACTCAGTTTTTGACCAAACCTTAATGAATTTTAAAAATGTTTCTGAACAACATATTTAGACAATATTAATATCTATATTTCGTCCATATAAAGTTTTTTGCCACGCCCACTTTTTGGGGGCGTTTTCAATTAAAAACTGTTTTCGGTCAAATTTAAAATTTTTCGAAAAAAATTTTGATGCAGAATCATTAACATTATTAATATGAACATTTCGTCTATATACTATTTTAACCCACGCCCACTTTTTGGGGGCGTTTTTATATAAAAAACATATGAGAGGCTACAATCCGCTATGCGGATCGTTGAATACCCTATCCCATCCCATCCTTTAAATAAATATCCTCAAAATATAGGCCTTATGGCGATGAAATACAGAAAATGACATTGTCACAATATATTGCTCAGACAGTTTCTCAAAATCTTGTGTGGTTCGACAAAAAGCAACGTATTTCTATTGCTAATGCCTTGGGATGGGGTATACAAATGGTTTTTGTAAGAAAACGCCCCCAAAATGTGGGCGTAGGTGAAAATGATCTATGGACAAAATGTTTATATTACCATTTCGGAAGTATTTGCATCAAATTTTTTTTCGAAAGTTTTAAAATTTGACAAAAAGCGTTTTTTACTAAAAACGCCCCCAAAAAGTGGGCGTGGCAAAAAACTTTGTATGAACGATATATAGATATTAGGATTGTCTAAATATGCTACTCAGACACTTTTTTGAAATTCCTTACGGTTTGGCCAAAAAATAAGTTTTCCTAAAAAGGGGGCGTGGCAGTGGGCGGATTTCAAAAATTTTTACACTTGTTCTGGTGGCACGGACGAGGATCCTCTATACCAAATTTCATTATCCTAGCTCAAAATTTAAGGCCCAAAAACCGCTGACGAACAGACAGACGGACGGACGGACTGACAGACAGACATGGCTTATTCGACTCAGCTAGCGATTCTGAGTCGATCCATATACTTTGAGGTATATGTAGCAAAATTATTTCTCTATGTTACAAACTAAGTATCAAAACTAATATACCCCCCTATGGGATAGGGTATAAAAACCATTTTTATACACTACCCCAATACATATGCAGGAGAAAACCTTGTCTTTTGTAGAACCGTAAAATTGTTTTGTAAGCAGTCTGAAGAATTTGTTGTCACTATATCATTTTTTCTATTTTATCCACATCGTGTTTTTAGCCATGCCCCCTTTTTTGGGGATTTTAGTTTTATGGATAGGATGGGATAGGGTATTCAACGATCCGCATAGCGGATTGTAGCCTTCTCATATGTTTATACCCTATCCCATAGGGGGTATATTAGTTTTGATACATAGTTTGTAACATAGAGAAATAATTTAGCTATATATACCTCAAAGTATATGGATCGACTCAGAATCGATAGCTGAGTCGATTTAGCCATGTCTGTCCGTCCGTCCGTACGTCACCAGTTTTTGGGCCTTAAATTTTGAGCTAGAAGGATGAAATTTGGTACACGTGCTCTTTGTTGCTCCCAGCAGAACAAGTGTGAAAATTTTTGAAATCCGCCCACTGCCACGCTCCCTTTTTAGAAAAACGTATTTTTTGGCCAAACCATAAGGAATTTTGAAAAATTTTATGAACAACATATTTAGACAATCTGAATATCTGTATTTCGTTCATATAAAGTTTTTTGCCACGCCCACTTTTTGGGGGCGTTTTTAATAAAAAACGTTTTTCGGTCAAATTTTAAAATTTTCTAAAAAAATTTTGATGCAGAATCATTAGTAATATAAATATGAACATTTCGTCAATAGACCATTTTAACCCACGCCCACTTTTTGGGGGCGTTTTTAATAAAAACCATTTTTATACCCTACCCCATAACATATGCAGGAGAAAACCTTGTCTTTTGTAGAACCGTAAAAGTTTTTTATAAGCAGTCTGAAGAATTTGTTGTCACCATGTCATATTCTTAATTTTATCCACATCGTGTTTTTAGCCATATCCACTTTTTGGGGATTTTAGTTTTACAGAAAGGATGGGATAGGGTATTCAACGATCCGCACAGTGGATTGTAGCCTTCTCATATTTATACCCTATCCCATAGGGGGGTATATTAGTTTTGATACTTAGTTTGTAACATAGAGAAATAATTTTGCTACATATACCTCAAAGTATATGGATCGACTCAGAATCGCTAGCTGAGTCGAATAAGCCATGTCTGTCTGTCCGTCCGTCCGTCCGTCCGTCCGTCCGTCTGTGTGTTCGTCAGCGGTTTTTGGGCCTTAAATTTTGAGCTAGGATAATGAAATTTGGTATAGAGGATCCTCGTCCGTGCCACCAGAACAAGTGTAAAAATTTTTGAAATCCGCCCACTGCCACGCCCCTTTTTTAGGAAAACTTATTTTTTGGCCAAACCGTAAGGAATTTCAAAAAAGTGTCTGAGTAGCATATTTAGACAATCCTAATATCTATATATCGTTCATACAAAGTTTTTTGCCACGCCCACTTTTTGGGGGCGTTTTTAGTAAAAAACACTTTTTGTCAAATTTTAAAACTTTCGAAAAAAATTTTGATGCAAATACTTCCGAAATGGTAATATAAACATTTTGTCCATAGATCATTTTCACCTACGCCCACATTTTGGGGGCGTTTTCTTACAAAAACCATTTGTATACCCCATCCCAAGGCATTAGCAAAAGAAATACGTTGCTTTTTGTCGAACCACACAAGATTTTGAGAAACTGTCTGAGCAATATATTGTGACAATGTCATTTTCTGTATTTCATCGCCATAAGGCCTATATTTTGAGGATATTAATTTAAAGGATGGGATGGGATAGGGCATTCAACGATCCGCATAGCGGATTGTAGCCTCTCATATGTTTTTTATATAAAAACGCCCCCAAAAAGTGGGCGTGGGTTAAAATGGTATATAGACGAAATGTTCATATTAATAATGTTAATGATTCTGCATCAAAATTTTTTTCGAAAAATTTTAAATTTGACCGAAAACAGCAACGTATTTCTATTGCTAATGCCTTGGGATGGGGTATACAAATGGTTTTTGTAAGAAAACGCCCCCAAAATGTGGGCGTAGGTGAAAATGATCTATGGACAAAATGTTTATATTACCATTTCGGAAGTATTTGCATCAAAATTTTTTTCGAAAGTTTTAAAATTTGACAAAAAGCGTTTTTTACTAAAAACGCCCCCAAAAAGTGGGCGTGGCAACAAACTTTGTATGAACGAAATATAGATATTAGGATTGTCTAAATATGCTACTCAGACTTTTTTTTGAAATTCCATACGGTTTGGCCAAAAAATAAGTTTTCCTAAAAAGGGGGCGTGACAGTGGGCGGATTTCAAAAATGTTTACACTTGTTCTGGTGGCACGGACGAGGATCCTCTATACCAAATTTCATTATCCTAGCTCAAAATTTAAGGCCCAAAAACCGCTGACGAACAGACAGACGGACGGACGGACGGACAGACAGACATGGCTTATTCGACTCAGCTAGCGATTCTGAGTCGATCCATATACTTTGAGGTATATGTAGCAAAATTATTTCTCTATGTTACAAACTAAGTATCAAAACTAATATACCCCCCTATGGGATAGGGTATAAAAACCATTTTTATACACTAACCCATAACATATGCAGGAGAAAACCTTGTTTTTTGTAGAACCGTAAAATTGTTTTGTAAGCAGTCTGAAGAATTTGTTGTCACTATATCATTTTTTCTATTTTATTCACATCGTGTTTTTAGCCATGCCCCCTTTTTTGGGGATTTTAGTTTTATGGATAGGATGGGATAGGATATTCAACGATCCGCATAGCGGATTGTAGCCTTCTCATATGTTTATACCCTATCCCATAGGGGGGTATATTAGTTTTGATACATAGTTTGTAACATAGAGAAATAATTTAGCTATATATACCTCAAAGTATATGGATCGACTCAGAATCGATAGCTGAGTCGATTTAGCCATGTCTGTCCGTCCGTCCGTCCGTCCGTCCGTCCGTCCGTCCGTCCGTCCGTCCGTACGTCACCAGTTTTTGGGCCTTAAATTTTGAGCTAGAAGGATGAAATTTGGTACACGTGCTCTTTGTTGCTCCCAGCAGAACAAGTGTAAAAATTTTTGAAATCCGCCCACTGCCACGCCCCCTTTTTAGAAAAACGTATTTTTTGGCCAAACCATAAGGAATTTTGAAAAACTTTCTGAACAACATATTTAGACAATCTGAATATCTGTATTTCGTTCATATAAAGTTTTTTGCCACGCCCACTTTTTGGGGGCGTTTTTAATAAAAAACGTTTTTCGGTCAAATTTTAAAATTTTCTAAAAAAATTTTGATGCAGAATCATTAGTAATATAAATATGAACATTTCGTCAATAGACCATTTTAACCCACGCCCACTTTTTGGGGGCGTTTTTAATAAAAACCATTTTTATACCCTACCCCATAACATATGCAGGAGAAAACCTTGTCTTTTGTAGAACCGTAAAAGTTTTTTATAAGCAGTCTGAAGAATTTGTTGTCACCATGTCATATTCTTAATTTTATCCACATCGTGTTTTTAGCCATGTCCACTTTTTGGGGATTTTAGTTTTACAGATAGGATGGGATAGGGTATTCAACGATCCGCACAGTGGATTGTAGCCTTCTCATATTTATACCCTATCCCATAGGAGGGTATATTAGTTTTGATACTTAGTTTGTAACATAGAGAAATAATTTTGCTACATATACCTCAAAGTATATGGATCGACTCAGAATCGCTAGCTGAGTCGAATAAGCCATGTCTGTCTGTCTGTCCGTCCGTCCGTCCGTCCGTCCGTCCGTCCGTCTGTGTGTTCGTCAGCGGTTTTTGGGCCTTAAATTTTGAGCTAGGATAATGAAATTTGGTATAGAGGATCCTCGTCCGTGCCACCAGAACAAGTGTAAAAATTTTTGAAATCCGCCCACTGCCACGCCCCCTTTTTAGGAAAACTTATTTTTTGGCCAAACCGTAAGGAATTTCAAAAAAGTGTCTGAGTAGCATATTTAGACAATCCTAATATCTATATATCGTTCATACAAAGTTTTTTGCCACGCCCACTTTTTGGGGGCGTTTTTAGTAAAAAACGCTTTTTGTCAAATTTTAAAACTTTCGAAAAAAATTTAGATGCAAATACTTCCGAAATGGTAATATAAACATTTTGTCCATAGATATTTTCACCTACGCCCACATTTTGGGGGCGTTTTCTTACAAAAACCATTTGTATACCCCATCCCAAGGCATTAGCAAAAGAAATACGTTGCTTTTTGTCGAACCACACAAGATTTTGAGAAACTGTCTGAGCAATATATTGTGACAATGTCATTTTCTGTATTTCATCGCCATAAGGCCTATATTTTGAGGATATTTATTTAAAGGATGGGATGGGATAGGGTATTCAACGATCCGCATAGCGGATTGTAGCCTCTCATATGTTTATACCCTATCCCATAGGGGGGTATATTAGTTTTGATACTTAGTTTGTAACATAGAGAAATAATTTTGCTACATATACCTCAAAGTATATGGATCGACTCAGAATCGCTAGCTGAGTCGAATAAGCCATGTCTGTCTGTCCGTCCGTCCGTCTGTCTGTTCGTCAGCGGTTTTTGGGCCTTAAATTTTGAGCTAGGATAATGAAATTTGGTATAGAGGATCCTCGTCCGTGCCACCAGAACAAGTGTAAAAATTTTTGAAATCCGCTCACTGCCACGCCCCCTTTTTAGGAAAACTTATTTTTTGGCCAAACCGTAAGGAATTTCAAAAAAGTGTCTGAGTAGCATATTTAGACAATCCTAATATCTATATTTCGTTCATACAAATTTTTTTGCCACGCCCACTTTTTGGGGGCGTTTTTAGTAAAAAACGCTTTTTGTCAAATTTTAAAACTTTCGAAAAAAATTTTGATGCAAATACTTCCGAATTGGTAATATAAACATTTTGTCCATAGATCATTTTCACCTACGCCCACATTTTGGGGGCGTTTTCTTACAAAAACCATTTGTATACCCCATCCCAAGGCATTAGCAATAGAAATACGTTGCTTTTTGTCGAACCACACAAGATTTTGAGAAACTGTTTGAGCAATATATTGTGACAATGTCATTTTCTGTATTTCATCGCCATAAGGCCTATATTTTGAGGATATTTATTTAAAGGATGGGATGGGATAGGGTATTCAACGATCCGCATAGCGGATTGTAGCCTCTCATATGTTTTTATTTATACCCTATCCCATAGGGTATAAATAAAACAATCTAACGCCCACTTTTTAGGGGCGTTTTTTATAAAAAACGTTTTCCGGTCAAATTTTAAAATTTTCGAAAAAAGTTTTGATGCACTATCATTGGTAGTATTAATGTGAACATTTCGTCTATATACTATTTTAACCCACGCCCACTTTTTAGGGGCATTTTCTTACAAAAACCATTTGTATGCCCTACCCCAAAGCAAATGCAATAGAAAAACGTTGTTTTTTGTCGAACCATAAAAGAATTTGATAAAACTTCTGAACATTATGTTGTGACAACGTCATTTACAATACTTTATGCCCGTAAAGACCACATTTTTGGGATAATTAATTTAAGGATGGGATGGGATGGGATGGGATAGGATATTAAACGATCCGCACAGCTGATTGTAGCCTTGTTATACCCTATCCCATAGGGGTATATAAGTTTTGATAATTAGTTTGTAACATAAGTAAAAGTGTTTTGTAAGCAGTCTGAAGAACTTATTGTCACTGTATAATTTTTTCTATTTTATCCACATCGTGTTTTTAGCCATGCCCACTTTTTTGGGGATTTAATTTTATGGATAGGATGGGATAGGGTATTCAACGATCCGCATAGCGGATTGTAGGCTTCTCATATGTTTATACCCTATCCCATAGGGGGGTATATTAGTTTTGATACTTAGTTTGTAACATAGAGAAATAATTTAGCTACATATACCTCAAAGTATATGGATCGACTCAGAATCGATAGCTGAGTCGATTTAGCCATGTCTGTCCGTCCGTCCGTCCGTACGTCACCAGTTTTTGGGCCTTAAATTTTGAGCTAGAAGATTGAAATTTGGTACACGTGCTCTTTGTTGCTCCCAGCAGAACAAGTGTAAAAATTTTTGAAATCCGCCCACTGCCACGCCCCCTTTTTAGAAAAACGTATTTTTTGGCCAAACCATAAGGAATTTTGAAAAACTTTCTGAACAACATATTTAGACAATCTGAATATCTGTATTTCGTTTATATAAAGTTTTTTGCCACGCCCACTTTTTGTGGGCGTTTTTAATAAAAAACGTTTTTCGGTCAAATTTTAAAATTTTCTAAAAATGTTTTGAAGCAGAATCATTAGTAATATAAATATGAACATTTCGTCAATAGACCATTTTAACCCACGCCCACTTTTTGGGGGCGTTTTTATATAAAAACCATTTTTATACCCTACCCCATAACATATGCAGGAGAAAACCTTGTCTTTTGTAGAACCGTAAAAGTTTTTATACCCTATCCCATAGGGGTATATTAGTTTTGATACATAGTTTGTAACATAGAGAAATAATTTAGCTACATATACCTCAAAGTATATGGATCGACTCAGAATCGATAGCTGAGTTGATTTAGCCATGTCTGTCCGTCCGTCCGTCCGTCCGTCACCAGTTTTTGGGCCTTAAATTTTGAGCTAGAAGGATGAAATTTGGTACACGTGCTCTTTGTTGCTCCCAGCAGAACAAGTGTAAAAATTTTTGAAATCTGCCCACTGCCACGCCCCCTTTTTAGAAAAACGTATTTTTTGGCCAAACCATAAGGAATTTTGAAAAACTTTCTGAACAACATATTTAGACAATCTGAATATCTGTATTTCGTTCATATAAAGTGTTTTTGCCACGCCCACTTTTTGTGGGCGTTTTTAATAAAAAAACGTTTTTCGGTCAGAATGATGGTTGGGTGCTGTAGAACGAGGGTAGACTCTGATTGGCGTTAACTTGGCAATGTCCAGTGTTGCAACTCTGACTACACATCAAATGTGCTTATCTTTACCTCCAAGTGGTAACCATCGGGTACTGGTCTCATCCAACCGGATTTGACATGCTAAACGATAAGTGCGAGTGTTGATAACACGACGAAAAACAGCAACACTATAAACACCCTGGTGAGAATGGCACGGATGAATACCCGGCCTGCTGTCCCAGGCGAACCTAGATGAGCTGCTCTGACATATTCGGACAACAGGTTGTCTAGGAATTTCAAGGGTTAGTCAGGCCCCTTGAACAGAGATGGTGGCGGATGAACCGAAAGGCCAACGGCAGCGCTCAATCCCGTAGTGGATACTGACGGCCCCGTGTCCTAGGGGTATCTAATAAATTGGAACTGGCCCTCCAGGTTGGGGGTTGTGCTTTGGGCTAACTACCCACCCACAGAAAAAAAACATGGTTACGAAGCAACCAATAGCCTCGGAAAGGACGGATTTTATTGTTGACGACCCTGCTAAACGAAAAAAGGACAACGACGTTCGTATCTGCACCTGGAATGTGAGAACATTAAACAGGAGAGGTGCAGGCGAACAACTAGCGGAAGCCCTAAACTGCTACAAAGCAGACATTACTGCCATCCAGGAAATACGATGGGATGGGCCGGGCAAAAAGAGGATGAAAAACTGTGACATATACTACGGACCGTGTTATAGTGAGCAGAAACAGCGACTATTCGGATGCGGATTTGTTATAAGTGCCAGACTTAGGCAAGAAGTCTTATGTTTCCAAGACATTAGCGAACGCATAGTAACAATCCGCATCAAGGCCAAATTCGCCAACATAAGCCTTATATGCGCTCACGCTCCGACGGAAGAAAAAGATGATATAGCTAAGGATTGCTTCTACGAGCTCCTCGACAAAACCTATGAGCGACTACCGAAGTACGATGTTAAAATCGTGCTGGGAGATTTTAACGCAAAGGTAGGAAGAGAAGACATCTTTAGAAGTATTGTCGGAAAACATAGCCTACACGACAACACGTCTGGTAACGGACTTAGGCTAATTGATTTCGCTACGGAACGAAATGCCACTATAGCCAGCACACGGTTTCCTCACCTCGATATCCATAAGGGGACATGGCGGTCTCCAGATCAACGAACGGTCAACCAAATTGATCACATTGCGATAGATAAGAGGCACGCATCCAGTATTTTGGATGTCCGAACATTCCGAGGAGCTTACATCGACTCGGATCACTACCTTGTAGCAGCCAAGGTAAGAATGCGGATATCCACCACGCCACAACAATCCAGAAATACTGTGAAAAAATTTAATGTCGGAAGACTGCAATCGCAAGAGACCGCCAAGACCTTCGCACAACGCGTATCCCTTAACCTCTCGATTAACACCATACCACCAGCATCGAATGTCGAAGAGCAATGGCAACGATGCCAACAGGCCATTAGATCAGCCGCAACTGATGTGCTAGGTCTCTCGCGCCCACCAGCAAGAAACCCCTGGTTTGATGAGGAATGCCGACAGATGCTCGCAGCCAAGAACGAGGCCTACAAGGCTAAGCTGCAGGTGAAGACGAGAGCTGCCATTGAGCTCTATAGGCAAAGAAGAAGGGAAGAACATCGGCTTTTCAGCAAGAAGAAAAAAGAGCAAGAAAAGCGCGCGATCGAGGATATAGAGAGGTGCCACTCCAGGAACGATGTTCGCAAGTTTTACCAAAGTGTAAAACGTCAAAGCCAAGGATACAAGGCTCGAACAGAATCCTGTCGAGATGAACAAGGAAATATTGTAGTTGAGACACAGTCGATGCTGAGGATATGGAAGAACCACTTCTGCAGACTGTTAAACGGCGATGACGAACAACATTCCGCTGTCAGGCAGAACGAACCATTCAATATTGGCAACGACAGCGAAAACTGCCAACCACCCGACCTGAGTGAAGTGAGGATAGCAATATCTAAACTCAAGCTTAATAAGGCTGCCGGAAATGACGGCCTTCCCGCTAAGCTTTATAAGGCCGGCGGAGATGACTTGGTAAGTAACATCCACCAACTCATAAGCCAAATCTGGTCGGATGAAAATATGCCTGAAGAATGGAACCTCAGCATCGTTTGCCCGATCCACAAAAAAGGAGACCCTCTGAACTGCGCCAACTACAGAGGCATAAGTCTCCTCAACATCGCCTACAAGATCCTATCTGCCGTAATATGTGAACGCCTGAAACCGTTTACCAACAACCTGATTGGCCCTTATCAGTGTGGTTTTAGGCCAGGAAAGTCCACAACCGATCAAATTTTCACACTTCGGCAGATCCTGGAAAAAACTCAAGAAGTCCAAATTGATACCCACCACCTATTCATCGATTTCAAAGCCGCATATGACAGCATTTATAGAGACGAACTATACAGAGCCATGTCTAGTTTTGGTATACCGCCCAAACTCGTCCGTTTGTGTAGGATGACGATGGAGAATTCTCGCTGCTCCATCAGGGTCGGAAACGACCTCACCGACACATTCGATACCAAAAAAGGATTTAGGCAAGGCGATGCGCTGTCATGTGACTTCTTTAATCTGATTCTTGAGAGAATTGTGCAAAACTCCAAAGCCAACACCAGAGGCACAATTTTCCAAAAGTCGGTGCAACTACTAGCATACGCTGACGATATTGACATCATTGGTAGGACTCAACGTGATGTCATAGCTACGTTTGCTAGTATAGAGAAGGAAGCGGCGAAAATGGGTTTAGCAGTAAATGAGGGTAAGACTAAGTATATGCTGTCAACACGAAAGGACACACAACATCGACGAATTGGACAGAACGTCACCATTGACAGATATAACTTTGAGGTAGTACGGGACTTTGTCTACCTCGGCTCCGCTATTAACTCTGACAACAACATCTCGTCAGAAATTAAACGAAGAATTACTCTTGCCAACCGCTGTTTCTTCGGGCTAAGAAGGCAATTTAGTAGTAAAGCCCTCACTCGAACTACTAAGGAGATCCTATATAAGACCCTGATCATCCCACTCCTGCTCTACGGCGCTGAAGCATGGACCGTATCAAAAGCGGATGAAGAAATCCTTGGTAGGAAAATTCTTCGAAAAATCTTCGGTCCCGTTTGCGTTGACGGGCTATGGAGACGAAGATTCAACCAAGAACTATACGAGCTGTACAGCGACATGCCCCTGGTCAAAAAACTCCGCATTGGACGTTTAAGATGGCTAGGACATGTAGAACGAATGGACACCAATACTCCGGCTCGCAGAGTCTTCAATTCCCAGCCAGACGTCGGACGCAGTAGAGGAAGACCTCGCCTTAAGTGGCGCGCACAAGTGGAAACCGACCTCAACCAACTTGGAGTGCGCAACTGGAGGCAGTTAGCTAAGGACCGGGCTAATTGGAGAGGCATGTTGGTTGAGGCCCAGGTTCATTCCGGACTGTAGCGCCACTTAAGTAAGTAAGTAAGTTTTTCGGTCAAATTTTAAAATTTTCTAAAAATGTTTTGATGCAGAATCATTAGTAATATAAATATGAACATTTCGTCAATAGACCATTTTAACCCACGCCCACTTTTTGGGGGCGTTTTTATATGAAAACCATTTTTATACCCTACCCCATAACATATGCAGGAGAAAACCTTGTCTTTTGTAGAACCGTAAAAGTTTTTTATAAGCAGTCTGAAGAATTTGTTGTCACCGTGTCATTTTCTTTATTTTATCCACATCGTGTTTTTAGCCATGTCCACTTTTTGGGGATTTTAGTTTTACAGATAGGATGGGATAGGGTATTCAACGATCCGCACAGTGGATTGTAGCCTTCTCATATGTTTATACCCTATCCCATAGGGGTATATTAGTTTTGATACATAGTTTGTAACATAGAGAAATAATTTAGCTACATATACCTCAAAGTATATGGATCGACTCAGAATCGATAGCTGAGTCGATTTAGCCATGTCTGTCCGTCCGTCCGTCCGTACGTCACCAGTTTTTGGGCCTTAAATTTTGAGCTAGAAAGATAAAATTTGGTACACGTACTCTTTGTTGCTCCCAGCAGAACAAGTGTAAAAATTTTTGAAATCCGCCCACTGCCACGCCCCCTTTTTAGAAAAACGTAGTTTTTGGCCAAACCATAAGGAATTTTGAAAAACTTTCTGAACTACATATTTAGACAATCTGAATATCTGTATTTCGTTCATACAAAGTTTTTTGCCACGCCCACTTTTTGGGGGCGTTTTTAATTAAAACGTTTTTCGGTCAAATTTTAAAATTTTCGAAAAAACTTTTGATGCAGAATCATTAGTAATATAAATATGAACATTTCGTCCATAAACCATTTTAACCCACCCCTACTTTTTGGGGGCGTTTTTATATAAAAACCATTTTTATACCCTACCCCATAACATATGCAGGAGAAAACCTTGTCTTTTGTAGAACCGTAAAAGTTTTTTGTAAGCAGTCTGAAGAATTTGTTGTCACCATGTCATTTTCCTTATTTTATCCACATCGTCTTTTTAGCCATGTGCACTTTTTGGGGATTTTAGCTTTACAGATAGGATGGGATAGGGTATTCAACGATCCGCACAGCGGATTGTAGCCTTCTCATATGTTTATACCCTATCCCATAGTTATACCCTATCCCATAGGGGTATATTAGTTTTGATACTTAGTTTGTAACATAGAGAAATAATTTTGCTACATATACCTCAAAGTATATGGATCGACTCAGAATCGCTAGCTGAGTCGATTAAGCCATGTCTGTCCGTCCGTCCGTCCGTCCGTCCGTCCGTCTGTACGTCACCGATTTTTAGGCCTTAAATTTTGAGCTAGGATAATGAAATTTGGTATATAGGATCCTCGTCTCTGCCTACAGAACAAGTGTAAACATTTTTAAAATCCGCCCACTGCCACGCCCCCTTTTAAATTTTGAGCTAGAAGATTGAAATTTGGTACACGTGCTCTTTGTTGCTCCCAGCAGAACAAGTGTAAAAAATTTTGAAATCCGCCCACTGCCACGCCCCCTTTTTAGAAAAACGTATTTTTTGGCCAAACCATAAGGAATTTTGAAAAACTTTCTGAACAACATATTTAGACAATCTGAATATCTGTATTTCGTTTATATAAAGTTTTTTGCCACGCCCACTTTTTGTGGGCGTTTTTAATAAAAAACGTTTTTCGGTCAAATTTTAAAATTTTCTAAAAATGTTTTGATGCAGAATCATTAGTAATATAAATATGAACATTTCGTCAATAGACCATTTTAACCCACGCCCACTTTTTGGGGGCGTTTTTATATAAAAACCATTTTTATACCCTACCCCATAACATATGCAGGAGAAAACCTTGTCTTTTGTAGAACCGTAAAAGTTTTTTATAAGCAGTCTGAAGAATTTGTTGTCACCATGTCATTTTCTTTATTTTATCCACATCGTGTTTTTAGCCATGTCCACTTTTTGGGGATTTTAGTTTTACAGATAGGATGGGATAGGGTATTCAACGATCCGCACAGTGGATTGTAGCCTTCTCATATGTTTTTTTTTTTTAATTTCCTCAAAAGCGTAATCCTTTGATAGCTAGTTTTGTGTTATTTGATATTGGTAATTATAGTTTGTTTTGGTTATTATTTTCGGTGAATACGCGTGTGATTATACCCTATCCCATAGGGGTATATTAGTCCGTCCGTCTGTCTGTTCGTTACCGATTTTTGGGCCTTAAATTTTGAACTAGGATAATGAAATTTTGTATATAGGATCCTTGGCCGAGTCACCAGAACAAGTGTAAAAATTTTTAAAATCCGCCCACTGCCACGCCCCCTTCAAGAAAAACGTAGTTTTAAGCCAAACCGTAAAGAATTTCAAAAAAGTGTCTGAGCAATATATTTAGATAATCCTAATATCAGTATTTCGTCCATACAAAGGTTTTTGCCACGCCCACATTTTGGGGGCGTTTTCTTACAAAAACCATTTGTATACCCCATCCCAAGGCATTAGCAATAGAAATACGTTGTTTTTTGTCGAACCACACAAGATTTTGAGAAACTGTCTGAGCAATATATTGTGACAATGTCATTTTCTGTATTTCATTGCCATAAGGCCTATATTTTGAGGATATTAATTTAAAGGATGGAATGGGATAGGGTATTCAACGATCCGCATAGCGGATTGTAGCCTCTCATATGTAAGTTTTATGGATAGGATGGGATAGGGTATTCAACGATCCGCACAGCGGATTGTAGCCTTCTCATATGTTTATACCCTATCCCATAGGGGGGTATATTAGTTTTGATACTTAGTTTGTAACATAGAGAAATAATTTTGCTACATATACCTCAAAGTATATGGATCGACTCAGAATCGCTAGCTGAGTCGAATAAGCCATGTCTGTCTGTCCGTCCGTCCGTCCGTCCGTCTGTCTGTTCGTCAGCGGTTTTTGGGCCTTAAATTTTGAGCTAGGATAATGAAATTTGGTATAGAGGATCCTCGTCCGTGCCACCAGAACAAGTGTAAAAATTTTTGAAATCCGCAAACTGCCACGTCCCCTTTTTAGGAAAACCTTTTTTTTGGCCAAACCGTAAGGAATTTCAAAAAAGTGTCTGAGTAGCATATTTAGACAATCCTAATATCTATATTTCGTTCATACAAAGTTTTTTGCCACGCCCACTTTTTGGGGGCGTTTTTAGTAAAAAACGCTTTTTGTCAAATTTTAAAACTTTCGAAAAAAATGTTGATGCAAATACTTCCGAAATGGCAATATAAACATTTTGTCCATAGATCATTTTCACCTACGCCCACATTTTGGGGGCGTTTTCTTACAAAAACCATTTGTATACCCCATCCCAAGGCATTAGCAATAGAAATACGTTGCTTTTTGTCGAACCACACAAGATTTTGAGAAACTGTCTGAGCAATATATTGTGACAATGTCATTTTCTGTATTTCATCGCCATAAGGCCTATATTTTGAGGATATTTATTTAAAGGATGGGATGGGATAGGGTATTCAACGATCCGCATAGCGGATTGTAGCCTCTCATATGTTTTTTATATAAAAACGCCCCCAAAAAGTGGGCGTGGGTTAAAATGGTATATAGACGAAATGTTCATATTAATAATGTTAATGATTCTGCATCAAAATTTTTTTCGAAAAATTTTAAATTTGACCGAAAACAGCAACGTATTTCTATTGCTAATGCCTTGGGATGGGGTATACAAATGGTTTTTGTAAGAAAACGCCCCCAAAATGTGGGCGTAGGTGAAAATGATCTATGGACAAAATGTTTATATTACCATTTCGGAAGTATTTGCATCAAAATTTTTTTCGAAAGTTTTAAAATTTGACAAAAAGCGTTTTTTACTAAAAACGCCCCCAAAAAGTGGGCGTGGCAACAAACTTTGTATGAACGAAATATAGATATTAGGATTGTCTAAATATGCTACTCAGACTTTTTTTTGAAATTCCTTACGGTTTGGCCAAAAAATAAGTTTTCCTAAAAAGGGGGCGTGGCAGTGGGTGGATTTCAAAAATGTTTACACTTGTTCTGGTGGCACGGACGAGGATCCTCTATACCTAATTTCATTATCCTAGCTCAAAATTTAAGGCCCAAAAACCGCTGACGAACAGACAGACGGACGGACGGACGGACAGACAGACATGGCTTATTCGACTCAGCTAGCGATTCTGAGTCGATCCATATACTTTGAGGTATATGTAGCAAAATTATGTCTCTATGTTACAAACTAAGTATCAAAACTAATATACCCCCCTATGGGATAGGGTATAAAAACCATTTTTATACACTACCCCATAACATATGCAGGAGAAAACCTTGTCTTTTGTAGAACCGTAAAATTGTTTTGTAAGCAGTCTGAAGAATTTGTTGTCACTATATCATTTTTTCTATTTTATCCACATCGTGTTTTTAGCCATGCCCCCTTTTTTGGGGATTTTAGTTTTATGGATAGGATGGGATAGGATATTCAACGATCCGCATAGCGGATTGTAGCCTTCTCATATGTTTATACCCTATCCCATAGGGGGGTATATTAGTTTTGATACATAGTTTGTAACATAGAGAAATAATTTAGCTATATATACCTCAAAGTATATGGATCGACTCAGAATCGATAGCTGAGTCGATTTAGCCATGTCTGTCGGTCCGTCCGTCCGTACGTCACCAGTTTTTGGGCCTTAAATTTTGAGCTAGAAGGATGAAATTTGGTACACGTGCTCTTTGTTGCTCCCAGCAGAACAAGTGTAAAAATTTTTGAAATCCGCATACTGCCACGCCCCCTTTTTAGAAAAACGTATTTTTTGGCCAAACCATAAGGAATTTTGAAAAACTTTCTGAACAACATATTTAGACAATCTGAATATCTGTATTTCGTTCATATAAAGTTTTGTGCCACGCCCACTTTTTGGGGGCGTTTTTAATAAAAAACGTTTTTCGGTCAAATTTTAAAATTTTCTAAAACGAGTGGTGGGTGCACGACTGGGTCGTACGCAACTTTCTCTTTCACAGCAAGTTGGGCGTTAGATCTAATCATAAGCATTTTGATTATTGATGCTAAAATGATATAAATAATGTCGAAATGTATTCATACGAATTTTTACTCCAAAATTTGAAGGAATCGATGTCAATGTGAAAAACAATGATTTTCCGTTTTTGGCCAAAACTGAAAATTCCGTTTAGTAATAGTTGGGCTAAAACTAATTATGTGGAATTGCTTCAAGCTGTAATAGTAGTATATGTATTAAATTTCATTCAATTTGACACAATAGTTTGCGAGATATTAACAATTTTCTTTATATGGCCTAAATGACAAAATCCGTTATATGGATTTTCTCGAAAAAACTGGGTATGCAGTTTTGTTGGAACTAATATAGTTATAGTATATATAAAGTTTAATCAAAATCGTTAGAGCCGTTTTCGAGAAAATTGAGGTAATGTGTAATTTTTATATGGCAGGTACCAGTTTTAACATGGCTAAAAGCAAACAAAAAAAATGGCCTAGAATTATGACCAAAACAAGCTTGGATACGAAGTTTGAAGAAAATCGGTCAAGCCGTTTATGCTGGGGAGACCGTCACGGACAGACGGACCGACGGACCGACGGACGGAATTCCAAAAACCACTTTTTTAGGCTCCGCTATCATCGTAATGTTAGAATCAATCAAAATCTCGAGGTCGAAAATTTTCACGAAAACAATATCTTTCTCTTTGTAAGAGAAAGTTAAAAATGTTGATGCAGAATCATTAGTAATATAAATATGAACATTTCGTCAATAGACCATTTTAACCCTCGCCCACTTTTTGGGGGCGTTTTTAATAAAAACCATTTTTATACCCTACCCCATAACATATGCAGGAGAAAACCTTGTCTTTTGTAGAACCGTAAAAGTTTTTTATAAGCAGTCTGAAGAATTTGTTGTCACCATGTCATATTCTTAATTTTATCCACATCGTGTTTTTAGCCATGTCCACTTTTTGGGGATTTTAGTTTTACAGATAGGATGGGATAGGGTATTCAACGATCCGCACAGTGGATTGTAGCCTTCTCATATTTATACCCTATCCCATAGGAGGGTATATTAGTTTTGATACTTAGTTTGTAACATAGAGAAAAATTTTGCTACATATACCTCAAAGTATATGGATCGACTCAGAATCGCTAGCTGAGTCGAATAAGCCATGTCTGTCTGTCCGTCCGTCCGTCCGTCCGTCCGTCCGTCCGTCCGTCTGTGTGTTCGTCAGCGGTTTTTGGGCCTTAAATTTTGAGCTAGGATAATGAAATTTGGTATAGAGGATCCTCGTCCGTGCCACCAGAACAAGTGTAAACATTTTTGAAATCCGCCCACTGCCACGCCCCCTTTTTAGGAAAACTTATTTTTTGGCCAAACCGTAAGGAATTTCAAAAAAGTGTCTGAGTAGCATATTTAGACAATCCTAATATCTATATATCGTTCATACAAAGTTTTTTGCCACGCCCACTTTTTGGGGGCGTTTTTAGTAAAAAACGCTTTTTGTCAAATTTTAAAACTTTCGAAAAAAATTTAGATGCAAATACTTCCGAAATGGTAATATAAACATTTTGTCCATAGATATTTTCACCTACGCCCACATTTTGGGGGCGTTTTCTTACAAAAACCATTTGTATACCCCATCCCAAGGCATTAGCAAAAGAAATACGTTGCTTTTTGTCGAACCACACAAGATTTTGAGAAACTGTCTGAGCAATATATTGTGACAATGTCATTTTCTGTATTTCATCGCCATAAGGCCTATATTTTGAGGATATTTATTTAAAGGATGGGATGGGATAGGGTATTCAACGATCCGCATAGCGGATTGTAGCCTCTCATATGTTTATACCCTATCCCATAGGGGGGTATATTAGTTTTGATACTTAGTTTGTAACATAGAGAAATAATTTTGCTACATATACCTCAAAGTATATGGATCGACTCAGAATCGCTAGCTGAGTCGAATAAGCCATGTCTGTCTGTCCGTCCGTCCGTCTGTCTGTTCGTCAGCGGTTTTTGGGCCTTAAATTTTGAGCTAGGATAATGAAATTTGGTATAGAGGATCCTCGTCCGTGCCACCAGAACAAGTGTACAAATTTTTGAAATCCGCTCACTGCCACGCCCCCTTTTTAGGAAAACTTATTTTTTGGCCAAACCGTAAGGAATTTCAAAAAAGTGTCTGAGTAGCATATTTAGACAATCCTAATATCTATATTTCGTTCATACAAAGTTTTTTGCCACGCCCACTTTTTGGGGGCGTTTTTAGTAAAAAACGCTTTTTGTCAAATTTTAAAACTTTCGAAAAAAATTTTGATGCAAATACTTCCGAATTGGTAATATAAACATTTTGTCCATAGATCATTTTCACCTACGCCCACATTTTGGGGGCGTTTTCTTACAAAAACCATTTGTATACCCCATCCCAAGGCATTAGCAATAGAAATACGTTGCTTTTTGTCGAACCACACAAGATTTTGAGAAACTGTTTGAGCAATATATTGTGACAATGTCATTTTCTGTATTTCATCGCCATAAGGCCTATATTTTGAGGATATTTATTTAAAGGATGGGATGGGATAGGGTATTCAACGATCCGCATAGCGGATTGTAGCCTCTCATATGTTTTTATTTATACCCTATCCCATAGGGTATAAATAAAACAATCTAACGCCCACTTTTTAGGGGCGTTTTTTTATAAAAAACGTTTTCCGGTCAAATTTTAAAATTTTCGAAAAAAGTTTTGATGCACTATCATTGGTAGTATTAATGTGAACATTTCGTCTATATTCTATTTTAACCCACGCCCACTTTTTAGGGGCATTTTCTTACAAAAACCATTTGTATGCCCTACCCCAAAGCAAATGCAATAGAAAAACGTTGTTTTTTGTCGAACCATAAAAGAATTTGATAAAACTTCTGAACATTATGTTGTGACAACGTCATTTACAATACTTTATGCCCGTAAAGACCACATTTTTGGGATAATTAATTTAAGGATGGGATGGGATGGGATGGGATAGGATATTAAACGATCCGCACAGCTGATTGTAGCCTTGTTATACCCTATCCCATAGGGGTATATAAGTTTTGATACTTAGTTTGTAACATAAGTAAAAGTGTTTTGTAAGCAGTCTGAAGAACTTATTGTCACTGTATAATTTTTTCTATTTTATCCACATCGTGTTTTTAGCCATGCCCACTTTTTTGGGGATTTAATTTTATGGATAGGATGGGATAGGGTATTCAACGATCCGCATAGCGGATTGTAGGCTTCTCATATGTTTATACCCTATCCCATAGGGGGGTATATTAGTTTTGATACTTAGTTTGTAACATAGAGAAATAATTTAGCTACATATACCTCAAAGTATATGGATCGACTCAGAATCGATAGCTGAGTCGATTTAGCCATGTCTGTCCGTCCGTCCGTCCGTCCGTCCGTACGTCACCAGTTTTTGGGCCTTAAATTTTGAGCTAGAAGATTGAAATTTGGTACACGTGCTCTTTGTTGCTCCCAGCAGAACAAGTGTAAAAATTTTTGAAATCCGCCCACTGCCACGCCCCCTTTTTAGAAAAACGTATTTTTTGGCCAAACCATAAGGAATTTTGAAAAACTTTCTGAACAACATATTTAGACAATCTGAATATCTGTATTTCGTTTATATAAAGTTTTTTGCCACGCCCACTTTTTGTGGGCGTTTTTAATAAAAAACGTTTTTCGGTCAAATTTTAAAATTTTCTAAAAATGTTTTGAAGCAGAATCATTAGTAATATAAATATGAACATTTCGTCAATAGACCATTTTAACCCACGCCCACTTTTTGGGGGCGTTTTTATATAAAAACCATTTTTATACCCTACCCCATAACATATGCAGGAGAAAACCTTGTCTTTTGTAGAACCGTAAAAGTTTTTATACCCTATCCCATAGGGGTATATTAGTTTTGATACATAGTTTGTAACATAGAGAAATAATTTAGCTACATATACCTCAAAGTATATGGATCGACTCAGAATCGATAGCTGAGTTGATTTAGCCATGTCTGTCCGTCCGTCCGTCCGTCCGTCACCAGTTTTTGGGCCTTAAATTTTGAGCTAGAAGGATGAAATTTGGTACACGTGCTCTTTGTTGCTCCCAGCAGAACAAGTGTAAAAATTTTTGAAATCTGCCCACTGCCACGCCCCCTTTTTAGAAAAACGTATTTTTTGGCCAAACCATAAGGAATTTTGAAAAACTTTCTGAACAACATATTTAGACAATCTGAATATCTGTATTTCGTTCATACAAAGTTTTTTTGCCACGCCCACTTTTTGTGGGCGTTTTTAATAAAAAACGTTTTTCGGTCAAATTTTAAAATTTTCTAAAAATGTTTTGATGCAGAATCATTAGTAATATAAATATGAACATTTCGTCAATAGACCATTTTAACCCACGCCCACTTTTTGGGGGCGTTTTTATATGAAAACCATTTTTATACCCTACCCCATAACATATGCAGGAGAAAACCTTGTCTTTTGTAGAACCGTAAAAGTTTTTTATAAGCAGTCTGAAGAATTTGTTGTCACCATGTCATTTTCTTTATTTTATCCACATCGTGTTTTTAGCCATGTCCACTTTTTGGGGATTTTAGTTTTACAGATAGGATGGGATAGGGTATTCAACGATCCGCACAGTGGATTGTAGCCTTCTCATATGTTTATACCCTATCCCATAGGGGTATATTAGTTTTGATACATAGTTTGTAACATAGAGAAATAATTTAGCTACATATACCTCAAAGTATATGGATCGACTCAGAATCGATAGCTGAGTCGATTTAGCCATGTATGTCCGTCCGTCCGTCCGTCCGTCCGTCCGTCCGTCCGTACGTCACCAGTTTTTGGGCCTTAAATTTTGAGCTAGAAAGATAAAATTTGGTACACGTACTCTTTGTTGCTCCCAGCAGAACAAGTGTAAAAATTTTTGAAATCCGCCCACTGCCACGCCCCCTTTTTAGAAAAACGTAGTTTTTGGCCAAACCATAAGGAATTTTGAAAAACTTTCTGAACAACATATTTAGACAATCTGAATATCTGTATTTCGTTCATACAAAGTTTTTTGCCACGCCCACTTTTTGGGGGCGTTTTTAATTAAAACGTTTTTCGGTCAAATTTTAAAATTTTCGAAAAAACTTTTGATGCAGAATCATTAGTAATATAAATATGAACATTTCGTCCATAAACCATTTTAACCCACCCCTACTTTTTGGGGGCGTTTTTATATAAAAACCATTTTTATACCCTACCCCATAACATATGCAGGAGAAAACCTTGTCTTTTGTAGAACCGTAAAAGTTTTTTGTAAGCAGTCTGAAGAATTTGTTGTCACCATGTCATTTTCCTTATTTTATCCACATCGTGTTTTTAGCCATGTGCACTTTTTGGGGATTTTAGCTTTACAGATAGGATGGGATAGGGTATTCAACGATCCGCACAGCGGATTGTAGCCTTCTCATATGTTTATACCCTATCCCATAGGGGTATATTAGTTTTGATACTTAGTTTGTAACATAGAGAAATAATTTTGCTACATATACCTCAAAGTATATGGATCGACTCAGAATCGCTAGCTGAGTCGATTAAGCCATGTCTGTCTGTCCGTCCGTCCGTCCGTCTGTACGTCACCGATTTTTAGGCCTTAAATTTTGAGCTAGGATAATGAAATTTGGTATATAGGATCCTCGTCTCTGCCTACAGAACAAGTGTAAAAATTTTTGAAATCCGCCCACTGCCACGCCCCCTTTTAAGAAAAACTCAGTTTTTGACCAAACCGTAAGGAATTTTAAAAAAGTTTCTGAACAACATATTTAGACAATATTAATATCTATATTTCGTCCGTATAAAGTTTTTTGCCACGCCCACTTTTTGGGGGCGTTTTCAATAAAAAACTGTTTTCGGTCAAATTTTAAATTTTTCGAAAAAAATTTTGATGCAGAATCATTAACATTATTAATATGAACATTTCGTCTATATACCATTTTAACCCACGCCCACTTTTTGGGGGCGTTTTTATATAAAAACCATTTTTATACACTACCCCATAACATATGCAAGAGAAAACCTTGTCTTTTGTAGAACCGTTAATGTGTTTTGTAAGCAGTCTGAAGAATTTGTTGTCACTATATCATTTTTTCTATTTATCCACATCGTGTTTTTAGCCATGCCCCCTTTTTTGGGGATTTTAGTTTTATGGATAGGATGGGATAGGGTATTCAACGATCCGCACAGCGGATTGTAGCCTTCTCATATGTTTATACCCTATCCCATAGGGGTATATTAGTTTTGATACTTAGTTTGTAACATAGAGAAATAATTTCGATACATATACCTCAAAGTATATGGATCGATTCAGAATCGCTAGCTGAGTCGATTAAGCCATGTCTGTCTGTCCGTCCGTCCGTCCGTCCGTCCGTCCGTCCGTCCGTCCGTCCGTCTGTGTGTCACCGATTTTTGGGCCTTAAATTTTGAGCTAGAGTGTTGAAATTTGGTATATAGACTCTCTGGCCGACGAAGCAGAACAAGTGTAAAAATTTTTGAAATCCGCCCACTGCCACGCCCCCTTTTTAGAAAAACTTATTTTTTGGCCAAACCGTAAGGAATTTCAAAAAAGTGTCTTTGCAACATATTTAGACAATCCTAATATCTATATTTCGTTCATACAAAGTTTTTTGCCACGCCCACTTTTTGTGGGCGTTTTTAGTAAAAAACGCTTTTTGTCCAAATCTTAAAACTTTCGAAAAAATTTTTGATGCAAATACTTCCGCAATGGTAATATAAACATTTTGTCCATAGATCATTTTCACCTGCGCCCACATTTTGGGGGCGTTTTCTTACAAAAACCATTTGTATACCCCATCCCAAGGCATTAGCAATAGAAATACGTTGTTTTTTGTCGAACCACACAAGATTTTGAGAAACTGTCTGAGCAATATATTGTGACAATGTCATTTTCTGTATTTCATCGCCATAAGGCCTATATTTTGAAGATATTAATTTAAAGGATGGGATGGGATAGGGTATTCAACGATCCGCATAGCGGATTGTAGCCTCTCATATTTTTTTTTAATTTCCTCAAAAGCGTAATCCTTTGATAGCTAGTTTTGTGTTATTTGATATTGGTAATTAAAGTTTGTTTTGGTTATTATTTTCGGTGAATACGCGTGTGATTATACCCTATCCCATAGGGGTATATTAGTCCGTCCGTCTGCCTGTTCGTTACCGATTTTTGGGCCTTAAATTTTGAACTAGGATAATGAAATTTTGTATATAGGATCCTTGGCCGAGTCACCAGAACAAGTGTACAAATTTTTAACATCCGCCCACTGCCACGCCCCCTTCAAGAAAAACGTAGTTTTAAGCCAAACCGTAAAGAATTTCAAAAAAGTGTCTGAGCAATATATTTAGATAATCCTAATATCAGTATTTCGTCCATACAAAGGTTTTTGCCACGCCCACATTTTGGGGGCGTTTTCTTACAAAAACCATTTGTATACCCCATCCCAAGGCATTAGCAATAGAAATACGTTGTTTTTTGTCGAACCACACAAGATTTTGAGAAACTGTCTGAGCAATATATTGTGACAATGTCATTTTCTGTATTTCATTGCCATAAGGCCTATATTTTGAGGATATTAATTTAAAGGATGGGATGGGATAGGGTATTCAACGATCCGCACAGCGGATTGTAGCCTTCTCATATGTTTATACCCTATCCCATAGGGGGGTATATTAGTTTTGATACTTAGTTTGTAACATAGAGAAATAATTTTGCTACATATACCTCAAAGTATATGGATCGACTCAGAATCGCTAGCTGAGTCGAATAAGCCATGTCTTTCTGTCCGTCCGTCCGTCTGTCTGTTCGTCAGCGGTTTTTGGGCCTTAAATTTTGAGCTAGGATAATGAAATTTGGTATAGAGGATCCTCGTCCGTGCCACCAGAACAAGTGTAAAAATTTTTGAAATCCGCAAACTGCCACGCCCCCTTTTTAGGAAAACTTATTTTTTGGCCAAACCGTAAGGAATTTCAAAAAAGTGTCTGAGTAGCATATTTACCACAATCCTAATATCTATATTTCGTTCATACAAAGTTTTTTGCCACGCCCACTTTTTGGGGGCGTTTTTAGTAAAAAACGCTTTTTGTCAAATTTTAAAACTTTCGAAAAAAATGTTGATGCAAATACTTCCGAAATGGTAATATAAACATTTTGTCCATAGATCATTTTCACCTACGCCCACATTTTGGGGGCGTTTTCTTACAAAAACCATTTGTATACCCCATCCCAAGGCATTAGCAATAGAAATACGTTGCTTTTTGTCGAACCACACAAGATTTTGAGAAACTGTCTGAGCAATATATTGTGACAATGTCATTTTCTGTATTTCATCGCCATAAGGCCTATATTTTGAGGATATTTATTTAAAGGATGGGATGGGATAGGGTATTCAACGATCCGCATAGCGGATTGTAGCCTCTCATATGTTTATACCCTATCCCATAGGGGGGTATATTAGTTTTGATACTTAGTTTGTAACATAGAGAAATAATTTTGCTACATATACCTCAAAGTATATGGATCGACTCAGAATCGCTAGCTGAGTCGAATAAGCCATGTCTGTCTGTCCGTCCGTCCGTCCTTCCGTCTGTGTGTTCGTCAGCGGTTTTTGGGCCTTAAATTTTGAGCTAGGATAATGAAATTTGGTATAGAGGATCCTCGTCCGTGCCACCAGAACAAGTGTAAAAATTTTTGAAATCCGCCCACTGCCACGCCCCCTTTTTAGGAAAACTTATTTTTTGGCCAAACCGTAAGGAATTTCAAAAAAGTGTCTGAGTAGCATATTTAGACAATCCTAATATCTATATATCGTTCATACAAAGTTTTTTGCCACGCCCACTTTTTGGGGGCGTTTTTAGTAAAAAACGCTTTTTGTCAAATTTTAAAACTTTCGAAAAAAATTTTGATGCAAATACTTCCGAAATGGTAATATAAACATTTTGTCCATAGATCATTTTCACCTACGCCCACATTTTGGGGGCGTTTTCTTACAAAAACCATTTGTATACCCCATCCCAAGGCATTAGCAAAAGAAATACGTTGCTTTTTGTCGAACCACACAAGATTTTGAGAAACTGTCTGAGCAATATATTGTGACAATGTCATTTTCTGTATTTCATCGCCATAAGGCCTATATTTTGAGGATATTTATTTAAAGGATGGGATGGGATAGGGTATTCAACGATCCGCATAGCGGATTGTAGCCTCTCATATGTTTATACCCTATCCCATAGGGGGGTATATTAGTTTTGATACTTAGTTTGTAACATAGAGAAATAATTTTGCTACATATACCTCAAAGTATATGGATCGACTCAGAATCGCTAGCTGAGTCGAATAAGCCATGTCTGTCTGTCCGTCCGTCCGTCCGTCCGTCCGTCCGTCTGTCTGTTCGTCAGCGGTTTTTGGGCCTTAAATTTTGAGCTAGGATAATGAAATTTGGTATAGAGGATCCTCGTCCGTGCCACCAGAACAAGTGTAAAAATTTTTGAAATCCGCTCACTGCCACGCCCCCTTTTTAGGAAAACTTATTTTTTGGCCAAACCGTAAGGAATTTCAAAAAAGTGTCTGAGTAGCATATTTAGACAATCCTAATATCTATATTTCGTTCATACAAAGTTTTTTGCCACGCCCACTTTTTGGGGGCATTTTTAGTAAAAAACGCTTTTTGTCAAATTTTAAAACTTTCGAAAAAAATTTTGATGCAAGTACTTCCGAATTGGTAATATAAACATTTTGTCCATAGATCATTTTCACCTACGCCCACATTTTGGGGGCGTTTTCTTACAAAAACCATTTGTATACACCATCCCAAGGCATTAGCAATAGAAATACGTTGCTTTTTTCGAACCACACAAGATTTTGAGAAACTGTCTGAGCAATATATTGTGACAATGTCATTTTCTGTATTTCATCGCCATAAGGGATATATTTTGAGGATATTTATTTAAAGGATGGGATGGGATAGGGTACTCAACGATCCGCATAGCGGATTGTAGCCTCTTATATGTTTTTATTTATACCCTATCCCATAGGGTATAAATAAAACAATCTAACGCCCACTTTTTAGGGGCGTTTTTTATAAAAAAACGTTTTCCGGTCAAATTTTAAAATTTTCGAAAAAAGTTTTGATGCACTATCATTGGTAGTATTAATGTGAACATTTCGTCTATATACTATTTTAACCCACGCCCACTTTTTAGGGGCATTTTCTTACAAAAACCATTTGTATGCCCTACCCCAAAGCAAATGCAGAAAAACGTTGTTTTTTGTCGAACCATAAAAGAATTTGATAAAACTTCTGAACATTATGTTGTGACAACGTCATTTACAATACTTTATGCCCGTAAAGACCACATTTTTGGGATAATTAATTTAAGGATGGGATGGGATGGGATGGGATAGGATATTAAACGATCCGCACAGCTGATTGTAGCCTTGTTATACCCTATCCCATAGGGGTATATAAGTTTTGATACTTAGTTTGTAACATAAGTAAAAGTGTTTTGTAAGCAGTCTGAAGAACTTATTGTCACTGTATAATTTTTTCTATTTTATCCACATCGTGTTTTTAGCCATGCCCACTTTTTTGGGGATTTAATTTTATGGATAGGATGGGATAGGGTATTCAACGATCCGCATAGCGGATTGTAGGCTTCTCATATGTTTATACCCTATCCCATAGGGGGTTATATTAGTTTTGATACTTAGTTTGTAACATAGAGAAATAATTTAGCTACATATACCTCAAAGTATATGGATCGACTCAGAATCGATAGCTGAGTCGACTTAGCCATGTCTGTCCGTCCGTCCGTCCGTCCGTCCGTCCGTCCGTCCGTACGTCACCAGTTTTTATACCCTATCCCATAGGGGGGTATATTAGTTTTGATACTTAGTTTGTAACATATAGAAATAATTTTGCTACATATACCTCAAAGTATATGGATCGACTCAGAATCGCTAGCTGAGTCGAATTAGCCATGTCTGTCTGTCCGTCCGTCCGTCCGTCCGTCCGTCCGTCCGTCCGTCCGTCCGTCCGTCCGTCCGTCTGTCTGTTCGTCAGCGGTTTTTGGGCCTTAAATTTTGAGCTAGGATAATGAAATTTGGTATATAGGATCCTCGTCCGTGCCACCAGAACAAGTGTAAAAATTTTTAAAATCCGCCCACTGCCACGCCCCCTTTTTAGGAAAACTTATTTTTTGGCCAAACCGTAAGGAATTTCAAAAAAGTGTCTGAGTAGCATATTTAGACAATCCTAATATCTATATTTCGTTCATACAAAGTTTTTTGCCACGCCCACTTTTTGGGGGCGTTTTTAGTAAAAAACGCTTTTTGTCCAAATTTTAAAACTTTCGAAAAAAATGTTGATGCAAATACTTCCGAAATGGTAATATAAACATTTTGTCCATAGATCATTTTCACCTACGCCCACATTTTGGGGGCGTTTTCTTACAAAAACCGTTTGTATACCCCATCCCAAGGCATTAGCAATAGAAATACGAACCACACAAGATTTTGAGAAACTGTCTGAGCAATATATTGTGACAATTTCATTTTCTGTATTTCAATGCCATAAGGCCTATATTTTGAGGATATTAATTTAAAGGATGGGATGGGATAGGGTATTCAACGATCCGCATAGCGGATTGTAGCCTCTCATATGTTTGGGCCTTAAATTTTGAGCTAGAAAGATAAAATTTGGTACACGTACTCTTTGTTGCTCCCAGCAGAACAAGTGTAAAAATTTTTGAAATCCGCCCACTGCCACGCCCCCTTTTTAGAAAAACGTAGTTTTTGGCCAAACCATAAGGAATTTTGAAAAACTTTCTGAACAACATATTTAGACAATCTGAATATCTGTATTTCGTTCATACAAAGTTTTTTGCCACGCCCACTTTTTGGGGGCGTTTTTAATTAAAACGTTTTTCGGTCAAATTTTAAAATTTTCGAAAAAACTTTTGATGCAGAATCATTAGTAATATAAATATGAATAGGGTATTCAACGATCCGCACAGCGGATTGTAGCCTTCTCATATGTTTATACCCTATCCCATAGGGGGGTATATTAGTTTTGATACTTAGTTTGTGACATAGAGAAATAATTTTGCTACATATACCTCAAAGTATATGGATCGACTCAGAATCGCTAGCTGAGTCGAATAAGCCATGTCTTTCTGTCCGTCCGTCCGTCTGTCTGTTCGTCAGCGGTTTTTGGGCCTTAAATTTTGAGCTAGGATAATGAAATTTGGTATAGAGGATCCTCGTCCGTGCCACCAGAACAAGTGTAAAAATTTTTGAAATCCGCAAACTGCCACGCCCCCTTTTTAGGAAAACCTTTTTTTTGGCCAAACCGTAAGGAATTTCAAAAAAGTGTCTGAGTAGCATATTTAGACAATCCTAATATCTATATTTCGTTCATACAAAGTTTTTTGCCACGCCCACTTTTTGGGGGCGTTTTTAGTAAAAAACGCTTTTTGTCAAATTTTAAAACTTTCGAAAAAAATGTTGATGCAAATACTTCCGAAATGGTAATATAAACATTTTGTCCATAGATCATTTTCACCTACGCCCACATTTTGGGGGCGTTTTCTTACAAAAACCATTTGTATACCCCATCCCAAGGCATTAGCAATAGAAATACGTTGCTTTTTGTCGAACCACACAAGATTTTGAGAAACTGTCTGAGCAATATATTGTGACAATGTCATTTTCTGTATTTCATCGCCATAAGGCCTATATTTTGAGGATATTTATTTAAAGGATGGGATGGGATAGGGTATTCAACGATCCGCATAGCGGATTGTAGCCTCTCATATGTTTATACCCTATCCCATAGGGGGGTATATTAGTTTTGATACTTAGTTTGTAACATAGAGAAATAATTTTGCTACATATACCTCAAAGTATATGGATCGACTCAGAATCGCTAGCTGAGTCGAATAAGCCATGTCTGTCTGTCCGTCCGTCCGTCCTTCCGTCTGTGTGTTCGTCAGCGGTTTTTGGGCCTTAAATTTTGAGCTAGGATAATGAAATTTGGTATAGAGGATCCTCGTCCGTGCCACCAGAACAAGTGTAAAAATTTTTGAAATCCGCCCACTGCCACGCCCCCTTTTTAGGAAAACTTATTTTTTGGCCAAACCGTAAGGAATTTCAAAAAAGTGTCTGAGTAGCATATTTAGACAATCCTAATATCTATATATCGTTCATACAAAGTTTTTTGCCACGCCCACTTTTTGGGGGCGTTTTTAGTAAAAAACGCTTTTTGTCAAATTTTAAAACTTTCGAAAAACATTTTGATGCAAATACTTCCGAAATGGTAATATAAACATTTTGTCCATAGATCATTTTCACCTACGCCCACATTTTGGGGGCGTTTTCTTACAAAAACCATTTGTATACCCCATCCCAAGGCATTAGCAAAAGAAATACGTTGCTTTTTGTCGAACCACACACGATTTTGAGAAACTGTCTGAGCAATATATTGTGACAATGTCATTTTCTGTATTTCATCGCCATAAGGCCTATATTTTGAGGATATTTATTTAAAGGATGGGATGGGATAGGGTATTCAACGATCCGCATAGCGGATTGTAGCCTCTCATATGTTTATACCCTATCCCATAGGGGGGTATATTAGTTTTGATACTTAGTTTGTAACATAGAGAAATAATTTTGCTACATATACCTCAAAGTATATGGATCGACTCAGAATCGCTAGCTGAGTCGAATAAGCCATGTCTGTCTGTCCGTCCGTCCGTCCGTCCGTCCGTCCGTCCGTCCGTCCGTCCGTCTGTCTGTTCGTCAGCGGTTTTTGGGCCTTAAATTTTGAGCTAGGATAATGAAATTTGGTATAGAGGATCCTCGTCCGTGCCACCAGAACAAGTGTAAAAATTTTTGAAATCCGCTCACTGCCACGCCCCCTTTTTAGGAAAACTTATTTTTTGGCCAAACCGTAAGGAATTTCAAAAAAGTGTCTGAGTAGCATATTTAGACAATCCTAATATCTATATTTCGTTCATACAAAGTTTTTTGCCACGCCCACTTTTTGGGGGCATTTTTAGTAAAAAACGCTTTTTGTCAAATTTTAAAACTTTCGAAAAAAATTTTGATGCAAGTACTTCCGAATTGGTAATATAAACATTTTGTCCATAGATCATTTTCACCTACGCCCACATTTTGGGGGCGTTTTCTTACAAAAACCATTTGTATACCCCATCCCAAGGCATTAGCAATAGAAATACGTTGCTTTTTGTCGAACCACACAAGATTTTGAGAAACTGTCTGAGCAATATATTGTGACAATGTCATTTTCTGTATTTCATCGCCATAAGGGATATATTTTGAGGATATTTATTTAAAGGATGGGATGGGATAGGGTACTCAACGATCCGCATAGCGGATTGTAGCCTCTTATATGTTTTTATTTATACCCTATCCCATAGGGTATAAATAAAACAATCTAACGCCCACTTTTTAGGGGCGTTTTTTATAAAAAAACGTTTTCCGGTCAAATTTTAAAATTTTCGAAAAAAGTTTTGATGCACTATCATTGGTAGTATTAATGTGAACATTTCGTCTATATACTATTTTAACCCACGCCCACTTTTTAGGGGCATTTTCTTACAAAAACCATTTGTATGCCCTACCCCAAAGCAAATGCAGAAAAACGTTGTTTTTTGTCGAACCATAAAAGAATTTGATAAAACTTCTGAACATTATGTTGTGACAACGTCATTTACAATACTTTATGCCCGTAAAGACCACATTTTTGGGATAATTAATTTAAGGATGGGATGGGATGGGATGGGATAGGATATTAAACGATCCGCACAGCTGATTGTAGCCTTGTTATACCCTATCCCATAGGGGTATATAAGTTTTGATACTTAGTTTGTAACATAAGTAAAAGTGTTTTGTAAGCAGTCTGAAGAACTTATTGTCACTGTATAATTTTTTCTATTTTATCCACATCGTGTTTTTAGCCATGCCCACTTTTTTGGGGATTTAATTTTATGGATAGGATGGGATAGGGTATTCAACGATCCGCATAGCGGATTGTAGGCTTCTCATATGTTTATACCCTATCCCATAGGGGGTTATATTAGTTTTGATACTTAGTTTGTAACATAGAGAAATAATTTAGCTACATATACCTCAAAGTATATGGATCGACTCAGAATCGATAGCTGAGTCGACTTAGCCATGTCTGTCCGTCCGTCCGTCCGTCCGTACGTCACCAGTTTTTGGGCCTTAAATTTTGAGCTAGAAGATTGAAATTTGGTACACGTGCTCTTTGTTGCTCCCAGCAGAACAAGTGTACAAATTTTTGAAATCCGCCCACTGCCACGCCCCCTTTTTAGAAAAACGTATTTTTTGGCCAAACCATAAGGAATTTTGAAAAACTTACTGAACAACATATTTAGACAATCTGAATATCTGTATTTCGTTCATATAAAGTTTTTTTGCCACGCCCACTTTTTGTGGGCGTTTTTAATAAAAAACGTTTTTCGGTCAAATTTTAAAATTTTCTAAAAATGTTTTGATGCAGAATCATTAGTAATATAAATATGAACATTTCGTCAATAGACCATTTTAACCCACGCCCACTTTTTGGGGGCGTTTTTATATAAAAACCATTTTTATACCCTACCCCATAACATATGCAGGAGAAAACCTTGTCTTTTGTAGAACCGTAAAAGTTTTTATACCCTATTCTATAGGGGTATATTAGTTTTGATACATAGTTTGTAACATAGAGAAATAATTTAGCTACATATACCTCAAAGTATATGGATCGACTCAGAATCGATAGCTGAGTTGATTTAGCCATGTCTGTCCGTCCGTCCGTCCGTCCGTCACCAGTTTTTGGGCCTTAAATTTTGAGCTAGAAGGATGAAATTTGGTACACGTGCTCTTTGTTGCTCCCAGCAGAACAAGTGTAAAAATTTTTGAAATCCGCCCACTGCCACGCCCCCTTTTTAGAAAAACGTATTTTTTGGCCAAACCATAAGGAATTTTGAAAAACTTTCTGAACAACATATTTAGACAATCTGAATATCTGTATTTCGTTCATATAAAGTTTTTTTGCCACGCCCACTTTTTGTGGGCGTTTTTAATAAAAAACGTTTTTCGGTCAAATTTTAAAATTTTCTAAAAATGTTTTGATGCAGAATCATTAGTAATATAAATATGAACATTTCGTCAATAGACCATTTTAACCCACGCCCACTTTTTGGGGGCGTTTTTATATAAAAACCATTTTTATACCCTACCCCATAACATATGCAGGAGAAAACCTTGTCTTTTGTAGAACCGTAAAAGTTTTTTATAAGCAGTCTGAAGAATTTGTTGTCACCATGTCATTTTCTTTATTTTATCCACATCGTGTTTTTAGCCATGTCCACTTTTTGGGGATTTTAGTTTTACAGATAGGATGGGATAGGGTATTCAACGATCCGCACAGTGGATTGTAGCCTTCTCATATGTTTGTACCCTATCCCATAGGGGGGTATATTAGTTTTGATACATAGTTTGTAACATAGAGAAATAATTTTGCTACATATACCTCAAAGTATATGGATCGACTCAGAATCGCTAGCTGAGTCGATTAAGCCATGTCTGTCTGTCCGTCCGTCCGTCCGTCCGTCCGTCCGTCCGTCCGTCCGTCCGTCTGTACGTCACCGATTTTTAGGCCTTAAATTTTGAGCTAGGATAATGAAATTTGGTATATAGGATCCTCGTCTCTGCCTACAGAACAAGTGTAAAGATTTTTGAAATTCGCCCACTGCCACGCCCCCTTTTAAGAAAAACTCAGTTTTTGACCAAACCGTAAGGAACTTTAAAAAAGTTTCTGAACAACATATTTAGACAATATTAATATCTATATTTCGTCTATATAAAGTTTTTTGCCACGCCCACTTTTTGGGGGCGTTTTCGATTAAAAACTGTTTTCGGTCAAATTTTAAATTTTTCGAAAAAAATTTTGATGCAGAATCATTAACATTATTAATATGAACATTTCGTCTATATACCATTTTAACCCACGCCCACTTTTTGGGGGCGTTTTTATATAACAACCATTTTTATACACTACCCCATAACATATGCAGGAGAATACCTTGTCTGCTGTAGAACCGTAAAATTGATTATGAAGTAGAAAACCTAGTCTTTTGTAGAACCGTAAGAGTGTTTTGTAAGCAGTCTGAAGATTTAGTTGTCACTATATCATTTTTTCTATTTTATCCACATCGTATTTTTAGCCATGCCCACTTTTTTTTGGGATTTTAGTTTTATGGATAGGATGGGATAGGGTATTCAACGATCCGCACAGCGGATTGTAGCCTCTCATATGTTTTTTTTTTTAATTTCCTCAAAAGCGTAATCCTTTGATAGCTAGTTTTGTGTTATTTGATATTGGTAATTAAAGTTTGTTTTGGTTTTTATTTTCGGTGAATACGCGTGTGATTATACCCTATCCCATAGGGGTATATTAGTCCGTCCGTCTGTCTGTTCGTTACCGATTTTTGGGCCTTAAATTTTGAACTAGGATAATGAAATTTTGTATATAGGATCCTTGGCCGAGTCACCAGAACAAGTGTAAAAATTTTTAAAATCCGCCCACTGCCACGCCCCCTTCAAGAAAAACGTAGTTTTAAGCCAAACCGTAAAGAATTTCAAAAAAGTGTCTGAGCAATATATTTAGATAATCCTAATATCAGTATTTCGTCCATACAAAGGTTTTTGCCACGCCCACATTTTGGGGGCGTTTTCTTACAAAAACCATTTGTATACCCCATCCCAAGGCATTAGCAATAGAAATACGTTGTTTTTTGTCGAACCACACAAGATTTTGAGAAACTGTCTGAGCAATATATTGTGACAATGTCATTTTCTGTATTTCATTGCCATTTTGAGCTAGGATAATGAAATTTGGTATATAGGATCCTCGTCTCTGCCTACAGAACAAGTGTAAACATTTTTGAAATTCGCCCACTGCCACGCCCCCTTTTAAGAAAAACTCAGTTTTTGACCAAACCGTAAGGAACTTTAAAAAAGTTTCTGAACAACATATTTAGACAATATTAATATCTATATTTCGTCTATATAAAGTTTTTTGCCACGCCCACTTTTTGGGGGCGTTTTCGATTAAAAACTGTTTTCGGTCAAATTTTAAATTTTTCGAAAAAAATTTTGATGCAGAATCATTAACATTATTAATATGAACATTTCGTCTATATACCATTTTAACCCACGCCCACTTTTTGGGGGCGTTTTTATATAACAACCATTTTTATACACTACCCCATAACATATGCAGGAGAAAACCTTGTCTGCTGTAGAACCGTAAATTTGATTTGTAAGGAGTCTGAAGAATTTGTTGTCACTATATCATTATACCCTATCCCATAGGGGGGTATATTAGTTTTGATACTTAGTTTGTAACATAGAGAAATAATTTTGCTACATATACCTCAAAGTATATGGATCGACTCAGAATCGCTAGCTGAGTCGAATTAGCCATGTCTGTCTGTCCGTCCGTCCGTCCGTCCGTCTGTCTGTTCGTCACCGATTTTTGGGCCTTAAATTTTGAGCTAGGATAATGAAATTTGGTATATAGGATCCTTGTCCGAGTCACCAGAACAAGTGTAAACATTTTTGAAATCCGCCCACTGCCACGCCCCCTTTTTATAAAAACGTAATTTTTGGCAAAACCGTAAAGAATTTTAAAAAAATGTCTGAACAGCATATTTGGAGAATCGTAATATCTATATTTTGTTCATATAATGTTTTTTGCCACGCCCACAGTTTGGGGGCGTTTTCAATAAAAAACTGTTTTCGGTCAAATTTTAAATTTTTCGAAAAAATTTTTGATGCAGAATCATTAACATTATTAATATGAACATTTCGTCTTTATACCATTTTAACCCACGCCCACTTTTTGGGGGCATTTTTATATAAAAAACATATGAGAAGGCTACAATCCGCTGTGCGGATCGTTGAATACCCTATCCCATCCTATCCATAAAACTAAAATCCCCAAAAAAGGGGACATGACTAAAAACACGATGTGGATAAATAGAAAAAATGATATAGTGACAACAAATTCTTCAGACTGCTTACAAAACACTTTAACGGTTCTACAAAAGACAAGGTTTTCTCTTGCATTATGTTATGGGGTAGTGTATAAAAATGGTTTTTATATAAAAACGCCGTCAAAAAGTGGGCGTGGGTTAAAATGGTATATAGAAGAAATGTTCATATTAATAATGTTAATGATTCTGCATCAAAATTTTTTTCGAAAAATTTAAAATTTGACCGAAAACAGTTTTTTATTGAAAACGCCCCCAAAAAGTGGGCGTGGCAAAAAACTTTATATAGACGAAATATAGATATTAATATTGTCTAAATATGTTGTTCAGAAACTTTTTTTAAATTCCTTACGGTTTGGTCAAAAACTGAGTTTTTCTTAAAAGGAGGCGTGGCAGTGGGCGGATTTCAAAAATGTTTACACTTATTCTGTAGGCAGAGACGAGGATCCTATATACCAAATTTCATTATCCTAGCTCAAAATTTAAGGCCTAAAAACCGGTGACGTACAGACGGACGGACGGACGGACAGACAGACATGGCTTAATCGACTCAGCTAGCGATTCTGAGTCGATCCATATACTTTGAGGTATATGTAGCAAAATTATTTCTCTATGTTACAAACTAAGTATCAAAACTAATATACCCCTATGGGATAGGGTATAACCATTTTTATACATATGAAGTAGAAAACCTAGTCTTTTGTAGAACCGTAAGAGTGTTTTGTAAGCAGTCTGAAGATTTAGTTGTCACTATATCATTTTTTCTATTTTATCCACATCGTATTTTTAGCCATGCCCACTTTTTTTTGGGATTTTAGTTTTATGGATAGGATGGGATAGGGTATTCAACGATCCGCACAGCGGATTGTAGCCTCTCATATGTTTATACCCTATCCCATAGGGGGGTATATTAGTTTTGATACTTAGTTTGTAACATAGAGAAATAATTTTGCTACATATACCTCAAAGTATATGGATCGACTCAGAATCGCTAGCTGAGTCGAATTAGCCATGTCTGTCTGTCCGTCCGTCCGTCCGTCCGTCCGTCCGTCCGTCCGTCCGTCCGTCTGTCTGTTCGTCAGCGGTTTTTGGGCCTTAAATTTTGAGCTAGGATAATGAAATTTGGTATAGAGGATCCTCGTCCGTGCCACCAGAACAAGTGTAAAAATTTTTGAAATCCGCCCACTGCCACGCCCCCTTTTTAGAAAAACCTTTTTTTTTGGCCAAACCGTAAGAAATTTCAAAAAAGTGTCTGAGTAGCATATTTAGACAATCCTAATATCTATATTTCGTCCATACAAAGTTTTTTGCCACGCCCACTTTTTAGGGGCGTTTTTAGTAAAATACGTTTTTTGTCCAAATTTTAAAACTTTCGAAAAAAAATTTGATGCAAATACTTCCGCAATAGTAATATAAACATTTTGTCTATAGATCATTTTCACCTACGCCCACATTTTGGGGGCGTTTTCTTACAAAAACCATTTGTATAGCCCATCCCAAGGCATTAGCAATAGATATACGTTGTATTTTGTCGAACCACAAAAGATTTTGATAAACTGTCTGAGCAATATATTGTGACAATGTCATTTTCTGTATTTCATCGCCATAAGGCCTATATTTTGAGGATATTAATTTTAAGAATGGGATGGGATAGGGTATTCAACGATCCGCACTGCGGATTGTAGCCTCTCATATGTTTATACCCTATCCCATAGGGGTATATTAGTTTTGATACTTAGTTTGTAACATAGAGAAATAATTTTGCTACATATACCTCAAAGTATATGGATCGACTCAGAATCGCTAGCTGAGTCGATTAAGCCATGTCTGTCTGTCCGTCCGTCCGTCCGTCCGTCCGTCCGTCCGTCCGTCCGTCCGTCCGTCCGTCCGTCCGTCCGTCCGTCCGTCTGTACGTCACCGATTTTTAGGCCTTAAATTTTGCGCTAGGATAATGAAATTTGGTATATAGGATCCTCGTCTCTGCCTACAGAACAAGTGTAAAAATTTTTGAAATCCGCCCACTGCCACGCCCCCTTTTAAGAAAAACTCAGTTTTTGACCAAACCGTAAGGAATTTTAAAAAAGTTTCTGAACAAGATATTTAGACAATATTAATATCTATATTTCGTCCATATAAAGTTTTTTGCCACGCCCACTTTTTGGGGGCGTTTTCAATAAAAAACTGTTTTCGGTCAAATTTTAAATTTTTCGAAAAAAATTTTGATGCAGAATCATTAACATTATTAATATGAACATTTCGTCTATATACCATTTTAACCCACGCCCACTTTTTGGGGGCGTTTTTATATAAAAACCATTTTTATACACTACCCCATAATATATGCAAGAGAAAACCTTGTCTTTTGTAGAACCGTTAAAGTGTTTTGTAAGCAGTCTGAAGAATTTGTTGTCACTATATCATTTTTTATACCCTATCCCATAGGGGTATATTAGTTTTGATACTTAGTTTGTAACATAGAGAAATAATTTTGCTACATATACCTCAAAGTATATGGATCGACTCAGAATCGCTAGCTGAGTCGATTAAGCCATGTCTGTCTGTCCGTCCGTCCGTCCGTCCGTCAGAATCGCTAGCTGAGTTGATTAAGCCGTCCGTCCGTCCGTCCGTCCGTCCGTCTGTACGTCACCGATTTTTAGGCCTTAAATTTTGAGCTAGGATAATGAAATTTGGTATATAGGATCCTCGTCTCTGCCTACAGAACAAGTGTAAAAATTTTTGAAATCCGCCCACTGCCACGCCCCCTTTTAAGAAAAACTCAGTTTTTGACCAAACCGTAAGGAATTTTAAAAAAGTTTCTGAACAACATATTTAGACAATATTATTATCTATATTTCGTCTATATAAAGTTTTTTGCCACGCCCACTTTTTGGGGGCGTTTTCAATTAAAAACTGTTTTCGGTCAAATTTTAAATTTTTCGAAAAAAATTTTGATGCAGAATCATTAACATTATTAATATGAACATTTCGTCTATATACTATTTTAACCCACGCCCACTTTTTGGGGGCGTTTTTATATAAAAACCATTTTTATACACTACCCCATAACATAAGCAGGAGAAAACCTTGTCTTTTGTAGAACCGTTTTTTGTATTGTTTTGTAAGCAGTCTGAAGAATTTGTTGTCACTATATCATTTATAACTTTCTCTTACAAAGAGAAAGATATTGTTTTCGTGAAAATTTTCGACCTCGAGATTTTGATTGATTCTAACATTACGATGATAGCGGAGCCTAAAAAAGTGGTTTTTGGAATTCCGTCCGTCGGTCCGTCGGTCCGTCGGTCCGTCGGTCCGTCGGTCCGTCGGTCCGTCTGTCCGTAATGGTCTCCCCAGCCTAAACGGCTTGGCCGATTTTCTTCAAACTTCGTATCAAAGCTTGTTTTAGTCATAATTCTAGGCCATTTTTTAACTTTCTCTTACAAAGAGAAAGATATTGTTTTCGTGAAAATTTTCGACCTCGAGATTTTGATTGATTCTAACATTACGATGATAGCGGAGCCTAAAAAAGTGGTTTTTGGAATTCCGTCCGTCGGTCCGTCGGTCTGTCGGTCCGTCGGTCCGTCTGTCCGTGACGGTCTCCCCAGCCTAAACGGCTTGACCGATTTTCTTCAAACTTCGTATCCAAGCTTATTTTGGTCATAATTCTAGGCCATTTTTTTTGTTTGCTTTTAGCCATGTTAAAACTGGTACCTGCCATATAAAAATTACACATAACCTCAATTTTCTCGAAAACGGTTTTAACGATTTTGATTAAACTTTATATATACTATAACCATATTAGTTCCAACAAAACTGCATACCCAGTTTTCTCGAGAAAATCCATATAACGGATTTTGTCATCTAGGCCATATAAAGAAAATTGTGAATATCTCGCAAACTATTGTGTCAAATTGAATGAAATTTAATACATATACTACTATTACAGCTTGAAGCAATTCCACATAATTAGTTTTAGCCCAACTATTACTAAACGGAATTTTCAGTTTTGGCCAAAAACGGAAAATCATTATTTTTCACATTGACATCGATTCCTTCAAATTTTGGAGTAAAAATTCGTATAAATACATTTCGACATTATTTATATCACTTTAGCATCAATAATCAAAATGCTTATGATTAGATCTTACGCCCAACTTGCTGTGAAAGAGAAAGTTGCGTACGACCCAGTCGTGCACCCACCAATCGTTTTGTTTGCTTTTAGCCATGTTAATAACGGTACCTGCCATATAAAAAATACACATAACCTCAATTTTCTCGAAAACGGCTCTAACGATTTTGATTAAACTTTATATATACAATAACCATAGTAGTTCCAACAAAACTGCATACCCAGTTTTTTCGAGAAAATCCATATAACGGATTTTGTCATATAGGCCATATAAAGAAAATTGTTAATTTCTCGCAAACTAGTATGCCAAATTGAATGAAATTTAATATATATAGCACAAAAACAGTTTGAAGCAATTCCACATAATTAGTTTTAGCCCAACTATCACTAAACGGAATTTTTAGTTTTGGCCACTAACGGAAAATCATTATTATTCACATTGACACCGATTCCTTCAAATTTCGGAGTAAACATTCGTATAAATACATTTCGACTTATTTACATCATTTTAGCATCAATGATCATAATGCTTCTGATATAATCTAACGCCCAACTTGCTGTGAAAGAGAAAGTTGCGTACGACCCAGTCGTGCACCCACCACTCGTTTCTATTTTATCCACATCGTGTTTTTAGCCATGCCCCCTTTTTTGGGGATTTTAATTTTATGGATAGGATGGGATAGGGTATTCAACGATCCGCACAGCGGATTGTAGCCTTCTCATATGTTTTTTTTTTAATTTCCTCAAAAGCGTAATCCTTTGATAGCTAGTTTTGTGTTATTTGATATTGGTAATTAAAGTTTGTTTTGGTTTTTATTTTCGGTGAATACGCGTGTGATTGTACCCTATCCCATAGGGGTATATTAGTCCGTCCGTCTGTCTGTTCGTTACCGATTTTTGGGCCTTAAATTTTGAACTAGGATAATGAAATTTTGTATATAGGATCCTTGGCCGAGTCACCAGAACAAGTGTAAAAATTTTTAAAATCCGCCCACTACCACGCCCCCTTCAAGAAAAACGTAGTTTTAAGCCAAACCGTAAAGAATTTCAAAAAAGTGTCTGAGCAATATATTTAGATAATCCTAATATCAGTATTTCGTCCATACAAAGGTTTTTGCCACGCCCACATTTTGGGGGTTTGCCCCAAAACACAATCCCCAAACGAAAATCCCCAAACTCGAAATCCCCAAACGAAAATCCCCAACTCCCAAAATCCCCAATGAGAGAATCTACAAACCTATGTATTACAGCAAATGTAATCCAAAAAATCAAAATTATAATGCTTGTAACGTTTATTAAAATAAAAATACATTTTCGAAATCATTAACAAAATAAATATTCATATACAGATAACATAACAGTAATGGTAACAAAATGAAATTTCTTTGAAAGTCTTTAATGAAACAACAACAAAAAAAATGAAAAAAAGTTTTTAAAATTGTCAATCCAATAAAAAGGGTTCCTAACTTTTAACAGTTATATATTATAATTTAACAAAGACATATGTTATAAGCTATTCCCTTCAAAAAACTTAATTCTGATGCATGTTTTTCTGAAAACTAAATGCACATAATTTATATGTACACAGACTCTGGGGATTTGGAGATTTCGTGGGGATTTTGACAAAAAATATTGTTTAGGTGTGGATTTAATCAATGTGCATTATCTCAATGGGGATATTAGCTAGGTGGATGAAAATTTTTGGGGATTTTGATCAATGGGGATTTTTTTTTTTGGAGATTCTGTACGACACCCGTCTGAGCAATATATTGTGACAATGTCATTTTCTGTATTTCATCGCCATAAGGCCTATATTTTGAGGATATTAATTTAAAGGATGGGATGGGATAGGGTATTCAACGATCCGCATAGCGGATTGTAGCCTCTCATATGTTTTTTTTTTAATTTCCTCAAAAGCGTAATCCTTTGATAGCTAGTTTTGTGTTATTTGATATTGGTAATTAAAGTTTGTTTTGGTTTTTATTTTCGGTGAATACGCGTGTGATTATACCCTATCCCATAGGGGTATATTAGTCCGTCCGTCTGTCTGTTCGTTACCGATTTTTGGGCCTTAAATTTTGAACTAGGATAATGAAATTTTGTATATAGGATCCTTGGCCGAGTCACCAGAACAAGTGTAAAAATTTTTAAAATCCGCCCACTGCCACGCCCCCTTCAAGAAAAACGTAGTTTTAAGCCAAACCGTAAAGAATTTCAAAAAAGTGTCTGAGCAATATATTTAGATAATCCTAATATCAGTATTTCGTCCATACAAAGGTTTTTGCCACGCCCACATTTTGGGGGCGTTTTCTTACAAAAACCATTTGTATACCCCATCCCAAGGCATTAGCAATAGAAATACGTTGTTTTTTGTCGAACCACACAAGATTTTGAGAAACTGTCTGAGCAATATATTGTGACAATGTCATTTTCTGTATTTCATTGCCATAAGGCCTATATTTTGAGGATATTAATTTAAAGGATGGGATGGGATAGGGTATTCAACGATCCGCATAGCGGATTGTAGCCTCTCATATGTAAGTTTTATGGATAGGATGGGATAGGGTATTCAACGATCCGCACAGCGGATTGTAGCCTTCTCATATGTTTATACCCTATCCCATAGGGGGGTATATTAGTTTTGATACTTAGTTTGTAACATAGAGAAATAATTTTGCTACATATACCTCAAAGTATATGGATCGACTCAGAATCGCTAGCTGAGTCGAATAAGCCATGTCTTTCTGTCCGTCCGTCCGTCTGTCTGTTCGTCAGCGGTTTTTGGGCCTTAAATTTTGAGCTAGGATAATGAAATTTGGTATAGAGGATCCTCGTCCGTGCCACCAGAACAAGTGTAAAAATTTTTGAAATCCGCAAACTGCCACGCCCCCTTTTTAGGAAAACCTTTTTTTTGGCCAAACCGTAAGGAATTTCAAAAAAGTGTCTGAGTAGCATATTTAGACAATCCTAATATCTATATTTCGTTCATACAAAGTTTTTTGCCACGCCCACTTTTTGGGGGCGTTTTTAGTAAAAAACGCTTTTTGTCAAATTTTAAAACTTTCGAAAAAAATGTTGATGCAAATACTTCCGAAATGGTAATATAAACATTTTGTCCATAGATCATTTTCACCTACGCCCACATTTTGGGGGCGTTTTCTTACAAAAACCATTTGTATACCCCATCCCAAGGCATTAGCAATAGAAATACGTTGCTTTTTGTCGAACCACACAAGATTTTGAGAAACTGTCTGAGCAATATATTGTGACAATGTCATTTTCTGTATTTCATCGCCATAAGGCCTATATTTTGAGGATATTTATTTAAAGGATGGGATGGGATAGGGTATTCAACGATCCGCATAGCGGATTGTAGCCTCTCATATGTTTATACCCTATCCCATAGGGGGGTATATTAGTTTTGATACTTAGTTTGTAACATAGAGAAATAATTTTGCTACATATACCTCAAAGTATATGGATCGACTCAGAATCGCTAGCTGAGTCGAATAAGCCATGTCTGTCTGTCCGTCCGTCCGTCCTTCCGTCTGTGTGTTCGTCAGCGGTTTTTGGGCCTTAAATTTTGAGCTAGGATAATGAAATTTGGTATAGAGGATCCTCGTCCGTGCCACCAGAACAAGTGTAAAAATTTTTGAAATCCGCCCACTGCCACGCCCCCTTTTTAGGAAAACTTATTTTTTGGCCAAACCGTAAGGAATTTCAAAAAAGTGTCTGAGTAGCATATTTAGACAATCCTAATATCTATATATCGTTCATACAAAGTTTTTTGCCACGCCCACTTTTTGGGGGCGTTTTTAGTAAAAAACGCTTTTTGTCAAATTTTAAAACTTTCGAAAAAAATTTTGATGCAAATACTTCCGAAATGGTAATATAAACATTTTGTCCATAGATCATTTTCACCTACGCCCACATTTTGGGGGCGTTTTCTTACAAAAACCATTTGTATACCCCATCCCAAGGCATTAGCAAAAGAAATACGTTGCTTTTTGTCGAACCACACAAGATTTTGAGAAACTGTCTGAGCAATATATTGTGACAATGTCATTTTCTGTATTTCATCGCCATAAGGCCTATATTTTGAGGATATTTATTTAAAGGATGGGATGGGATAGGGTATTCAACGATCCGCATAGCGGATTGTAGCCTCTCATATGTTTATACCCTATCCCATAGGGGGGTATATTAGTTTTGATACTTAGTTTGTAACATAGAGAAATAATTTTGCTACATATACCTCAAAGTATATGGATCGACTCAGAATCGCTAGCTGAGTCGAATAAGCCATGTCTGTCTGTCCGTCCGTCCGTCCGTCCGTCTGTCTGTTCGTCAGCGGTTTTTGGGCCTTAAATTTTGAGCTAGGATAATGAAATTTGGTATAGAGGATCCTCGTCCGTGCCACCAGAACAAGTGTAAACATTTTTGAAATCCGCTCACTGCCACGCCCCCTTTTTAGGAAAACTTATTTTTTGGCCAAACCGTAAGGAATTTCAAAAAAGTGTCTGAGTAGCATATTTAGACAATCCTAATATCTATATTTCGTTCATACAAAGTTTTTTGCCACGCCCACTTTTTGGGGGGATTTTTAGTAAAAAACGCTTTTTGTCAAATTTTAAAACTTTCGAAAAAAATTTTGATGCAAGTACTTCCGAATTGGTAATATAAACATTTTGTCCATAGATCATTTTCACCTACGCCCACATTTTGGGGGCGTTTTCTTACAAAAACCATTTGTATACCCCATCCCAAGGCATTAGCAATAGAAATACGTTGCTTTTTGTCGAACCACACAAGATTTTGAGAAACTGTCTGAGCAATATATTGTGACAATGTCATTTTCTGTATTTCATCGCCATAAGGGATATATTTTGAGGATATTTATTTAAAGGATGGGATGGGATAGGGTACTCAACGATCCGCATAGCGGATTGTAGCCTCTTATATGTTTTTATTTATACCCTATCCCATAGGGTATAAATAAAACAATCTAACGCCCACTTTTTAGGGGCGTTTTTTATAAAAAAACGTTTTCCGGTCAAATTTTAAAATTTTCGAAAAAAGTTTTGATGCACTATCATTGGTAGTATTAATGTGAACATTTCGTCTATATACTATTTTAACCCACGCCCACTTTTTAGGGGCATTTTCTTACAAAAACCATTTGTATGCCCTACCCCAAAGCAAATGCAGAAAAACGTTGTTTTTTGTCGAACCATAAAAGAATTTGATAAAACTTCTGAACATTATGTTGTGACAACGTCATTTACAATACTTTATGCCCGTAAAGACCACATTTTTGGGATAATTAATTTAAGGATGGGATGGGATGGGATGGGATAGGATATTAAACGATCCGCACAGCTGATTGTAGCCTTGTTATACCCTATCCCATAGGGGTATATAAGTTTTGATACTTAGTTTGTAACATAAGTAAAAGTGTTTTGTAAGCAGTCTGAAGAACTTATTGTCACTGTATAATTTTTTCTATTTTATCCACATCGTGTTTTTAGCCATGCCCACTTTTTTGGGGATTTAATTTTATGGATAGGATGGGATAGGGTATTCAACGATCCGCATAGCGGATTGTAGGCTTCTCATATGTTTATACCCTATCCCATAGGGGGTTATATTAGTTTTGATACTTAGTTTGTAACATAGAGAAATAATTTAGCTACATATACCTCAAAGTATATGGATCGACTCAGAATCGATAGCTGAGTCGACTTAGCCATGTCTGTCCGTCCGTCCGTCCGTCCGTACGTCACCAGTTTTTGGGCCTTAAATTTTGAGCTAGAAGATTGAAATTTGGTACACGTGCTCTTTGTTGCTCCCAGCAGAACAAGTGTACAAATTTTTGAAATCCGCCCACTGCCACGCCCCCTTTTTAGAAAAACGTATTTTTTGGCCAAACCATAAGGAATTTTGAAAAACTTACTGAACAACATATTTAGACAATCTGAATATCTGTATTTCGTTCATATAAAGTTTTTTTGCCACGCCCACTTTTTGTGGGCGTTTTTAATAAAAAACGTTTTTCGGTCAAATTTTAAAATTTTCTAAAAATGTTTTGATGCAGAATCATTAGTAATATAAATATGAACATTTCGTCAATAGACCATTTTAACCCACGCCCACTTTTTGGGGGCGTTTTTATATAAAAACCATTTTTATACCCTACCCCATAACATATGCAGGAGAAAACCTTGTCTTTTGTAGAACCGTAAAAGTTTTTATACCCTATCCCATAGGGGTATATTAGTTTTGATACATAGTTTGTAACATAGAGAAATAATTTAGCTACATATACCTCAAAGTATATGGATCGACTCAGAATCGATAGCTGAGTTGATTTAGCCATGTCTGTCCGTCCGTCCGTCCGTCCGTCACCAGTTTTTGGGCCTTAAATTTTGAGCTAGAAGGATGAAATTTGGTACACGTGCTCTTTGTTGCTCCCAGCAGAACAAGTGTAAAAATTTTTGAAATCCGCCCACTGCCACGCCCCCTTTTTAGAAAAACGTATTTTTTGGCCAAACCATAAGGAATTTTGAAAAACTTTCTGAACAACATATTTAGACAATCTGAATATCTGTATTTCGTTCATATAAAGTTTTTTTGCCACGCCCACTTTTTGTGGGCGTTTTTAATAAAAAACGTTTTTCGGTCAAATTTTAAAATTTTCTAAAAATGTTTTGATGCAGAATCATTAGTAATATAAATATGAACATTTCGTCAATAGACCATTTTAACCCACGCCCACTTTTTGGGGGCGTTTTTATATAAAAACCATTTTTATACCCTACCCCATAACATATGCAGGAGAAAACCTTGTCTTTTGTAGAACCGTAAAAGTTTTTTATAAGCAGTCTGAAGAATTTGTTGTCACCATGTCATTTTCTTTATTTTATCCACATCGTGTTTTTAGCCATGTCCACTTTTTGGGGATTTTAGTTTTACAGATAGGATGGGATAGGGTATTCAACGATCCGCACAGTGGATTGTAGCCTTCTCATATGTTTGTACCCTATCCCATAGGGGGGTATATTAGTTTTGATACATAGTTTGTAACATAGAGAAATAATTTTGCTACATATACCTCAAAGTATATGGATCGACTCAGAATCGCTAGCTGAGTCGATTAAGCCATGTCTGTCTGTCCGTCCGTCCGTCTGTACGTCACCGATTTTTAGGCCTTAAATTTTGAGCTAGGATAATGAAATTTGGTATATAGGATCCTCGTCTCTGCCTACAGAACAAGTGTAAAGATTTTTGAAATTCGCCCACTGCCACGCCCCCTTTTAAGAAAAACTCAGTTTTTGACCAAACCGTAAGGAACTTTAAAAAAGTTTCTGAACAACATATTTAGACAATATTAATATCTATATTTCGTCTATATAAAGTTTTTTGCCACGCCCACTTTTTGGGGGCGTTTTCGATTAAAAACTGTTTTCGGTCAAATTTTAAATTTTTCGAAAAAAATTTTGATGCAGAATCATTAACATTATTAATATGAACATTTCGTCTATATACCATTTTAACCCACGCCCACTTTTTGGGGGCGTTTTTATATAACAACCATTTTTATACACTACCCCATAACATATGCAGGAGAATACCTTGTCTGCTGTAGAACCGTAAAATTGATTATGAAGTAGAAAACCTAGTCTTTTGTAGAACCGTAAGAGTGTTTTGTAAGCAGTCTGAAGATTTAGTTGTCACTATATCATTTTTTCTATTTTATCCACATCGTATTTTTAGCCATGCCCACTTTTTTTTGGGATTTTAGTTTTATGGATAGGATGGGATAGGGTATTCAACGATCCGCACAGCGGATTGTAGCCTCTCATATGTTTTTTTTTTTAATTTCCTCAAAAGCGTAATCCTTTGATAGCTAGTTTTGTGTTATTTGATATTGGTAATTAAAGTTTGTTTTGGTTTTTATTTTCGGTGAATACGCGTGTGATTATACCCTATCCCATAGGGGTATATTAGTCCGTCCGTCTGTCTGTTCGTTACCGATTTTTGGGCCTTAAATTTTGAACTAGGATAATGAAATTTTGTATATAGGATCCTTGGCCGAGTCACCAGAACAAGTGTAAAAATTTTTAAAATCCGCCCACTGCCACGCCCCCTTCAAGAAAAACGTAGTTTTAAGCCAAACCGTAAAGAATTTCAAAAAAGTGTCTGAGCAATATATTTAGATAATCCTAATATCAGTATTTCGTCCATACAAAGGTTTTTGCCACGCCCACATTTTGGGGGCGTTTTCTTACAAAAACCATTTGTATACCCCATCCCAAGGCATTAGCAATAGAAATACGTTGTTTTTTGTCGAACCACACAAGATTTTGAGAAACTGTCTGAGCAATATATTGTGACAATGTCATTTTCTGTATTTCATTGCCATTTTGAGCTAGGATAATGAAATTTGGTATATAGGATCCTCGTCTCTGCCTACAGAACAAGTGTAAACATTTTTGAAATTCGCCCACTGCCACGCCCCCTTTTAAGAAAAACTCAGTTTTTGACCAAACCGTAAGGAACTTTAAAAAAGTTTCTGAACAACATATTTAGACAATATTAATATCTATATTTCGTCTATATAAAGTTTTTTGCCACGCCCACTTTTTGGGGGCGTTTTCGATTAAAAACTGTTTTCGGTCAAATTTTAAATTTTTCGAAAAAAATTTTGATGCAGAATCATTAACATTATTAATATGAACATTTCGTCTATATACCATTTTAACCCACGCCCACTTTTTGGGGGCGTTTTTATATAACAACCATTTTTATACACTACCCCATAACATATGCAGGAGAAAACCTTGTCTGCTGTAGAACCGTAAATTTGATTTGTAAGGAGTCTGAAGAATTTGTTGTCACTATATCATTATACCCTATCCCATAGGGGGGTATATTAGTTTTGATACTTAGTTTGTAACATAGAGAAATAATTTTGCTACATATACCTCAAAGTATATGGATCGACTCAGAATCGCTAGCTGAGTCGAATTAGCCATGTCTGTCTGTCCGTCCGTCCGTCCGTCCGTCTGTCTGTTCGTCACCGATTTTTGGGCCTTAAATTTTGAGCTAGGATAATGAAATTTGGTATATAGGATCCTTGTCCGAGTCACCAGAACAAGTGTAAACATTTTTGAAATCCGCCCACTGCCACGCCCCCTTTTTATAAAAACGTAATTTTTGGCAAAACCGTAAAGAATTTTAAAAAAATGTCTGAACAGCATATTTGGAGAATCGTAATATCTATATTTTGTTCATATAATGTTTTTTGCCACGCCCACAGTTTGGGGGCGTTTTCAATAAAAAACTGTTTTCGGTCAAATTTTAAATTTTTCGAAAAAATTTTTGATGCAGAATCATTAACATTATTAATATGAACATTTCGTCTTTATACCATTTTAACCCACGCCCACTTTTTGGGGGCATTTTTATATAAAAAACATATGAGAAGGCTACAATCCGCTGTGCGGATCGTTGAATACCCTATCCCATCCTATCCATAAAACTAAAGTCCCCAAAAAAGGGGACATGACTAAAAACACGATGTGGATAAATAGAAAAAATGATATAGTGACAACAAATTCTTCAGACTGCTTACAAAACACTTTAACGGTTCTACAAAAGACAAGGTTTTCTCTTGCATTATGTTATGGGGTAGTGTATAAAAATGGTTTTTATATAAAAACGCCGTCAAAAAGTGGGCGTGGGTTAAAATGGTATATAGAAGAAATGTTCATATTAATAATGTTAATGATTCTGCATCAAAATTTTTTTCGAAAAATTTAAAATTTGACCGGAAACAGTTTTTTATTGAAAACGCCCCCAAAAAGTGGGCGTGGCAAAAAACTTTATATAGACGAAATATAGATATTAATATTGTCTAAATATGTTGTTCAGAAACTTTTTTTAAATTCCTTACGGTTTGGTCAAAAACTGAGTTTTTCTTAAAAGGAGGCGTGGCAGTGGGCGGATTTCAAAAATGTTTACACTTATTCTGTAGGCAGAGACGAGGATCCTATATACCAAATTTCATTATCCTAGCTCAAAATTTAAGGCCTAAAAACCGGTGACGTACAGACGGACGGACGGACGGACAGACAGACATGGCTTAATCGACTCAGCTAGCGATTCTGAGTCGATCCATATACTTTGAGGTATATGTAGCAAAATTATTTCTCTATGTTACAAACTAAGTATCAAAACTAATATACCCCTATGGGATAGGGTATAACCATTTTTATACATATGAAGTAGAAAACCTAGTCTTTTGTAGAACCGTAAGAGTGTTTTGTAAGCAGTCTGAAGATTTAGTTGTCACTATATCATTTTTTCTATTTTATCCACATCGTATTTTTAGCCATGCCCACTTTTTTTTTGGATTTTAGTTTTATGGATAGGATGGGAAAGGGTATTCAACGATCCGCACAGCGGATTGTAGCCTCTCATATGTTTTTTTTTTAATTTCCTCAAAAGCGTAATCCTTTGATAGCTAGTTTTGTGTTATTTGATATTGGTAATTAAAGTTTGTTTTGGTTTTTATTTTCGGTGAATACGCGTGTGATTATACCCTATCCCATAGGGGTATATTAGTCCGTCCGTCTGTCTGTTCGTTACCGATTTTTGGGCCTTAAATTTTGAACTAGGATAATGAAATTTTGTATATAGGATCCTTGGCCGAGTCACCAGAACAAGTGTAAAAATTTTTAAAATCCGCCCACTGCCACGCCCCCTTCAAGAAAAACGTAGTTTTAAGCCAAACCGTAAAGAATTTCAAAAAAGTGTCTGAGCAATATATTTAGATAATCCTAATATCAGTATTTCGTCCATACAAAGGTTTTTGCCACGCCCACATTTTGGGGGCGTTTTCTTACAAAAACCATTTGTATACCCCATCCCAAGGCATTAGCAATAGAAATACGTTGTTTTTTGTCGAACCACACAAGATTTTGAGAAACTGTCTGAGCAATATATTGTGACAATGTCATTTTCTGTATTTCATTGCCATAAGGCCTATATTTTGAGGATATTTATTTAAAGGATGGGATGGGATAGGGTATTCAACGATCCGCATAGCGGATTGTAGCCTCTCATATGTAAGTTTTATGGATAGCATGGGATAGGGTATTCAACGATCCGCACAGCGGATTGTAGCCTTCTCATATGTTTATACCCTATCCCATAGGGGGGTATATTAGTTTTGATACTTAGTTTGTAACATAGAGAAATAATTTTGCTACATATACCTCAAAGTATATGGATCGACTCAGAATCGCTAGCTGAGTCGAATAAGCCATGTCTGTCTGTCCGTCCGTCCGTCCGTCCGTCTGTCTGTTCGTCAGCGGTTTTTGGGCCTTAAATTTTGAGCTAGGATAATGAAATTTGGTATAGAGGATCCTCGTCCGTGCCACCAGAACAAGTGTAAAAATTTTTGAAATCCGCAAACTGCCACGCCCCCTTTTAAGGAAAACCTTTTTTTGGCCAAACCGTAAGGAATTTCAAAAAAGTGTCTGAGTAGCATATTTAGACAATCCTAATATCTATATTTCGTTCATACAAAGTTTTTTGCCACGCCCACTTTTTGGGGGCGTTTTTAGTAAAAAACGCTTTTTGTCAAATTTTAAAACTTTCGAAAAAAATTTTGATGCAAATACTTCCGAAATGGTAATATAAACATTTTGTCCATAGATCATTTTCACCTACGCCCACATTTTGGGGGCGTTTTCCTACAAAAACCATTTGTATACCCCATCCCAAGGCATTAGCAATAGAAATACGTTGCTTTTTGTCGATCCACACAAGATTTTGAGAAACTGTCTGAGCAATATATTGTGACAATGTCATTTTCTGTATTTCATCGCCATAAGGCCTATATTTTGAGGATATTTATTTAAAGGATGGGATGGGATAGTGTATTCAACGATCCGCATAGCGGATTGTAGCCTCTCATATGTTTATACCCTATCCCATAGGGGGGTATATTAGTTTTGATACTTAGTTTGTAACATAGAGAAATAATTTTGCTACATATACCTCAAAGTATATGGATCGACTCAGAATCGCTAGCTGAGTCGAATAAGCCATGTCTGTCTGTCCGTCCGTCCGTCCGTCTGTTCGTCAGCGGTTTTTGGGCCTTAAATTTTGAGCTAGGATAATGAAATTTGGTATAGAGGATCCTCGCCCGTGCCACCAGAACAAGTGTAAAAATTTTTGAAATCCGCTCACTGCCACGCCCCCTTTTTAGGAAAACTTATTTTTTGGCCAAACCGTAAGGAATTTCAAAAAAGTGTCTGAGTAGCATATTTAGACAATCCTAATATCTATATTTCGTTCATACAAAGTTTTTTTCCACGCCCACTTTTTGGGGGCGTTTTTAGTAAAAAACGCTTTTTGTCAAATTTTAAAACTTTCGAAAAAAATTTTGATGCAAATACTTCCGAAATGGTAATATAAACATTTTGTCCATAGATCATTTTCACCTCCGCCCACATTTTGGGGGCGTTTTCTTACAAAAACCATTTGTATACCCCATCCCAAGGCATTAGCAATAGAAATACGTTGCTTTTTGTCGAACCACACAAGATTTTGAGAAACTGTCTGAGCAATATATTGTGACAATGTCATTTTTTGTATTTCATCGCCATAAGGCCTATATTTTGAGGATATTTATTTAAAGGATGGGATGGGATAGGGTATTCAACGATCCGCATAGCGGATTGTAGCCTCTCATATGTTTTTATACCCTATCCCATAGGGGGGTATATTAGTTTTGATACTTAGTTTGTAACATAGAGAAATAATTTTGCTACATATACCTCAAAGTATATGGCTCGACTCAGAATCGCTAGCTGAGTCGAATAAGCCATGTCTGTCTGTCCGTCCGTCCGTCCGTCTGTTCGTCAGCGGTTTTTGGGCCTTAAATTTTGAGTTAGGATAATGAAATTTGGTATAGAGGATCCTCGTCCGTGCCACCAGAACAAGTGTAAAAATTTTTGAAATCCGCCCACTGCCACGCCCCCTTTTTAGGAAAACTTATTTTTTGGCCAAACCGTAAGGAATTTCAAAAAAAGTGTCTGAGTAGCATATTTAGACAATCCTAATATCTATATTTCGTTCATACAAAGTTTTTTGCCACGCCCACTTTTTGGGGGCGTTTTTAGTAAAAAACGCTTTTTGTCAAATTTTAAAACTTTCGAAAAAAATTTTGATGCAAATACTTCCGAAATGGTAATATAAACATTTTGTCCATAGATCATTTTCACCTACGCCCACATTTTGGGGGCTTTTCTTACAAAAATCATTTGTATACCCCATCCCAAGGCATTAGCAATAGAAATACGTTGCTTTTTGTCGAACCACACAAGATTTTGAGAAACTGTCTGAGCAATATATTGTGACAATGTCATTTTCTGTATTTCATCGCCATAAGGCCTATATTTTGAGGATATTTATTTAAAGGATGGGATGGGATAGGGTATTCAACGATCCGCATAGCGGATTGTAGCCTCTCATATGTTTATACCCTATCCCATAGGGGGGTATATTAGTTTTGATACTTAGTTTGTAACATAGAGAAATAATTTTGCTACATATACCTCAAAGTATATGGATCGACTCAGAATCGCTAGCTGAGTCGAATAAGCCATGTCTGTCTGTCCGTCCGTCCGTCCGTCTGTCCGTCTGTTCGTCAGCGGTTTTTGGGCCTTAAATTTTGAGCTAGGATAATGAAATTTGGTATAGAGGATCCTCGTCCGTGCCACCAGAACAAGTGTAAAAAGTTTTGAAATCCGCCCACTGCCACGCCCCCTTTTTAGGAAAACTTATTTTTTGGCCAAACCGTAAGGAATTTCAAAAAAGTGTCTGAGTAGCATATTTAGACAATCCTAATATCTATATTTCGTTCATACAAAGTTTTTTGCCACGCCCACTTTTTGGGGGCGTTTTTAGTAAAAAACGCTTTTTGTCAAATTTTAAAACTTTCGAAAAAAATTTTGATGCAAATACTTCCGAAATGGTAATATAAACATTTTGTCCATAGATCATTTTCACCTACGCCCACATTTTGGGGGCGTTTTCTTACAAAAACCATTTGTATACCCCATCCCAAGGCATTAGCAATAGAAATACGTTGCTTTTTGTCGAACCACACAAGATTTTGAGAAACTGTCTCAGCAATATATTGTGACAATGTCATTTTCTGTATTTCATCGCCATAAGGCCTATATTTTGAGGATATTTATTTAAAGGATGGGATGGGATAGGGTATTCAACGATCCGCATAGCGGATTGTAGCCTCTCATATGTTTATACCCTATCCCATAGGGGGGTATATTAGTTTTGACATTAAGTTTGTAACATAGAGAAATAATTTCGATACATATACCTCAAAGTATATGGATCGATTCAGAATCGCTAGCTGAGTCGATTAAGCCATGTCTGTCTGTCCGTCCGTCCGTCCGTCCGTCCGTCCGTCTGTGTGTCACCGATTTTTGGGCCTTAAATTTTGAGCTAGAGTGTTCAAATTTGGTATATAGACTCTCTGGCCGACGAAGCAGAACAAGTGTAAAAATTTTTAAAATCCGCCCACTGCCACGCCCCTTTTAGAAAAACGTAGTTTGAAGCCAAACCGTAAGGAATTTCAAAAAAGTGCCTGAGCAGCATATTTAGACAATCCTAATATCTATATTTCGTCAACACAAAGTTTTTTGCCACGCCCACTTTTTAGGGGCGTTTTTAGTAAAATACGTTTTTTGTCCAAATTTTAAAACTTTCGAAAAAAAATTTTGATGCAAATACTTCCGCAATGGTAATATAAACATTTTGTCCATAGATCATTTTCACCTACGCCCACATTTTGGGGGCGTTTTCTTACAAAAACCATTTGTATACCCCATCCCAAGGCATTAGCAATAGAAATACGTTGTTTTTTGTCGAACCACACAAGATTTTGAGAAACTGTCTGAGCAATATATTGTGACAATGTCATTTTCTGTATTTCATCGCCATAAGGCCTATATTTTGAGGATATTAATTTTAAGGATGGGATGGGATAGGGTATTCAACGATCCGCACAGCGGATTGTAGCCTCTCATATGTTTTTATACCCTATCCCATAGGGGGGTATATTAGTTTTGAAACATAGTTTGTAACATAGAGAAATAATTTTGCTACATATACCTCAAAGTATATGGATCGACTCAGAATCGCTAGCTGAGTCGAATTAGCCATGTCTGTCTGTCCGTCCGTCCGTCCGTGTGTCCGTCCGTCCGTCTGTCTGTTTGTCACCGATTTTTGGACCTTAAATTTTGAGCTAGGATAATGAAATTTGGTATATAGGATCCTTGTCCGAGTCACCAGAACAAGTGTAAAAATTTTTGAAATCCGCCCACTGCCACGCCCCCTTTTTAGAAAAACGTAATTTTTGGCAAAACCGTAAAGAATTTTAAAAAAGTGTCTGAACAGCATATTTAGAGAATCGTAATATCTATATTTTGTTCATGTAATGTTTTTTGCCACGCCCACTTTTTGGGGGCGTTTTCAATAAAAAACTGTTTTCGGTCAAATTTTAAATTTTTCGAAAAAATTTTTGATGCAGAATCATTAACATTATTAATATGAACATTTCGTCTTTATACCATTTTAACCCACGCCCACTTTTTGGGGGCGTTTTTATATAAAAACCATTTATATACACTACCCCATAACATATGAAGGAGAAAACCTAGTCTTTTGTAGAACCGTAAAAGTGTTTTGTAAGCAGTCTGAAGATTTAGTTGTCACTATATCATTTTTTCTATTTTATCCACATCGTATTTTTAGCCATGCCCACTTTTTTTTGGGATTTTAGTTTTATGGATAGGATGGGATAGGGTATTCAACGATCCGCACAGCGGATTGTAGCCTTCTCATATGTTCTTTTGTAGAACCGTTAAAGTATTTTGTAAGCAGTCTGAAGAATTTGTTGTCACTATATCATTTTTTCTATTTATCCACATCGTGTTTTTAGCCATGTCCCCTTTTTTGGGGATTTTAGTTTTATGGATAGGATGGGATAGGGTATTCAACGATCCGCACAGCGGATTGTAGCCTTCTCATATGTTTTTTATAAAAACGCCCCCAAAAAGTGGGCGTGGGTTAAACCTCTATCCCATAGGGGTTTATTAGTTTTGATACTTAGTTTGTAACATAGAGAAATAATATAGCTACATATACCTCAAAGTATACGGATCGACTCAGAATCGGTAGCTGAGTCGATTAAGCCATGTCTGTCTGTTTGTCCGTCCGTCCGTCTGTACGTCACCGATTTTTAGGCCCTAAATTTTGAGCTAGGATAATGAAATTTGGTATATGGGATCCTCGCCCGTGCCTACAGAACAAGTGTAAAAATTTTTGAAATACGCCTAGTGCCACGCCCCCTTTTAAGATAAACTCAGTTTTTGGCCAAACCGTAAGAAATTATAAAAAAGTGTTTGAGAAACATATTTAGAGAATCGTAATATCTATATTTCGTCAATACAAAGTTTTTTGCCACGCCCACTTTTTGGGGGCGTTTTCCTACAAAAACCATTTGTATGCCCAACTCCAAGGCATATGCAATACAAACATATGAGAGGCTACAATCCGCAGTGCGGATCGTTGAATACCCTATCCCATCCCATCCTTAAAATTAATATCCTCAAAATATAGGCCTTATGGCGATGAAATACAGAAAATGACATTGTCACAATATATTGCTCAGACAGTTTATCAAAATCTTTTGTGGTTCGACAAAATACAACGTATATCTATTGCTAATGCCTTGGGATGGGCTATACAAATGGTTTTTGTAAGAAAACGCCCCCAAAATGTGGGCGTAGGTGAAAATGATCTATAGACAAAATGTTTATATTACTATTGCGGAAGTATTTGCATCAAATTTTTTTTCGAAAGTTTTAAAATTTGGACAAAAAACGTATTTTACTAAAAACGCCCCTAAAAAGTGGGCGTGGCAAAAAACTTTGTATGGACGAAATATAGATATTAGGATTGTCTAAATATGCTACTCAGACACTTTTTTGAAATTTCTTACGGTTTGGCCAAAAAAAAAGGTTTTTCTAAAAAGGGGGCGTGGCAGTGGGCGGATTTCAAAAATTTTTACACTTGTTCTGGTGGCACGGACGAGGATCCTCTATACCAAATTTCATTATCCTAGCTCAAAATTTAAGGCCCAAAAACCGCTGACGAACAGACAGACGGACGGACGGACGGACGGACGGACGGACGGACGGACGGACGGACGGACGGACAGACAGACATGGCTAATTCGACTCAGCTAGCGATTCTGAGTCGATCCATATACTTTGAGGTATATGTAGCAAAATTATTTCTCTATGTTACAAACTAAGTATCAAAACTAATATACCCCCCTATGGGATAGGGTATAAAAACGTGGTTTTTTGTCGATCCATAAAAGAATTTGATAATCCTTCGGAACAATATGTTGTAACAACGTCATTTTTAATATACCTCAAAGTATATGGATCGACTCAGAATCGCTAGCTGAGTCGAATTAGCCATGTCTGTCTGTCCGTCCGTCCGTCCGTCCGTCCGTCCGTCCGTCCGTCCGTCTGTCTGTTCGTCACCGATTTTTGGGCCTTAAATTTTGAGCTAGGATAATGAAATTTGGTATATAGGATCCTTGTCCGAGTCACCAGAACAAGTGTAAAAATTTTTGACATCCGCCCACTGCCACGCCCCCTTTTTAGAAAAACGTAATTTTTGGCAAAACCGTAAAGAATTTTAAAAAAGTGTCTGAACAGCATATTTACAGAATCGTAATATCTATATTTCGTTCATATAAAGTTTTTTGCCACGCCCACTTTTTGGGGGCGTTTTCAATAAAAAACTGTTTTCGGTCAAATTTTAAATTTTTCGAAAAAACCATTTGTATGCCCAACTCCAAGGCATATGCAATACAAAAACGTGGTTTTTTGTCGATCCATAAAAGAATTTGATAATCCTTCGGAACAATATGTTGTAACAACGTCATTTCGTCTATATACCATTTTAACCCACGCCCACTTTTTGGGGGCGTTTTTATATAAAAACCATTTTTATACACTACCCCATAACATATGCAGTAGAAAACCTTGTCTGTTGTAGAACCGTAAAATTGTTTTGTAAGCAGTCTGAAGAATTTGTTGTCACTATATCATTTTTTCTATTTTATCCAAATCGTGTTTTTAGCCATGCCCACTTTTTTGGGGATTCTAGTTTTATGGAAAGGATGGGATAGGGTATTCAACGATCCGCACAGCGGATTGTAGCCTTCTCATATGTTTTTTTTATGGGCTCAGCGCTTCGGCATTCTTTCTTCCTACAACACAACACTTCCTCAGCCAAATAGAATTTTTATTATTATACCCTATCCCATAGGGGGGTATATTAGTTTTGATACATAGTTTCTAACATAGAGAAATAATTTTGCTACATATACCTCAAAGTATATGGATCGACTCAGAATCGCTAGCTGAGTCGAATTAGCCATGTCTGTCTGTCCGTCCGTCCGTCCGTCTGTCTGTTCGTCACCGATTTTTGGGCCTTAAATTTTGAGCTAGGATAATGAAATTTGGTATATAGGATCCTTGTCCGAGTCACCCGAACAAGTGTAAAAATTTTTGAAATCCGCCCACTGCCACGCCCCCTTTTTAGAAAAACGTAATTTTTGGCAAAACCGTAAAGAATTTTAAAAAAGTGTCTGAACAGCATATTTACAGAATCGTAATATCTATATTTCGTTCATATACAGTTTTTTGCCACGCCCACTTTTTGGGGGCGTTTTCGGTCAAATTTTAAATTTTTCGAAAAAATTTTTGATGCAGAATCATTAACATTATTAATATGAACATTTCGTCTTTATACTATTTTAACCCACGCCCACTTTTTGGGGGCGTTTTTATATAAAAACCATTTCTATACACCACCCCAGAACATATACAGGAGAAAACCTTGTCTTTTGTAGAACCGCAAAAGTGTTTTGTAAGCAGCCTTAAGAATTTGTTGTCACTATATCATTTTTTTTATTTTATCCACATCGTGTTTTTAGCCATGCCCACTTTTTTGGGGATTCTAGTTTTATGGAAAGGATGGGATAGGGTATTCAACGATCCGCACAGCGGATTGTAGCCTTCTCATATGTTTATACCCTATCCCATAGGGGTATATTAGTTTTGATACATAGTTTGTAACATAGAGAAATAATTTAGCTATATATACCTCAAAGTATATGGATCGACTCAGAATCGATAGCTGAGTCGATTTAGCCATGTCTGTCCGTCCGTCCGTCCGTACGTCACCAGTTTTTGGGCCTTAAATTTTGAGCTAGAAGGATGAAATTTGGTACACGTGCTCTTTGTTGCTCCCAGCAGAACAAGTGTAAACATTTTTGAAATCCGCCCACTGCCACGCCCCCTTTTTAGAAAAACGTATTTTTTGGCCAAACCATAAGGAATTTTGAAAAATTTTCTGAACAACATATTTAGACAATCTGAATATCTGTATTTCGTTCATATAAAGTTTTTTGCCACGCCCACTTTTTGGGGGCGTTTTTAATAAAAAACGTTTTTCGGTCAAATTTTAAAATTTTCTAAAAAAATTTTGATGCAGAATCATTAGTAATATAAATATGAACATTTCGTCAATAGACCATTTTAACCCACGCCCACTTTTTGGGGGCGTTTTTAATAAAAACCATTTTTATACCCTACCCCATAACATATGCAGGAGAAAACCTTGTCTTTTGTAGAACCGTAAAAGTTTTTATACCCTATCCCATAGGGGGGTATATTAGTTTTGATACTTAGTTTGTAACATAGAGAAATAATTTTGATACATATACCTCAAAGTATATGGATCGACTCAGAATCGCTAGCTGAGTCGAATTAGCCATGTCTGTCTGTCCGTCCGTCCGTCCGTCCGTCCGTCCGTCTGTTCGTCACCGATTTTTGGGCCTTAAATTTTGAGCTAGGATAATGAAATTTGGTATATAGGATCCTCGTCCGTGCCACCAGAACAAGTGTAAAAATTTTTGAAATCCGCCCACTGCCACGCCCCCTTTTTAGAAAAACTTATTTTTTGGCCAAACCGTAAGGAATTTCAAAAAAGTGTCTGAGCAGCATATTTAGACAATCCTAATATCTATATTTCGTTCATACAAAGTTTTTTGCCACGCCCACTTTTTGGGGGCGTTTTTAGTTAAAAACGCTTTTTGTCCAAATTTTAAAACTTTCGAAAAAATTTTTGATGCAAATACTTCCGCAATGGTAATATAAACATTTTGTCCATAGATCATTTTCACCTACGCCCACATTTTGGGGGCGTTTTCTTACGAAAACCATTTGTATACCCCATCCCAAGGCATTAGCAATAGAAATACGTTGTTTTTTGTCGAACCACAAAAGATTTTAAGAAACTGTCTGAGCAATATATTGTGACAATGTCATTTTCTGTATTTCATCGCCATAAAGCCTATATTTTGAGGATATTAATTTTAAGGATGGGATGGGATAGGGTATTCAACGATCCGCACAGCGGATTGTAGCCTCTCATATGTTTATACCCTATCCCATAGGGGGGTATATTAGTTTTGATACTTAGTTTGTAACATAGAGAAATAATTTTGATACATATACCTCAAAGTATATGGATCGACTCAGAATCGCTAGCTGAGTCGAATTAGCCATGTCTGTCTGTCCGTCCGTCCGTCCGTCCGTCCGTCCGTCCGTCCGTCCGTCCGTCCGTCCGTCCGTCCGTCCGTCCGTCCGTCTGTCTGTTCGTCACCGATTTTTGGGCCTTAAATTTTGAGCTAGGATAATGAAATTTGGTATATAGGATCCTCGTCCGTGCCACCAGAACAAGTGTAAAAATTTTTGAAATCCGCCCACTGCCACGCCCCCTTTTTAGAAAAACTTATTTTTTGGCCAAACCGTAAGGAATTTCAAAAAAGGGTCTGAGCAGCATATTTAGACAATCCTAATATCTATATTTCGTTCATACAAAGTTTTTTGCCACGCCCACTTTTTGGGGGCGTTTTTAGTTAAAAACGCTTTTTGTCCAAATTTTAAAACTTTCGAAAAAATTTTTGATGCAAATACTTCCGCAATGGTAATATAAACATTTTGTCCATAGATCATTTTCACCTACGCCCACATTTTGGGGGCGTTTTCTTACGAAAACCATTTGTATACCCCATCCCAAGGCATTAGCAATAGAAATACGTTGTTTTTTGTCGAACCACAAAAGATTTTAAGAAACTGTCTGAGCAATATATTGTGACAATGTCATTTTCTGTATTTCATCGCCATAAAGCCTATATTTTGAGGATATTAATTTTAAGGATGGGATGGGATAGGGTATTCAACGATCCGCACAGCGGATTGTAGCCTCTCATATGTTTTTTTTTAATTTCCTCAAAAGCGCAATCCTTTGATAGCTAGGTTTGTGTTATTTGATATTGGTAATTATACCCTATCCCATAGGGGGGTATATTAGTTTTGATACTTAGTTTGTAACATAGAGAAATAATTTTGCTACATATACCTCAAAGTATGGATCGACTCAGAATCGCTAGCTGAGTCGAATTAGCCATGTCTGTCTGTCCGTCCGTCCGTCCGTCTGTCTGTTCGTCACCGATTTTTGGGCCTTAAATTTTGAGCTAGGATAATGAAATTTGGTATATGGGATCCTCGTCCGTGCCACCAGAACAAGTGTAAAAATTTTTGAAATCCGCCCACTGCCACGCCCAGTTTTTAGGAAAACTTATTTTTTGGCCAAACCGTTAGGAATTTCAAAAAAGTGTCTGAGTAGCATACTTAGACAATCCTTATATCTATATTTCGTTCATACAAAGTTTTTTGCCATGCCCACTTTTTTGGGGCGTTTTTAGTAAAAAACGCTTTTTGTCCAAATTTTAAAACTTTCGAAAAAATTTTCGATGCAAATACTTCCGCAATGGTAATATAAACATTTTGTCCATAGATCATTTTCACCTACGCCCACATTTTGAGAGCGTTTTCTTACGAAAACCATTTGTATACCCCATCCCAAGGCATTAGTAATAGAAATACGTTGTTTTTTGTCGAACCACAAACGATTTTGAGAAACTGTCTGAGCAATATATTGTGACAATGTCATTTTCTGTATTTCATCGCCATAAGGCCTATATTTTGAGGATAATAATTTAAAATATGGGATGGGATAGGGTATTCAACGATCCGCATAGCGGATTGTAGCCTCTCATATGTTTTATAAGCAGTCTGAAGAATTTGTTGTCACCATGTCTGTGTGTTCGTCAGCGGTTTTTGGGCCTTAAATTTTGAGCTAGGATAATGAAATTAGGTATAGAGGATCCTCGTCCGTGCCACCAGAACAAGTGTAAAAATTTTTGAAATCCGCCCACTGCCACGCCCCCTTTTTAGGAAAACTTATTTTTTGGCCAAACCGTAAGGAATTTCAAAAAAGTGTCTGAGTAGCATATTTAGACAATCCTAATATCTATATATCGTTCATACAAAGTTTTTTGCCACGCCCACTTTTTGGGGGCGTTTTTAGTAAAAAACGCTTTTTGTCAAATTTTAAAACTTTCGAAAAAAATTTTGATGCAAATACTTCCGAAATGGTAATATAAACATTTTGTCCATAGATCATTTTCACCTACGCCCACATTTTGGGGGCGTTTTCTTACAAAAACCATTTGTATACCCCATCCCAAGGCATTAGCAAAAGAAATACGTTGCTTTTTGTCGAACCACAGAAGATTTTGAGAAACTGTCTGAGCACTATATTGTGACAATGTCATTTTCTGTATTTCATCGCCATAAGGCCTATATTTTGAGGATATTTATTTAAAGGATGGGATGGGATAGGGTATTCAACGATCCGCATAGCGGATTGTAGCCTCTCATATGTTTATACCCTATCCCATAGGGGGGTATATTAGTTTTGACATTAAGTTTGTAACATAGAGAAATAATTTCGATACATATACCTCAAAGTATATGGATCGATTCAGAATCGCTAGCTGAGTCGATTAAGCCATGTCTGTCTGTCCGTCCGTCCGTCCGTCTGTGTGTCACCGATTTTTGGGCCTTAAATTTTGAGCTAGAGTGTTCAAATTTGGTATATAGACTCTCTGGCCGACGAAGCAGAACAAGTGTAAAAATTTTTAAAATCCGCCTACTGCCACGCCCCCTTTTAGAAAAACGTAGTTTGAAGCCAAACCGTAAGGAATTTCAAAAAAGTGCCTGAGCAGCATATTTAGACAATCCTAATATCTATATTTCGTCAATACAAAGTTTTTTGCCACGCCCACTTTTTAGGGGCGTTTTTAGTAAAATACGTTTTTTGTCCAAATTTTAAAACTTTCGAAAAAAATTTGTATGCAAATACTTCCGCAATGGTAATATAAACATTTTGTCCATAGATCATTTTCACCTATGCCCACATTTTGGGGGCGTTTTCTTACAAAAACCATTTGTATACCCCATCCCAAGGCATTAGCAATAGAAATACGTTGTTTTTTGTCGAACCACACAAGATTTTGAGAAACTGTCTGAGCAATATATTGTGACAATGTCATTTTCTGTATTTCATCGCCATAAGGCCTATATTTTGAGGATATTAATTTAAAGGATGGGATGGGATAGGGTATTCAACGATCCGCATAGCGGATTGTAGCCTCTCATATGTTTATACCCTATCCCATAGGGGGGTATATTAGTTTTGATACTTAGTTTGTAACATAGAGAAATAATTTTGCTACATATACCTCAAAGTATATGGATCGACTCAGAATCGCTAGCTGAGTCGATTAAGCCATGTCTGTCTGTCCGTCCGTCCGTCCGTCCGTCCGTCCGTCCGTCCGTCTGTACGTCACCGATTTTTAGGCCTTAAATTTTGAGCTAGGATAATGAAATTTGGTATATAGGATCTTCGTCTCTGCCTACAGAACAAGTGTAAAAATTTTTGAAATCCGCCCACTGCCACGCCCCCTTTTAAGAAAAACTCAGTTTTTGACCAAACCGTAAGGAATTTTAAAAAAGTTTCTGAACAACATATTTAGACAATATTAATATCTATATTTCGTCTATATAAAGTTTTTTGCCACGCCCACTTTTTGGGGGCGTTTTCAATAAAAAACTGTTTTCGGTCAAATTTTAAATTTTTCGAAAAAAATTTTGATGCAGAATCATTAACATTATTAATATGAACATTTCGTCTATATACCATTTTAACCCACGCCCACTTTTTGGGGGCGTTTTTATATAAAAACCATTTTTATACACTACCCCATAACATATGCAGGATAAAACCTTGTCTTTTGTAGAACCGCAAAATTGTTTTGTAAGCAGTCTGAAGAACTTGTTGACACTATATCACTTTTTCTATTTTATCCACATCGTGTTTTTAGCCATGCCCCCTTTTTTGGGGATTTTAGTTTTATGGATAGGATGGGATAGGGTATTCAACGATCCGCACAGCGGATTGTAGTTTTGATATGCATTTCAAAATCTTTAACGTCAGTACCTATTTATACCCTATCCCATAGGGGTATATTAGTTTTGATACTTAGTTTGTAACATAGAGAAATAATTTTGCTACACATACCTCAAAGTATATGGATCGACTCAGAATCGCTAGCTGAGTCGATTAAGCCATGTCTGTCTGTCCGTCCGTCCGTCCGTCCGTCTGTACGTCACCGATTTTTAGGCCTTAAATTTTGAGCTAGGATAATGAAATTTGGTATATAGGATCCTCGTTTTTACTATGTTTGCTGTTTTTTTTGTTTTACTGTGGTTTTTGTTCTGTTTGCGTTGCTTAGTTCGATGTGGTTGGCGCGGTGGTCAAAAAGCGAATGATTGAACCAAATGGTGGTGGCGTGCACAGACACAAAATGACCCATTGCCACATGTTCCGCACAGCGTGAACGTTGGGAAGTGTCTTTATTGTGCACTGACAGTGCTACCACTTTTCGCTTTAACATTAATTTTAAGGATGGGATGGGATAGGGTATTCAACGATCCGCACAGCGGATTGTAGCCTCTCATATGTTTTTATACCCTATCCCATAGGGGTATATTAGTTTTGATACTTAGTTTGTAACATAGAGAAATAATTTTGCTACATATACCTCAAAGTATATGGATCGACTCAGAATCGCTAGCTGAGTCGATTAAGCCATGTCTGTCTGTCAGTCCGTCCGTCCGTCCGTCCGTCCGTCTGTACGTCACCGATTTTTAGGCCTTAAATTTTGAGCTAGGATAATGAAATTTGGTGTATAGGATCCTCGTCTCTGCCTACAGAACAAGTGTAAACATTTTTGAAATCCGCCCACTGCCACGCCCCCTTTTAAGAAAAACTCAGTTTTTGACCAAACCGTAAGGAATTTTAAAAAAGTTTCTGAACAACATATTTAGACAATATTAATATCTATATTTCGTCTATATAAAGTTTTTTGCCACGCCCACTTTTTGGGGGCGTTTTCAATCAAAAACTGTTTTCGGTCAAATTTTAAATTTTTCGAAAAAAATTTTGATGCAGAATCATTAACATTATTAATATGAACATTTCTTCTATATACCATTTTAACCCACGCCCACTTTTTGACGGCGTTTTTATATAAAAACCATTTTTATACACTACTCCATAACATAATGCAAGAGAAAACCTTGTCTTTTGTAGAACCGTTAAAGTGTTTTGTAAGCAGTCTGAAGAATTTGTTGTCACTATAACATTTTTTCTATTTATCCACATCGTGTTTTTAGTCATGTCCCCTTTTTTGGGGATTTTAGTTTTATGGATAGGATGGGATAGGGTATTCAACGATCCGCACAGCGGATTGTAGCCTTCTCATATGTTTATACCCAATCCCATAGGGGTATATTAGTTTTGATACTTAGTTTGTAACATAGAGAAATAATTTTGCTACATATACCTCAAAGTATATGGATCGACTCAGAATCGCTAGCTGAGTCGATTAAGCCATGTCTGTCTGTCCGTCCGTCCGTCTGTACGTCACCGATTTTTAGGCCTTAAATTTTGAGCTAGGATAATGAAATTTGGTATATAGGATCCTCGTCTCTACCTACAGAACAAGTGTAAAAATTTTTGAAATCCGCCCACTGCCACGCCCCCTTTTAAGAAAAACTCAGTTTTTGACCAAACCGTAAGGAATTTTAAAAAAGTTTCTGAACAACATATTTAGACAATATTAATATCTATATTTCGTCTATATAAAGTTTTTTGCCACGCCCACTTTTTGGGGGCGTTTTCAATAAAAAACTGTTTTCGGTCAAATTTTAAATTTTTCGAAAAAAATGTTGATGCAGAATCATTAACATTATTAATATGAACATTTCTTCTATGTGCCATTTTAACCCACGCCCACTTTTTGGGGGCGTTTTTATATAAAAACCATTTTTATACACTACCCCATAACATATGCAAGAGAAAACCTTGTCTTTTGTAGAACCGTAAAAGTGTTTGTAAGCAGTCTGAAGAATTTGTTGTCACTATGTCCCCTTTTTTGGGGATTTTAGTTTTATGGATAGGATGGGATAGGGTATTCAACGATCCGCACAGCGGATTGTTTTTTTTATAAAAACGCCCCCAAAAAGTGGGCGTGGGTTAAACCTCTATCCCATAGGGGTTTATTAGTTTTGATACTTAGTTTGTAACATAGAGAAATAATTTAGCTACATATACCTCAAAGTATATGGATCGACTCAGAATCGGTAGCTGAGTCGATTAAGCCATGTCTGTCTGTTTGTCCGTCCGTCCGTCTGTACGTCACCGATTTTTAGGCCTTAAATTTTGAGCTAGGATAATGAAATTTGGTATATGGGATCCTCGCCCGTGCCTACAGAACAAGTGTAAACATTTTTGAAATACGCCCAGTGCCACGCCCCCTTTTAAGATAAACTCAGTTTTTGGCCAAACCGTACGAAATTTTAAAAAAGTGTCTGAGAAACATATTTAGAGAATCGTAATATCTATATTTCGTCAATACAAAGTTTTTTGCCACGCCCACTTTTTGGGGGCGTTTTCCTACAAAAACCATTTGTATACCCAACTCCAAGGCATATGCAATACAAAAACGTGGTTTTTTGTCGATCCATAAAAGAATTTGATAATCCTTCGGAACAATATGTTTTAAGCATGGGATGGGATAGGGTATTAAACGATCCGCACAGCGGATTGTAGCCTTCTCATATGTTTATACCCTATCCCATAGGGGGGTATATTAGTTTTGATACTTAGTTTGTAACATAGAGAAATAATTTTGCTACATATACCTCAAAGTATATGGATCGGCTCAGAATCGCTAGCTGAGTCGAATTAGCCATGTCTGTCTGTCCGTCCGTCCGTCCGTCCGTCTGTCTGTTCGTCACCGATTTTTGGGCCTTAAATTTTGAGCTAGGATAATGAAATTTGGTATATAGGATCCTCGTCCGTGCCACCAGAACAAGTGTAAACATTTTTGAAATCCGCCCACTGCCACGCCCCCTTTTTAGAAAAACTTATTTTTTGGCCAAACCGTACGGAATTTCCAAAAAGTGTCTGAGCAACATATTTAGACAATCCTAATATCTATATTTCGTTCATACAAAGTTTTTTGCCACGCCCACTTTTTGGGGGCGTTTTTAGTAAAAAACGCTTTTTGTCCAAATTTTAAAACTTTCGAAAAAAATTTTTGATGCAAATACTTCCGCAATGGTAATATAAACATTTTGTCCATAGATCATTTTCACCTACGCCCACATTTTGGGGGCGTTTTCTTACGAAAAGCATTTGTATACCCCATCCCAAGGCATTAGCAATAGAAATACGTTGTTTTTTGTCGAACCACAAAAGATTTTGAGAAACTGTCTGAGCAATATATTGTGACAATGTCATTTTCTGTATTTCATCGCCATAAGGCCTATATTTTGAGGATATTAATTTAAAGGATGGGATCGGATAGGGTTGTCAACGATCCGCATAGCGGATTGTAGCCTCTCATATGTTTTTTTTAATTTCCTCAAAAGCGCAATCCTTTGATAGCTAGTTATACCCTATCCCATAGGGGTATATTAGTTTTGATACTTAGTTTGTAACATAGAGAAATAATTTTGCTACACATACCTCAAAGTATATGGATCGACTCAGAATCGCTAGCTGAGTCGATTAAGCCATGTCTGTCTGTCCGTCCGTCCGTCCGTCCGTCTGTACGTCACCGATTTTTAGGCCTTAAATTTTGAGCTAGGATAATGAAATTTAGTATATAGGATCCTCGTCTCTGCCTACAGAACAAGTGTAAACATTTTTGAAATCCGCCCACTGCCACGCCCCCTTTTAAGAAAAACTCAGTTTTTGACCAAACCGTAAGGAATTTTAAAAAAGTTTCTGAACAACATATTTAGACAATATTAATATCTATATTTCGTCTATATAAAGTTTTTTGCCACGCCCACTTTTTGGGGGCGTTTTCAATAAAAAACTGTTTTCGGTCAAATTTTAAATTTTTCGAAAAAAATTTTGATGCAGAATCATTAACATTATTAATATGAACATTTCTTCTATGTACCATTTTAACCCACGCCCACTTTTTGGGGGCGTTTTTATATAAAAACCATTTTTATACACTACCCCATAACATATGCAAGAGAAAACCTTGTCTTTTGTAGAACCGTAAAAGTGTTTGTAAGCAGTCTGAAGAATTTGTTGTCACTATGTCCCCTTTTTTGGGGATTTTAGTTTTATGGATAGGATGGGATAGGGTATTCAACGATCCGCACAGCGGATTGTAGCCTTCTCATATTTTTTTTTTTTAATTTCCTCAAAAGCGCAATCCTTTGATAGCTAGTTTTGTGTTATTTGATATTGGTAATTATACCCTATCCCATAGGGGGGTATATTAGTTTTGATACTTAGTTTGTAACATAGAGAAATAATTTTGCTACATATACTTCAAAGTATATGGATCGACTCAGAATCGCTAGCTGAGTCGAATTAGCCATGTCTGTCTGTCCGTCCGTCCGTCCGTCCGTCTGTCTGTTCGTCACCGATTTTTGGGCCTTAAATTTTGAGCTAGGATAATGAAATTTGGTATATAGGATCCTCGTCCGTGCCACCAGAACAAGTGTAAAAATTTTTGAAATCCGCCCGCTGCCACGCCCCCTTTTTAGAAAAACTTATTTTTTGGCCAAACCGTAAGGAATTTCAAAAAAGTGTCTGAGCAGGATATTTAGACAACCCTAATATCTATATTTCGTTCATACAAAGTTTTTTGCCACGCCCACTTTTTGGGGGCGTTTTTAGTAAAAACGCTTTTTGTCCAAGTTTTAAAACTTTCGAAAAAATTTTTGATGCAAATACTTCCGCAATGGTAATATAAATATTAGGTCCATAGATCATTTTCACCTACGCCCACATTTTGGGGGTGTTTTCTTACAAAAACCATTTGTATTCCCCAACCCAAGGCATTAGCAGTAGAAATACGTTGTTTTTTTGGCGAACCACAAAAGATTTTGATAAACTGTCTGAGCAATATATTGTGACAATGTCATTTTCTGTATTTCATCGCCATAAGGCCTATATTTTGAGGATATTTATAATAACGATGTGATGGGATAGGGTATCCAACGATCCGCACAGCGGATTGTAGCTTTCATATGTTTTTATACCCTATCCCATAGGGGGGTATATTAGTTTTGATACTTAGTTTGTAACATAGAGAAATAATTTTGCTACATATACCTCAAAGTATATGGATCGACTCAGAATCGCTAGCTGAGTCGAATTAGCCATGTCTGTCTGTCCGTCCGTCCGTCTGTTCGTCACCGATTTTTGGGCCTTAAATTTTGAGCTAGGATAATGAAATTTGGTATATAGGATCCTCGTCCGTGCCACCAGAACAAGTGTACAAATTTTTGAAATCCGCCCACTGCCACGCCCCCTTTTTAGGAAAACTTATTTTTTAGCCAAACCGTAAGGAATATCAAAAAAGTGTCTGAGTAGCATATTTAGACAATCCTAATATCTATATTTCGTTCATACAAAGTTTTTTGCCACGCCCACTTTTTGGGGGCGTTTTTAGTAAAAAACGCTTTTTGTCCAATTTTTAAAACTTTCGAAAAAAATTTTGATGCAAATACTTCCGAAATGGTAATATAAACATTTTGTCTATAGATCATTTTCACCTACGCCCACATTTTGGGGGCGTTTTCTTACAAAAACCATTTGTATACCCCATCCCAAGGCATTAGCAATAGAAATACGTTGTTTTTTGTCGAACCACACAAGATTTTGAGAAACTGTCTGAGCAATATATTGTGAGAATGTCATATTCTGTATTTCATCGCCATAAGGCCTATATTTTGAGGATATTAATTTAAAGGATGGGATGGGATAGGGTATTCAACGATCCGCATAGCGGATTGTAGCCTCTCATATGTTTTTTCGTTACGTTTGGCATTGGCAGACTTTTGTTTGCGCGCGATGTCTCCTTTCAACTCCTTATTCACTTTACTTCGGAAGTCTATTAAATTCTGATAGTTTATTCTCTGATATCTATTAAAAAATATATCAGATGGTTTCTTTCCGGTAACAGAGTGAATTGAGTTGTTGTATCTGTCAACGGCTATATTTATTAATTCTTTGAGTCGCAAAGATTTATACTCAACTTTAAGACACCTGAAAATTTCAAGTATCGTCGAGTGGAACCTTTCGACTTGTCCGTTGACCTCACTTCGATATACTGGGGTACGATAGAGCTTAATACCGAGCATGCTTATGAAGTTTAGCACTATAGGGCTCAGAAAACTCCTTTTGAGCTAGGATAATGAAATTTGGTATATAGGATCCTTGTCCGAGTCACCAGAACAAGTGTAAAAATTTTTGAAATCCGCCCACTGCCACGCCCCCTTTTTAGAAAAACGTAATTTTTGGCAAAACCGTAAAGAATTTTAAAAAAGTGTCTGAACAGCATATTTAGAGAATGGTAATATCTATATTTTGTTCATATATTTTTTTTTGCCACGCCCACTTTTTGGGGGCGTTTTCAATAAAAAACTGTTTTCGGTCAAATTTTAAATTTTTCGAAAAAAATTTTGATGCAGAATCATTAACATTATTAATATGAACATTTCGTCTTTTTACCATTTTAACCCACGCCCACTTTTTGGGGGCGTTTTTATATAAAAACCATTTTTTTACACTACCCCATAACATATGAAGGAGAAAACCTAGTCTTTTGTAGAACCGTAAAAGTGTTTTGTAAGCAGTCTGAAGATTTAGTTGTCACTATATCATTTTTTCTATTTTATCCACATCGTATTTTTAGCCATGCCCACTTTTTTTTTGGGATTTTAGTTTTATGGATAGGATGGGATAGGGTATTCAACGATCCGCACAGCGGATTGTAGCCTTCTCATATGTTTTCCTTCAGTTTTCGTTTGCGTTGAAGCAAAGAGCACATGAGTAAAATTAAAGAGAGCTTACCAACACATTCAAATGCATTTACATGAAATTTGAGTTGGTCGGTCTGGGACACCTACCCTTAAGCCATGTCTGTCTGTCCGTCCGTCCGTCCGTCTGTACGTCACCGATTTTTAGGCCTTAAATTTTGAGCTAGGATAATGAAATTTGGTATATAGGATCCTCGTCTCTGCCTACAGAACAAGTGTAAAAATTTTTGAAATCCGCCCACTGCCACGCCCTCTTTTAAGAAAAACTCAGTTTTTGACCAAACCGTAAGGAACTTTAAATAATTTTCTGAACAACATATTTAGATAATATTAATGTCTATATTTCGTTCATATAAAGTTTTTTGCCACGCCCACTTTTTGGGGGCGTTTTCAATTAAAAACTGTTTTCGGTCAAATTTTAAATTTTTCGAAAAAATTTTTGATGCAGAATCATTAACATTATTAATATGAACATTTCGTCTATATACCATTTTAACCCACGCCCACTTTTTGGGGGCGTTTTTATATAAAAACCATTTTTATACACTACCCCATTACATATGCAGGAGAAAACCTTGTCTGTTGTAGAACCGTAAAATTGTTTTGTAAGCAGTCTGAAGAATTTGTTGTCACTATATCATTTTTTCTATTTTATCCACATCGTGTTTTTAGCCATGCCCCCTTTTTTGGGGATTTTAGTTTTATGGATAGGATGGGATAGGGTATTCAACGATCCGCACAGCGGATTGTAGCCTTCTCATATGTTTATACCCAATCCCATAGGGGGGTATATTAGTTTTGACATTAAGTTTGTAACATAGAGAAGTAATTTCGATACATATACCTCAAAGTATATGGATCGATTCAGAATCGCTAGCTGAGTCGATTAAGCCATGTCTGTCTGTCCGTCCGTCCGTCCGTCCGTCTGTGTGTCACCGATTTTTGGGCCTTAAATTTTGAGCTAGAGTGTTGAAATTTGGTATATAGACTCTCTGGCCGACGAAGCAGAACAAGTGTAAATTTTTTTGAAATCCGCCCACTGCCACGCCCCCTTTTTGAAAAACGTAGGTAAAAGCCAAACGGTAAGGAATTTCAAAAAAGTGTCTGAGCAGCATATTTAGATAATATTAATATCTATATTTCGTTCATACAAAGTTTTTTGCCACGCCCACTTTTTGGGGGCGTTTTTAGTAAAAAACGCTTTTTGTCCAAATTTTAAAACTTTCGAAAAAAATTTTGATGCAAATACTTTCGCAATGGTAATATAAACATTTTGTCCATAGATCATTTTCACCTGCGCCTACATTTTGGGGGCGTTTTCTTACAAAAACCATTTGTATACCCCATCCCAAGGCATTACCAATAGAAATACGTTGGTTTTTGTCGAACCACAAAAGATTTTGATAAACTGTCTGAGCAATATATTGTGACAATGTCATTTGCTGTATTTCATCGCCATAAGGCCTATATTTTGAGGATATTAATTTTAAGGATGGGATGGGATAGGGTATTCAACGATCCGCACAGCGGGTGTAGCCTCTCATATGTTTATAGCCTATCTCATAGGGGGGTATATTAGTTTTGATACATAGTTTGTAACAAAGAGAAATAATTTTGCTACATATACCTCAAAGTATATGGATCGACTCAGAATCGCTAGCTGAGTCGAATTAGCCATGTCTGTCTGTCCGTCCGTCCGTCCGTCCGTCCGTCTGTCTGTTCGTCACCGATTTTTGGGCCTTAAATTTTGAGCTAGGATAATGAAATTTGGTATATACGATCCTTGTCCGAGTCACCAGAACAAGTGTAAAAATTTTTGAAATCCGCCCACTGCCACGCCCCCTTTTTAGAAAAACGTAATTTTTGGCAAAACCGTGAAGAATTTTAAAAAAGTGTCTGAACAGCATATTTAGAGAAACGTAATATCTATATTTTGTTCATATAATGTTTTTTGCCACGCCCACTTTTTGGGGGCGTTTTCAATAAAAAACTGTTTTCGGTCAAATTTTAAATTTTTCGAAAAAAATTTTGATGCAGAATCATTAACATTATTAATATGAACATTTCGTATTTATACCATTTTAACCCACGCCCACTTTTTGGGGGCGTTTTTATATAAAAACCATTTTTATACACTACCCCATAACATATGAAGGAGAAAACCTAGTCTTTTGTAGAACCGTAAAAGTGTTTTGTAAGCAGTCAGAAGATTTAGTTGTCACTATATCATTTTTTCTATTTTATCCACATCGTATTTTTAGCCATGCCCACTTTTTTTTTGGGATTTTAGTTTTATGGATAGGATGGGATAGGGTATTCAACGATCCGCACAGCGGATTGTAGCCTTCTCATATGTTTATACCCTATCCCATAGGGGGGTATATTAGTTTTGATACTTAGTTTGTAACATAGAGGAATAATTTTGCTACATATACCTCAAAGTATATGGATCGACTCAGAATCGCTAGCTGAGTCGAATAAGCCATGTCTGCCTGTCCGTCCGTCCGTCCGTCCGTCCGTCCGTCCGTCTGTCTGTTCGTCAGCGGTTTTTGGGCCTTAAATTTTGAGCTAGGATAATGAAATTTGGTATAGAGGATCCTCGTCCGTGCCACCAGAACAAGTGTAAAAATTTTTGAAATCCGCCCACTGCCGCGCCCCCTTTTTAGGACAACTTATTTTTTGGCCAAACCGTAAGGAATTTCAAAAAAGTGTCTGAGTAGCATATTTAGACAATCCTAATATCTATATTTTGTTCATACAAAGTTTTTTGCCACGCCCACTTTTTGGGGGCGTTTTTAGTAAAAAACGCTTTTTGTCCAAATTTTAAAACTTTCGAAAAAAATTTTGATGCAAATACTTCCGAAATGGTAATATAAACATTTTGTCCATAGATCATTTTCACCTACGCCCACATTTTGGGGGCGTTTTCTTACAAAAACCATTTGTATACCCCATCCCAAGGCATTAGCAATAGAAATACGTTGCTTTTTGTCGAACCACACAAGATTTTGAGAAACTGTCTGAGCAATATATTGTGACAATGTCATTTTCTGTATTTCATCGCCATAAGGCCTATATTTTGAGGATATTAATTTAAAGGATGGGATGGGATAGGGTATTCAACGATCCGCATAGCGGATTGTAGCCTCTCATATGTTTATACCCTATCCCATAGGGGGGTATATTAGTTTTGATACTTAGTTTGTAACATAGAGAAATAATTTTGCTACATATACCTCAAAGTATATGGATCGACTCAGAATCGCTAGCTGAGTCGAATAAGCCATGTCTGTCTGTCCGTCCGTCCGTCCGTCCGTCTGTCTGTTCGTCAGCGGTTTTTGGGCCTTAAATTTTGAGCTAGGATAATGAAATTTGGTATAGAGGATCCTCGTCCGTGCCACCAGAACAAGTGTAAAAAATTTTGAAATCCGCCCACTGCCACGCCCCCTTTTTAGGAAAACTTATTTTTTGGCCAAACCGTAAGGAATTTCAAAAAAGTGTCTGAGTAGCATATTTAGACAATCCTAATATCTATATTTCGTTCAGACAAAGTTTTTTGCCACGCCCACTTTTTGGGGGCGTTTTTAGTAAAAAACGCTTTTTGTCAAATTTTAAAACTTTCGAAAAAAATTTTGATGCAAATACTTCCGAAATGGTAATATAAACATTTTGTCCATAGATCATTTTCACCTACGCCCACATTTTGGGGGCGTTTTCTTACAAAAACCATTTGTATACCCCATCCCAAGGCATTAGCAATAGAAATACGTTGCTTTTTGTCGAACCACACAAGATTTTGAGAAACTGTCTGAGCAATATATTGTGACAATGTCATTTTCTGTATTTCATCGCCATAAGGCCTATATTTTGAGGATATTTATTTAAAGGATGGGATGGGATAGGGTATTCAACGATCCGCATAGCGGATTGTAGCCTCTCATATGTTTTTATTTATACCCTATCCCATAGGGTATAAATAAAACAATCTAACGCCCACTTTTTAGGGGCGTTTTTTATAAAAAACGTTTTCCGGTCAAATTTTAAAATTTTCGAAAAAAGTTTTGATGCACTATCATTGGTAGTATTAATGTGAACATTTCGTCTATATACTATTTTAACCCACGCCCACTTTTTAGGGGCATTTTCTTACAAAAACCATTTGTATGCCCTACCCCAAAGCAAATGCAATAGAAAAACGTTGTTTTTTGTCGAACCATAAAAGAATTTGATAAAACTTCTGAACATTATGTTGTGACAACGTCATTTACAATACTTTATGCCCGTAAAGACCACATTTTTGGGATAATTAATTTAAGGATGGGATGGGATGGGATGGGATAGGATATTAAACGATCCGCACAGCTGATTGTAGCCTTGTTATACCCTATCCCATAGGGGTATATAAGTTTTGATACTTAGTTTGTAACATAGAGAAATAATTTAGCTACATATACCTCAAAGTATATGGATCGACTCAGAATCGCTAGCTTAGTCGAATTAGCCATGTCTGTCTGTCCGTCCGTCCGTCCGGATAATGAAATTTGGTATATAGGATCCTTGGCCGAGTCACCAGGACAAGTGTAAACAATTTTAAAATCCGCCCACTCCCACGCCCCCTTTTAGAAAAAACGTAGTTTTAAGCCAAACCGTAAGGAATTTCAAAAAAGTGTGTTAGCAACATATTTAGACAATCCTAATATTTATATTTATAAACATTTTTGAAATCCGCCCACTGCCACGCCCCCTTTTTAGGAAAACTTATTTTTTGGCCAAACCGTAAGGAATTTCAAAAAAGTGTCTGAGTAGCATATTTAGACAATCCTAATATCTATATTTCGTTCATACAAAGTTTTTTGCCACGCCCACTTTTTGGGGGCGTTTTTAGTAAAAAACGCTTTTTGTCAAATTTTAAAACTTTCGAAAAAAATTTTTATGCAAATACTTCCGAAATGGTAATACAAACATTTTGTCCATAGATCATTTTCACCTACGCCCACATTTTGGGGGCGTTTTCTTACAAAAACCATTTGTATACCCCATCCCAAGGCATTAGCAATAGAAATACGTTGCTTTTTGTCGAACCACACAAGATTTTGAGAAACTGTCTGAGCAATATATTGTGACAATGTCATTTTCTGTATTTCATCGCCATAAGGCCTATATTTTGAGGATATTTATTTAAAGGATGGGATGGGATAGGGTATTCAACGATCCGCATAGCGGATTGTAGCCTCTCATATGTTTTTATTTATACCCTATCCCATAGGGTATAAATAAAACAATCTAACGCCCACTTTTTAGGGGCGTATTTTATAAAAAACGTTTTCCGGTCAAATTTTAAAATTTTCGAAAAAAGTTTTGATGCACTATCATTGGTAGTATTAATGTGAACATTTCGTCTCAATACTATTTTAACCCACGCCCACTTTTTAGGGGCATTTTCTTACAAAAACCATTTGTATGCCCTACCCCAAAGCAAATGCAATAGAAAAACGTTGTTTTTTGTCGAACCATAAAAGAATTTGATAAAACTTCTGAACATTATGTTGTGACAACGTCATTTACAATACTTTATGCCCGTAAAGACCACATTTTTGGGATAATTAATTTAAGGATGGGATGGGATGGGATGGGATAGGATATTAAACGATCCGCACAGCTGATTGTAGCCTTGTTATACCCTATCCCATAGGGGTATATAAGTTTTGATACTTAGTTTGTAACATAGAGAAATAATTTAGCTACATATACCTCAAAGTATATGGATCAACTCAGAATCGCTAGCTTAGTCGAATTAGCCATGTCTGTCTGTCCGTCCGGATAATGAAATTTGGTATATAGGATCCTTGGCCGAGTCACCAGGACAAGTGTAAACAATTTTAAAATCCGCCCACTGCCACGCCCCCTTTTAGAAAAAACGTAGTTTTAAGCCAAACCGTAAGGAATTTCAAAAAAGTGTGTTAGCAACATATTTAGACAATCCTAATATTTATATTTCGTCCATACAAAGTTTTTTGCCACGCCCACTTTTTATACCCTATCCCATAGGGGTATATTAGTTTTGATACTTAGTTTGTAACATAGAGAAATAATTTAGCTACATATACCTCAAAGTATAAGGATCGACTCAGAATCGCTAGCTGAGTCGATTAAGCCATGTCTGTCTGTCCGTCCGTCCGTCCGTCCGTCCGTCCGTCTGTACGTAACCGATTTTTAGGCCTTTAATTTTGAGCTAGGATAATGAAATTTGGTATATAGGATCCTCGTCGCTGCCTACAGAACAAGTGTAAAAATTTTTGAAATCCGCCCACTGCCACGCCCCCTTTTAAGAAAAACTCAGTTTTTGACCAAACCGTAAGGAATTTTAAAAAAGTTTCTGAATAACATATTTAGACAAAATTAATATCTATATTTCGTCCATATAAAGTTTTTTGCCACGCCCACTTTTTGGGGGCGTTTTCTATAAAAAACTGTTTTCGGTCAAATTTTAAATTTTTCGAAAAAGTTTTTGATGCAGAATCATTAACATTATTAATATAAACATTTCGTCTATATACAATTTTAACCCACGCCCACTTTTTGGGGGCGATTTTATATAAAAACCATTTTTATACACTACCCCATAACATATGCAGGAGAAAACCTTGTCTTTTGTAGAACCGTAAAAGTGTTTTGTAAGCAGTCTGAAGAACTTATTGTCACTGTATAATTTTTTCTATTTTATCCACATCGTGTTTTTAGCCATGCCCACTTTTTTGGGGATTTAATTTTATGGATAGGATGCGATAGGGTATTCAACGATCCGCACAGCGGATTGTAGGCTTCTCATATGTTTATACCCTATCCCATAGGGGGGTATATTAGTTTTGATACTTAGTTTGTAACATAGAGAAATAATTTTGCTACATATACCTCAAAGTATATGGATCGACTCAGAATCGCTAGCTGAGTCGAATAAGCCATGTCTGTCTGTCCGTCCGTCCGTCCGTCCGTCTGTCTGTTCGTCAGCGGTTTTTGGGCCTTAAATTTTGAGCTAGGATAATGAAATTTGGTATAGAGGATCCTGATCCGTGCCACCAGAACAAGTGTAAACATTTTTGAAATCCGCCCACTGCCACGCCCCCTTTTTAGGAAAACTTATTTTTTGGCCAAACCGTAAGGAATTTCAAAAAAGTGTCTGAGTAGCATATTTAGACAATCCTAATATCTATATTTCGTTCATACAAAGTTTTTTGCCACGCCCACTTTTTGGGGGCGTTTTTAGTAAAAAACGCTTTTTGTCAAATTTTAAAACTTTCGAAAAAAATTTTGATGCAAATACTTCCGAAATGGTAATATAAACATTTTGTCCATAGATCATTTTCACCTACGCCCACATTTTGGGGGCGTTTTCTTACAAAAACCATTTGTATACCCCATCCCAAGGCATTAGCAATAGAAATACGTTGCTTTTTGTCGAACCACACAAGATTTTGAGAAACTGTCTGAGCAATATATTGTGACAATGTCATTTTCTGTATTTCATCGCCATAAGGCCTATATTTTGAGGATATTTATTTAAAGGATGGGATGGGATAGGGTATTCAACGATCCGCATAGCGGATTGTAGCCTCTCATATGTTTATACCCTATCCCATAGGGGGGTATATTAGTTTTGATACTTAGTTTGTAACATAGAGAAATAATTTTGCTACATATACCTCAAAGTATATGGATCGACTCAGAATCGCTAGCTGAGTCGAATAAGCCATGTCTGTCTGTCCGTCCGTCCGTCCGTCCGTCTGTCTGTTCGTCAGCGGTTTTTGGGCCTTAAATTTTGAGCTAGGATAATGAAATTTGGTATAGAGGATCCTCGTCCGTGCCACCAGAACAAGTGTAAAAATTTTTGAAATCCGCCCACTGCCACGCCCCCTTTTTAGGAAAACTTATTTTTTGGCCAAACCGTAAGGAATTTCAAAAAAGTGTCTGAGTAGCATATTTAGACAATCCTAATATCTATATTTTGTTCATACAAAGTTTTTTGCCACGCCCACTTTTTGGGGGCGTTTTTAGTAAAAAACGCTTTTTGTCCAAATTTAAAACTTTCGAAAAAAATTTTGATGCAAATACTTCCGAAATGGTAATATAAACATTTTGTCTATAGATCATTTTAGCCTACGCCCACATTTTGGGGGCGTTTTCTTACAAAAACCATTTGTATACCCCATCCCAAGGCATTAGCAATAGAAATACGTTGCTTTTTGTCGAACCACACAAGATTTTGAGAAACTGTCTGAGCAATATATTGTGACAATGTCATTTTCTGTATTTCATCGCCATAAGGCCTATATTTTGAGGATATTAATTTAAAGGATGGGATGGGATAGGGTATTCAACGATCCGCATAGCGGATTGTAGCCTCTCATATGTTTATACCCTATCCCATAGGGGGGTATATTAGTTTTGATACTTAGTTTGTAACATAGAGAAATAATTTTGCTTCATATACCTCAAAGTATATGGATCGACTCAGAATCGCTAGCTGAGTCGAATAAGCCATGTCTGTCTGTCCGTCCGTCCGTTCGTCCGTCTGTCTGTTCGTCAGCGGTTTTTGGGCCTTAAATTTTGAGCTAGGATAATGAAATTTGGTATAGAGGATCCTCGTCCGTGCCACCAGAACAAGTGTAAAAATTTTTGAAATCCGCCCACTGCCACGCCCCCTTTTTAGGAAAACTTATTTTTTGGCCAAACCGTAAGGAATTTCAAAAAAGTGTCTGAGTAGCATATTTAGACAATCCTAATATCTATATTTCATTCATACAAAGTTTTTTGCCACGCCCACTTTTTGGGGGCGTTTTTAGTAAAAAAACGCTTTTTGTCAAATTTTAAAACTTTCGAAAAAAATTTTGATGCAAATACTTCCGAAATGGTAATATAAACATTTTGTCCATAGATCATTTTCACCTACGCCCACATTTTGGGGCGTTTTCTTACAAAAACCATTTGTATACCCCATCCCAAGGCATTAGCAATAGAAATACGTTGCTTTTTGTCGAACCACACAAGATTTTGAGAAACTGTCTGAGCAATATATTGTGACAATGTCATTTTCTGTATTTCATCGCCATAAGGCCTATATTTTGAGGATATTTATTTAAAGGATGGGATGGGATAGGGTATTCAACGATCCGCATAGCGGATTGTAGCCTCTCATATGTTTTTATTTATACTCTATCCCATATGTATGCCCTACCCCAAAGCAAATGCAATAGAAAAACGTTGTTTTTGTCGAACCATAAAAGAATTTGATAAAACTTCTGAACATTATGTTGTGACAACGTCATTTACAATACTTTATGCCCGTAAAGACCACATTTTTGGGATAATTAATTTAAGGATGGGATGGGATGGGATGGGATAGGATATTAAACGATCCGCACAGCTGATTGTAGCCTTGTTATACCCTATCCCATAGGGGTATATAAGTTTTGATACTTAGTTTGTAACATAGAGAAATAATTTAGCTACATATACCTCAAAGTATATGGATCGACTCAGAATCGCTAGCTTAGTCGAATTAGCCATGTCTGTCTGTCCGTCCGTCCGTCCGGATAATGAAATTTGGTATATAGGATCCTTGGCCGAGTCACCAGGACAAGTGTAAACAATTTTAAAATCCGCCCACTGCCACGCCCCCTTTTAGAAAAAACGTAGTTTTAAGCCAAACCGTAAGGAATTTCAAAAAAGTGTGTTAGCAACATATTTAGACAATCCTAATATTTATATTTCGTCCATACAAAGTTTTTTGCCACGCCCACTTTTTATACCCTATCCCATAGGGGTATATTAGTTTTGATACTTAGTTTGTAACATAGAGAAATAATTTAGCTACATATACCTCAAAGTATAAGGATCGACTCAGAATCGCTAGCTGAGTCGATTAAGCCATGTCTGTCTGTCCGTCCGTCCGTCCGTCTGTACGTAACCGATTTTTAGGCCTTTAATTTTGAGCTAGGATAATGAAATTTGGTATATAGGATCCTCGTCTCTGCCTACAGAACAAGTGTAAACATTTTTGAAATCCGCCCACTGCCACGCCCCCTTTTAAGAAAAACTCAGTTTTTGACCAAACCGTAAGGAATTTTAAAAAAGTTTCTGAACAACATATTTAGACAAAATTAATATCTATATTTCGTCCATATAAAGTTTTTTACCACGCCCACTTTTTGGGGGCGTTTTCTATAAAAAACTGTTTTCGGTCAAATTTTAAATTTTTCGAAAAAGTTTTTGATGCAGAATCATTAACATTATTAATATAAACATTTCGTCTATATACAATTTTAACCCACGCCCACTTTTTGGGGGCGATTTTATATAAAAACCATTTTTATACACTACCCCATAACATGTGCAGGAGAAAACCTTGTCTTTTGTAGAACCGTAAAAGTGTTTTGTAAGCAGTCTGAAGAACTTATTGTCACTGTATAATTTTTTCTATTTTATCCACATCGTGTTTTTAGCCATGCCCACTTTTTTGGGGATTTAATTTTATGGATAGGATGGGATAGGGTATTCAACGATCCGCACAGCGGATTGTAGGCTTCTCATATGTTTATACCCTATCAAATAGGGGGGTATATTAGTTTTGACATTAAGTTTGTAACATAGAGAAATAATTTCGATACATATACCTCAAAGTATATGGATCGATTCAGAATCGCTAGCTGAGTCGATTAAGCCATGTCTT